>VZTG01005941.1:0-28004 GCA_013397845.1 Melanocharis versteri
CTTCAATGGCCTCTGACCACAGGATTTTAACTCTCATTCTTAACACATTTGGAAGATATTCCTAATATTCAAACCCCATGTTTTCTAACCTAAAATCCTTAATACAAAAGAAATTTCAGGCACCAGTAAGAGTCCATCCTATTTGAGGATTTAGGAATAAAATCCTTGCTGACTTCAAGCTCGTGTGGCTTCCGAACAAAGAACAGCTTGAAAAATTCCATAACACAAAACATTCCTGGTTTATTAAATTAAGAAAATGTCAGGTTTTGATGTAACTCGTGGCAAAGAATTTTTTTGTCTTTTTTCCTCGGGGCTGCCAGGTTGAAATCAGCAGGAATTTCCCCATGGAAAGGGTGCTCAGGCCTTGGCAGGGGCTGCCCAGGGAGGTTTGGAGTGCCCATCCCTGGAGGTGTCACCTGGAGGTGGCACTCAGAGCTCTGGGCTGGGGACAAGGTGGGCATCGGGCACAGCTGGGACTCCGTGGGCTGGGAGGGCTTTTCCAGCCTAAATCCTGGGATTCCAAACAGGAGGAGTCAAGAGAAACATCAGTGAGTTAAGAGCGTACTGAAATTTTCCATATTTTGATGCCTCTTTTGATTTCTCTGGTTTTGTGGCTCCTATAAAGGTGGGAAGTGCTCAGGCCAGGCACTTCCCACAGTCAGGAACCAAGTGGGTTCAGGGAGCTTTGGCTCCTTTTACTGGGATTTCACTGGGATTTCCTCCCTGGAGAGCTCCTTCCCCCTTTGCTCAGCAGCGCAAAGACATCAAATACATGAAAAAATTCCCTTCTTTTAGGTAAAAAGTGGCTTGTTGGCGTTGCTACCTGAGTTGCTCAGGTGTAGAGAGGTGCAAAGGCTCCTTTTGGGAACCTGGCACGGTTTTACCCCAGGGGGATGAGGGAACACCAATTATTTCCCTGCCTGGACGTTGTGGAGAGAACCCTGGAGTGGGAAAGTGTAAAAAGCTCCTCCTGGGACCCCCATCCCTGTCATCAATGGGGGACAGAGGGTTTGGAAGGCAAAACCCCAGGAAAGGAAAGGATGTGAGGGGGAAAGGAGCAGCAAATCCCCTCCTCCAGCCCCACCAGCCCAGCCAGAAACCAGATCCCAGGCCCGGAGCCACGGGGCCACACAGAGACCGAGTCTAAATTTCATGCACTTCCCTCAAATGATGATGTAATTCCAAACTTCTCCGGAGTTCAGGAAAATTAATGACTCAGCGTCTTGTTTCAGCTCCCTCCAGCCGTGCTTTCAGCTTTGGTCAGCATCAAACATGGATTTTTTGGAGGCAGGGAGGGGGGGGATCAGGGAGTCACCGTCTCTGGCTGTTGTTGCCATCAAATCCGTGTCCCAAATCCCTCCGAGCTCTGTTTTGGGAACAGCACACGTGGCTTTGGGATCGAGTAACAGCCTCTGCACCCTGGAGAAGAGAGGGAAATAGCAAAGGAAAAGGGGAAATGAAAGCAGGCAGAGGAAAAAATCCCACGTAAAAATAGGGACGATGTGAGTGAAATGGAGATTATGATTCAGTTTTCTAACCACAGCTTCAAGGCCCCGATCCGTGAGCAGGATGTGACTTCATGCTCTTGTGGGGACCAGGAACCAAAGCGGGTGAGCGAATCTTTCTGAAACTTCAGGTCTAATTCTGTTTGGAAAAGAAAAATCCCCAAATCCTTTCCATTGGTGGTATTTGGAGTCCGAGCAAATTGTCAGGATGAAAATCTGCCTCATCTCCTGCTCTGTTCTATCACTTCTGGCAGCCTCCAGAGCACGGGGGAAGCTGCTGCTTCACTGGACCTTTAGGAATGATGAAAGAGCAAATGGTGGCGGCTGGAAACGTTCCTGCCTGGCAGCTGGAGTGTCACAGTGTGACACTGTCACTGCAGCCCCGGGTGGCGTGGGCACTTCAGCTCTTGGAACCTCAGCTGGCAGGAATTGCTCCCTCAGCCTCTGCTGCAGAGTTGAAGGTGCTGTCCAAGAGTGGAACCCCACACGGCCCCACCTTTGCAGCCCAAATTTTGGGCAAGAAGGCCACTGGCCCCTGGCTGGGGTCAGGGAGAGTGTGGCCAGCAGGAGCAGGGCAGGGATTGTCCCCTGTGCTGGGCACTTGAGGTCACATCTCAAACCCTGTGTTTGGGTTTGGGGCCCTCGCTTTAAAATGGCCTTGAGGGGTTGGAGTGTGTCCAGGAAAGGGAATGGAGATGGGAAAGGGGCTGGAAAACACATCCTGGGAGGGAGCTGGGAGAGGGGCTCAGCCTGGAGAAGAGGAGGCTCAGGGGGACCTCATTGCTCCCCACAGCTCCTGACAGGAGGGGCAGTGAGGGGGGGTCGGGCTCTGCTGCCGTGTCCCAAGGGAAAGGAGGAGAGGAAATGGCCTCAAATTGCACCAGGAGAGAGGAGATTGGAGATTGGGAAAGAAAATTTCCCTGGCAGAGCGGTCAGGCCTTGGGATGAGCTGCCCAGGGAGGTTTGGAGTCGCTGTCTCTGGCAGTGTTCAGGAGGAGTCTGGATGTGGCCCTTGGGGACAGGGTTTGGGGTGATGCTGGTGCTGCTGGGGTGGCACTGGATGATCCTGGACTGTGATCCTGTGTTGATGATTCCATGATCCTGTAATCTTGTAATCCTGTAATCCTGTGATCCTGTGATCCTGTGATCCCGTGATCCTGTGATCCTGTGGTCCCATGATCCTGTGATCCCATGATCCCGTGAGCCCATGATCCCGTCATCCCGTTGTCTCATGATCCTGTGATCCTGTGATCCTGTGATCCTGTGATCCTGTGATCCTGTGATCCTGTGATCCTGTGATCCTGTGATCCTGTGATCCTGTGATCCTGTGATCCTGTGATCCTGTGATCCTGTGATCCTGTGATCCTGTGATCCTGTGATTCTGTGATTCTATGATCCCATGATCCCATGATCCTGTGACCCTGTGATCCTGTGATCCTTTGATCCTGTGATCCCGAGATCCTGTGATCCCATGATCCTGTGATCCCGTGATCCCGTGATCCCGTGATCCCGTGATCCCATGGTCCCATGATCCTGTGATCCTGTGATCCCATGATTCTGTGATCCCGTGATCCCGTGATCCCATGATCCTGCGATCCCTTGATCCTGTGATCCCGTGATCCCGTGATCATGTGATCCCATGATCCTGTGATCCTGTGGTCTTATGATCCCATGATCCTGTGATCCCGTGATCCCGTGATCCTGTGATTCCCGTGATCCTGCGCACTTGGATTTGCAGGTGCCGCTTTGAGCGCTGGGTTTGAGCCTCCAGCCTTTCCCTTCGCCGCAGGGATCAAAGCAGAGGAGATCTGGGAATGGGATGATGCTCCTGATGGTGCTGCCATGGGCTGAGGGCAGATTGTCTCCTGCCAAACCTTCCCAGGCTGAGGGAGCTCCGGAGGGATGATCCAAAGGTGGGGGAAGATGCTCTGCCTGGAGCAAGGGTAAAACACCAAAAACGCCCCCAAATTTGCGAAATTGTCAGTGGTTGCTGCTTTTGGGCTTGGAAACCAACCCCAAGCTGAAACCAGCCGGACTCATCCATCCCAAAATCCAACTTCCCGACAGAAACTGGAACAAGGAAGGATTTGACAGACAGAGCACCTGACAAAGGATCCAGCAAGGGAAAGTGCTGATAATTTATCCAAAGCTGAGCTGACACTGCTGGGACATCTGACTGACGCTTTGTCCCATAAAAACCCAATCCCACTTTTTATCTGGAGGGTCTCCCAACATTATTTTTCTTGGGGAGTGTGTGGAGATCCCTCCTTGGAGTGGGGACACCCTTTGAGGTCACTCCTTGAGGCTGAGTGAGATTTGCCCCCTTTCCTTGCTCCGGGTGAGTAACATCAAACTCTACTTAATAATTGTTTTTCCTAATTTTAATAGAACTGCTTCAAAATAGTGAACTCTACCCGTGGTTTTAGCTACCTGTGCTGTGTAGTAAATAACTCTGATTAAGGTGTTTTGTTATAAATATCATAATAGATTATTTATATCTAGAAATTTCAATCCTTATGTCCTTAATCCTATGGGACAAAGCTGCATAAATTATATTAATTACACCTCTATAAACCTTTAGACACAAATCCTGCAGACTCTGCTGTGTTTTTCAGGGCATTCTTTCCTTCTGTGGGGTGCCAGAGGGGTTCTCAGGAAAGCTTGGGATCGGAATGGAGCTTTGGAATGTGAGGGACGAGGATGGGATGGGAGGAGGCACTCGAGAGCCCAGACCTGCCATGGGGAGCCTGGGTTATTTCTCAGTCCTGTGTGAGGTGCCCTTGCTCCTCTTCAGCCTTCCCAAAGTCACGTTTCTGCCTGATGGGCTGATTCCAGCAACTCCATCATTTTTTACCTCTGCAAACCACCCTGAATGGCCGCCCCACTCTCAAAAGTCCCTTTTCAGGTCTCAGAAAGCGTTGTACACATTTTCGTTTCTCGCCTCCCCAGATGTGGACAGCCCATGGTGAATATAACCCTGGGACAAGCGAGATTTGGAGCAGATCCCGTTGTCCTCCACACCCAAATCTCCCAATTTTTTCTTTTCTTATCCCAGATCAAACCCAGGGTGCCTTGCCTTCCTCCGTTCCTCCTCCCTCAGCTCGAGCCCACGAGACATTTCCAACATTAGCAACGGTTCAGTGCATAATGGTTTTCAAAGCCTCTCTGTATCTCCTGTAAATGAGAAAAATAAATATCTGGGGAGCTTTTGCACATGTCAACAGTGAAGCAATTTGTGTAGGCAGCTCTGGAAACAGTGACAGAGCGAGGAGCTGCGCATAGCTTGGTAATAATATCATCACTGTCTAGACAACTCCACAATTAACAGCCAGACAGACCCAGGCCTTCTTTAAGGAGCCTCCAACAATAAAAAATATTCCTCCACGGGGAAGAAAGCCGCAGCTCTCCCTCCCTGCTACCTTGCACAGGCACATTGGAATTAATTCCGTTTCAGAGGCTTTCTAAGAGGAGCTGCTTTTCTGAAGTGTTTGCAAGAATTGCCTTTGGTGAGGATCTTCCTGTTAAAACATCTGGTTTCATATTCTCTGATTTTGGGCTGCTTCTCCTCTTTTTATTGAACTTTATCTCCTTTTTTTATCATTATTAAGCAAACCCTCTTCACTTCAAAAAGCGTTATTTTTAAAGCTGTACCGATATTGGGGGAAACTGCAGAAATGGAGCCTTTCTGCCCAAAGCTTCCAGTGAGATTTAACATCCCAGGTTTTGACTCTTCACTAATTCACAGGCCCAGGGCCTCTCACTTCCTGATTTTTGCCTGATCCCCAACCACAGCCATATTCCATAGGGATAAGCCCATGGCAAAGGTGGAATGTTGCCCTCAGATTTTATCCTTTAATATAGAACAACTTTATTCTCTATTCCGTGTCCTGCAGACTTTGGCCTGGAAGGCTGCAGGCAGGAATGATGGTACACCCTTCTTATCCAAAAAACTGACTACAGAAGGAGGGAAAAAATTCTCCAAAATCCCAGTTTTTCCAAGAAAGTTAAAGCTTATTTCTTCCTGTCTTGACTCAGCCTCGCTGAGGGTCATATCTGGGGAGTGACAGCAGAACAAGAAGATTTTCAAGGTCCCTTCCAAGTTGAATCATTCCACGAGTTCCAGCCTTTTGTAGGACCCAGTTCTGGCTGCGGGCACCACGAGGGTTTAGGAATGGGCACCGTGGAAAACCCGTGCCTTGGAATGCAGCGAGGATGTTTCCCGTTCGGAGCTGCTGTTTTCGTGGCATCATCACCACCTCCACGCCAGGGACGGGAAGCGATGACAGCTACGGAATATTTTCCCAGGCCAAGGAAAACAGGCCCTGGGGAGTGATCCCATCCCTGCCCTCCCATCCCACGTCAGCTGAGTTTTGTTAGGAAACACATCCCGAGGTGCCTTTTTCCCCCCCTGGGGGGTTGCAGGATGATTGTGGAGTTGGCTTTTCGTCCTTCCCTGCTTTGAGGAGCAGCCCCCAAGCTGTGAGTGCTCGAACCATGAATCAGCTGCTGCTGCTCTGGGTTCAACCGGTGGCTCCTCGGCTGCTTTTCCAGTGAGGAATATGAGCAACACCCCAAAGACGTGGGAAGGTCGTCAGAACATGACAGGGCTGTAAAATAAAGGCATTTTTGTCCACGCTTCCCACACTGACATAAAAGAGGAGCAGGGTGACGTGGTTATAAACCATGAGTTGGCTCTGCAGATTTTGGAAGCAGAAGACACCAAATCCCACTTTTTTTTTTTAAAAAAACATCAGCAAAAGCTCTTTGTTCTTAGCACTGGCAATATCTCCGAGGAAGACAGGGCTGGAAAAATGTGTCTTTTCCTCGGACAACTGCAACATCCATGGGAATGTTCCACTCCTGGAATCAGGAGGGTCAAGAGTTGAGCTGAGCATGTCCAAGCTTTGTTCATGACCAGGACCAAACCCAGGCCAGGGAAACTCCCACCCGAGTTCTGGGGATGACAGGAACGTTTTGTGGAAATGTCTTTCCACACCCAGGGCTAAGGAAGGAAACGTGGTCAATATTCCAAAGGCTCAGGCTGGGGAGGGGATGGGGCTCGGCAGCGCTGGCTGTGCTCCAGCCTGGAGCCAAGTTTAGATGTGGACAACTGAATATGGTGCAAGAAAAACCTGCTCATTCCCACTGCTCCCGGTTCCACAGGATCAGGGAATCATCGAGGCTGGAAGAGCCCTCCAGGATCAGCCAGTGCCACCCCAGCAGCACCAGCATCACCCCAAACCCTGTCCCCAAGGGCCACATCCAGACTCCTCCTGAACACTCCCAGAGACAGCGACTCCAAACCTCCCTGGGCAGCTCATTCCAAGGCCTCACCGCTCTTCCAGAGAATTTTCTTTCCCAATCTCCAAGCTGCCCCTCCCCTGGTGCAATTTGAGGCCGTTTCCTCTCCTCCTTTCCCTTGGGACACGGCAGCAGAGCCCGACCCCCCCTCACTGCCCCTCCTGTCAGGAGCTGTGGGGAGCAGTGAGGTCTCCCCGGAGCTTTTCCCTGTTCCTCATTTAATTCAGGAATGCCAACTTGCAAAATGCAGGAATTGCACAGGGAGCGGCTCCTGTCCTACAAAATCTCCTTTTTCCCCTGCATTTGGATGGTGGTGGCTCCAATTTCGCTCCCCATGCGCGAGCAGGTTCCTTCCTGGATGATGTTCAACAAATCAGTTCAGGATTCACTCTGGAATGAAATCCTGTGGGAGATTTGACCATTCCTGTGCTCAGTGTTTAGGAAACGAAGGAATTCCTGGTCAAACATCAGGAAGAAGGCATTCTGTGCTCTTGACTATCCCAGTGAGCTCCATGTGAAGCTTTCTCATGGAGCAGGGTAATCCTTTACCTCAAGAAGCGCAAAAGACTTCGAACTCCAGTTTTCCTGGTGTCTCTGAGAAGTTCCGTGGGATGTGGGGCAAACCAGAGTGAATCCCAAGCCCAGCTGACTCGTTCCAGGTTTTAGAGAGTGTGGAAGTGGCAGCAAAAAGCCGTGGGATGATCTGTGTGTCTGGGGCAGCAGGTGAGACCATCCCTCAGTGCCAGGGCTGCCTTTGGATGCTGGGGCAGGCCGGGAATGCTTTCCCTGATGTCTTGGCCACTGATCTGAAATCTCTTTCAAGGGAAATGCTCGAGTCTGGAAAATTCTTGTGCTGCTTCACAGACATGCTTGGGAAATCAGAACATCCCCACGCAGGACATGAGTTCATCCCTCCCCTCAGACTTTCCCCCTCTCTGGAACATTTGGGGAACACTTTGGGCAATGCAGGAGCCTCTGAGGGGGTCAAAAGGAGACAGAGAACTCCACCACTTCCCAAAATCGTGGCCCTGTTCCAGACCAGCTACTGGCCTGAAGGGAGAAAAAAAAGGGAAGGAGAAGCTCAATTTGAAGCCTTTTTCCCACTCGTGGGTGAGGAGCAGCCAGTTTTGGGGGAATGCTCGAATTCCTCAGTGTCTGCTCCTCTGGGACATCAGGCTGGGAGAAGGGAGGGGATCAGTGAAGCCACTCCCAAATTTCCAAACAATCAAAGCACAAAGACTTCCTTGAAAAGCTCCTCTTTAAAGACTTACTTGAAACTTGCCCATGGAAGTAAAGGCTGGAAACCTCTTCACCAATTCAAACCCCACCTCGTGTTCCTTTGCAAGGGGTTTCCTATCAAATCCCGGCTGCTGAAGGCAGCAGATTCCAGCTAAACTCCTTTCACCAATGGATACAATTCATTCTATTTAATAAAAAAAACAACAATCCTGGCTGTCCTGGCTGTGTAGGTGGGTGAGAAAATGCGAACAGCTGCTCTCGCTGCAGGAGCAGCCTGCCAAAAATCCTTGTGCTGTGAACAACTGTGCTAAATTTGGTTCCCTGCTTTGGATTACTCAGTAGCCAGGCTCTGTCCCTGCTCCCATCCCAAACACAAACCCCTCTCTATCAAAGGCAGATGATTCCAGAGGCTGTCACCGGGCACCTGGGAACGGCAGCGCTTCCCACAAAATCCAGGGGTTTTGAAAAGTGAGGAGGAAACAACTCATTCTTGGCAAGTGAGGAGGGAACAACTTTGGCACCGGGGATGATCCCGGGGACAGCTGAGCCTCAGGGAAGTGGCCCTGGTGTCCAGCAAGGAGAGGCAGGGGTGACAGGGTGACACAGGGGTGGCAGGGGTGACACATTCCATCCCCCTGAGCCTGGAGGGCCGGGAGAAATGTTGGGATGGCAGCACAGCAGAGTCCCCCCTGCCAGGGGGGTGCAGAGCCCCCTCAGGGTCCTTGTGTCCCTCTGTGATGGATCAGCCACATCCAAACGGGCTGGAGAGCGTCCAGGGCAGGGAACGGAGCTGGGGAAGGGGCTGGAGCCCCAGGAGAGGCTGAGGGAGCTGGAAAGGGGCTCAGCCTGGAGCAAAGGAGGCTCAGGGGGACCTTGTGGCTCTGCACAACTCCCTGACAGGAGGGGGCAGCCGGGGGGGTCGGGCTCTGCTGCCAGGGAACAGGGACAGGAGGAGAGGAAATGGCCTCGGAGAGGTTCAGGTTGGAGATTAGGAACGAAATTTTTCCCTGCAAACATAGTCAGGCCTTGGGATGAGCTGCCCAGGGAGGTTTGGAGTCGCTGTCTCTGGCAGGGTTCAGGAGGAGTCTGGATGTGGCCCTTGGGGACAGGGTTTGGGGTGATGCTGGTGCTGCTGGGGTGGCACTGGATGATCCTGGAGGGCTCTTCCCACCCTGATGATCCCATGGCTCTGTGGAATGCACCCCTTGGGGCTGAGCTGGAGATCCCCATGGGAAGAGTTCGTGTTGCTGGTGGAGGTGGACACTTGTCCCTCGTCCCCATGGGAAGGGGACAAGCCACTCTCCCAGTCATTATCCGGAGCATTTCCCCTTCTCTGCTGCCCAGTGAGTGCAGTTTGGAACCAGGACTTCACCTGCAGCCATCTGCAAACCTCCTGCAGCAGAGGAAACCTGGAATGGGGGTGTCTGCAGAGTTCCTGGGGTGCTGGGATGGGAAATCCTCCCAGAATCACGGAATCACCAAAGTTGGAAGAGCCCTTCAGGATCATCCAGTCCCAGCATCACCCCAGCACCAGCATCACCCCTAAACCATGTCCCCAGCTCCAAAATCACCCCCAGCAATCCCAGAGTCTGAAGGCATTGCTGAGCTTCCTGTGGACCACAACTTTTTCCCATTTTTGAGAAGAAACCTCCCCAAGAAATACTTTTGTTCATGATCCACATCTTAATCCCGTTATTTTCTCTTATCCTGCAATGTTCTGGATGAAATGCCTGGCCCTCAATTAGCTGGAGATTTAACGAGGAGGCCAAGTGGTGATGGCGAGGCACAAACCCAACATCTGGAACGTGCAGGATTAGTGGCTCAGTGAAGACCCCTTAATTAAGATGAGGTCATTCCATCCTCCCTCCCCTCTCCGAGGAAATGAGGGATGCTCAATCCCGATGTGTTCTTAGGATCACATCGGCTGCCTGTGAAGGAGCAGGGAAATCATGGCCTTGATGTGTCAGGTACCTAATGGAGATGAAATTCCAGGAGCAGATCTTCCTGCAGGCTTTGCTCAGCCTTTCCTCCAAAATTCCGGATTTTAAACTCCTTCCGAGGAGCAGGAGCTGCTCAGTCTCCATCCTTTCCGACTCTGAGGGATGATTTTCTGCCAGCCCTTTGGTCTGCACACATCCAAAGGCTTTGGTCTTATTAACTCATCACCGTGTCAAGATCCTGCAGGAAAGTCATGTTCCCATTATCCACACAAACCGGATTAGATGGGGGATGAAAAGGGCTCGGAAAGGCAAAGCCAGATCTAAGTTTAGTTTCCTAAATGTCAGCAGAAGGCAGCTCCTGGCTTCTGTCATGATCCTGAAGAAAAATGAGTTGTTACTCCCGTGGTTTCATTTGTTAAAACTATTTATTGTCCACAAGGCAGGAATTGTCTTGCTTGGTCTTGAAGCAATCCTTAACCCCAGAGGAAAGAGGAATTAAAGGAATGAAGGATTAAAAGGAAATACATCTTTTTTATCGATAAAGAATTGGTTGGAAAAAATGCATCTCTGGCCAGTTTCATTCGTTGAGCAGGACAAGAAATATTTGGGAATGAAGGGAAGGATTGAAAAACTAAAAAAATGGGGGGGGGGGGGAGGGAAATTTAAAGAAAAATCTGATTTTTGCTCCAGCACAAAAAATCCTCCCTTGAAAATGGGCTTGCACCTCAGCAAGCCTTTTATGGGATCTTGGATGCTTGGGGATGTTTGTGTAATTGCTTCTTGTAAATGAGCTTCTCCTCTGCAACACTTTACAGGAAAGCACTTTCCTTTGCCATCTGTTATCCAGTTGTTTTAACTGGCTTTCCAGTTATTTGGAGCAGTCATTTACAAGAACCTTTTTAACCTCCAGAAAATGAAATCATTGAAGCCTCTCTGGACTCCCCGTGCCTAAAAACTCAGGGGCTGAGGGTTAAAATTCCTGAGAGAGGAGCAGGAATTTGGAAATCCGTGGTGGGCAACCTAAAATTGCCAAAATTCTTGGTTTTTTTGAAAGTTCTGAGCGTCTTCGTTTATTTGGAAAAGGTCGTTTGGGGGGTCTGGAGGTGATTTTTCATCTCTAGGTCACCTTTGGGATCTGTGCCATTATCAGCCAGGGGCCGCTCAATGGAAATGAACTTTGGGACTTAAAATGCCTTTGTCTAACACCGAAATCATGGAATTATGGGATGGTTTGGGCTGGGAGGGACCTCAAAGCCCATCCAGTGCCACCCCTGGCATGGACAGGGACACCTTCCACTGTCCCAGGTGGCTCCCAACTGCTCTTGGGCACTTCCAGGGATGGGGCAGCCACAGCTTTTCTGTTCCAGTGTCTCCCCACCCTCCCAGGGAACAATTCCTTCCCAATATCCCATCTGACCCTGCCCTCTTGCAGTTTAAAACCATCCTCCCTCATCCTGCCACTCTCCACCCATTAAAAAAGTCCTTTTTCCTTCTTTTTATAACCCCATTAAGCACTGGAAGGGGCTCTCAGGTCTCCTGGGATCCTCCCCTTCTCCAGGTGAACATTCCCAGCTCTCCCAGCCTGTCAGATATTCATTCCCAGCCTTTCCAGAAGGACAATTCAGTGAAAGTTCAGGTTCTGAAGGTCGGGAGGTGCAGGGTTCAGGTGTCTCTCACCCGCTGGGGTCACCTGCAGGCTTTTCCCATGGAAGTTGTTTTGGGATCACACAGAGACCTCAGCACTTCAACTTCTGGGCAGACAGAATCCTTTCAAGAGGATAAGAAACGTTTGGGAATGAAGGAAGGGGTTGAAAAACTGAAAAAGTGGGGGCTGGGAGAGAATTCTTTTTTCTCCACCCCCTTTTCCTGTCCTCTCCACAACCCAAAACTCGGCTCCTCCTCCTTTTCCCTCGTGTTGGGCACATCTGTGGTCCAAAACCACCTCGCAGGTGGCGGCTGTGGCACGGACAAACATCCCCCAAGCTCCTCCTGGGGTGCCAAAAACGGGAATCTGGGCATCTGGGAAACAACAGCCACCACGGGAAGCTCCAGGACTTCGCCATGCGCCGATGTTGTCGCTGCTGGAGGAGCCTGACCCTGCTCCCAGGTGCCGGAGCTGCCCCAGCACGGCTTTCCCGGGAAGTTCTGCGTGGCACAGACCCCCTGGCACGGTGTCAGGAGAGATCCTGCTGGTTTCCCCCTGGGGAATGAGGCAGCTGCAGCTGGGAATGCTGAGAGTGCTGTGCCAGGAACAGGCTTTGGCTCCCTGGTGTCCCCAGTCCCCTCTCCCAGCCACCCCTGGCACCCTGAGGTGCAAAAATCCTCCCGTGCCCTCCCTGAGCTGCTCGCCTGCTTCTCCTGTTATCCCGAGGGATGGAAACGTGTCCCAACCCCCTGTCCATTGTCCACGGAGAGTGGGGCTTCCAGAGGGAATTTAGGATGGATTTTAGGGCAAGGTTCTTCCCCCAGAGGGTGCTGGGCACTGCCCAGGCTCCCCAGGGAATGGGCACGGCCCCGAGGCTGCCAGAGCTCCAGGAGCGTTGGGACAGCGCTGCCAGGGATGCCCAGGCTGGGATTGCTGGGGGTCTGGGCAGGGACTGGAATTGGATTTGGATGATCCTCGTGGATCCCTCCCAGTTCAGGATATTCCATGTTTTCAGGAGGAGCAGAGGGAGGCAGGCTTTTCTTGCCTTGCTGGAAATGCGTTGGCACGGAGAAGTGGGAATGTTGAAGGCTGGGTTTCTGCTGGAGAGAGCCAGTGGGAAGGAGAGACAGAAATCCAGTGGAATTACAGGTGGCGAGAGGAAAAATCAACATGAGGGCATGGCTAGAAGAGAGGGAGACTAAAGAGGAAAAAAGGGGTTTAGTAAGAAATTAAATATAGTGCCTATCCCAGTCCTGGGAGGTGGGTCTGGGTCAGTAATTCACGGAGCAGGTTTCCTTCCAGCTGGGAAAACAGATTCCTTCCTTTTAAAATTTTTTAAATTCCTTTTTAAATGGAGGAACAGCTTCCAAAACATGGATGGGGATTACAGGCCAAAAAAAAAAAAAAAAAAAGATGTGCACAAAGTCCAATTTGTTCCATGGGATGTGGGCAGGCTGAGCCTCAGGGAACTCCAGGCTGGTGCTGTGGGAGCTCTCCAGGGCTGGCAGCCACCAGCACTTCCCTGCAAAACGCAGGATCCAGGTGGGAAGAGACCTTTGGGATCATCCAGTGCCACCCCAGCAGCACCAGCATCACCCCAAACCCTGTCCCCAAGGGCCACATCCAGACTCCTCCTGAACACTCCCAGAGACAGCGACTCCAAACCTCCCTGGGCAGCTCATCCCAAGGCCTGACCGCTCTGCCAGGGAAATTTTCTTTCCCAATCCCCAAGCTGCCCCTCCCGTGGTGCAATTTGAGGCCATTTCCTCTCATCTTTCCCTGCCCCTCCTGTCAGGAGTTGTGGGGAGCAATGAGATCCCCCCTGAGCCTCCTCTTCTCCCCCAAGCCCCCCCCCAAATCCTTCAGCTTCTCCTCCCAGGATGAATTTTCCAGCCTCTGGACAATCCCAGCCGTCCCCAGGAAGAGGAGGCATCTCCTCAGCTGTGTTTCACCTCAGCCAGAAAGAGTATCGAGAAAAAGAAGAAAATCAGGTTCTGAATGCTCTGAGTTTCCTGAGTGTTTCTAAAAATGAGATAAATTTTCAGCGTGAAAGAAACATTGAGGGTTTTTTCATTATTTTTTTCACCCCCCAAACTCTTATCAGAATATTTTGAGCGTTTCCATCGATAATAAAACACATGAGGAAAGTGTCACAGTGGCATCACTGGGGTGTCCCCAGGGGATGGCGTCTCCCATTTCTACAGCAAATCCAACACTTTCCAGGGAACTTCCAGATGCCTGCAGTCAACGGGAGGCGGATTATTGACGTCAGTGGTGCAGGAGTTTCACTCGGGAACTCTGTCAGACATTGGGAAATACTTTTTAACTTCAGTTTCTTGTTAAACACAACCAAATTTCCTCTGCCTGTGTCCCTGGATCCTTCAGGATCCCCTTCCCGCCTTCCCGTGGTGCTGAGTCAGCACTTTCCCAGGGCCTTTTTGGAGGAGTTGTGGAGATTATTTTCTGATGGAAATCCATAATTTGGGAAGAGCGGATCGTTCTGATTCCAGCTGGGGCCTGCACTTGATTGTGATGGAAACAGAGCAGCTTTGGGCTCAAATTGGCAGAATTTGGTGAGGGGGAAACATTCTGGAGCCATTGCAGCTCTCCCAGGAGCGGGTGGGATGCTGGGTGTTGGTTCCAATGGAAGCAGGCTGGAATGAAATTGGATATTAAGGAAAACAAGATATCCCTGGAATCCTTCAAATTCAATCCTTCCCATTCCAGTTCCTTCAATGAGGGGAAAAAATCAGAGCAGCAAATGGAAGGAACTGAGGAGAAAAAGCACCAAAAATCCAGAAGGGATAAAAATCTTCAGACGAGGGAGAAGTTCAGGAGAGGAACCCAATCCAGCATTTTTTAAAGGAAAAGAAAGTGGATATAAATAAGAATGCCCAGGGCAGGGGCTTGGAACTGGGTGATCTTTAAGGTCCTTTCCAGCCCAAACCATTCTGGGATTTATAAGAATAAAGAATCTTTTCCATCCTTCTGTGAGGGTAAAAATGGAAGAGGAAAAGGCTCTGATTTTATTGTAACCATAATAAAACAAATTCTGATTTCTTTATTCAGATCTCTGTGCTTCACTTGAACATCCCAACAACAAATAAATCTTGGGAAAGTAGATTTTATTGAAATAAAATGTGGGTTTTAGGTTGGTTTTACCTTGAGACCAAAACCATCAAACAAACATCTTCCACTTATTTCCTATTTTGTGTTGTTGGCTTTCGTTCATCTTTCAACCACAGCTGAGTCCAGCCTCCTCAGGGAAGTCCCTGGTGGTTTTTCCGTGCCCACAGCAGATCCTGGTGACGTTGGAGGTTGGATGGCACGAGGTGGTGCCCGGCTCTGGTTCCTTTTCTCACGTGGGTTAGTGGGAAGTTGTGATTTAAGGCTGAGCTTTTCAAACTCCCTGGGGTTTTCTCATGAATTTCACAGCCTGGTGGCCCTCTGAGGGCTTCCACAGCTGTTTCTTCTCCGTAATGCCCTCGTGAGACAAAAATAAAATCTGAAGTTCCTTAATTTGACTTTAAAAGCAGCTCAGCCACAGCACGTGCTGCCCGTCTCCAGCAGCAGCCGCGCTTCTGCATTCTGGGAAAACCTCCCCAAACTGGACTCAAAATTGATGAAGCAGAAGCAAATTGTGAGAACTGCAGGGCAGAGCCTCCACTGGGTTCTTCTACCAAAAAAAAAAAAATATCCAGCTGCCAAACAGTAGCATGAGTTTTATTATTAATAATTGCTCAGGATTTCCACAGAATCAGAAAATTTCTTTTAAAAACAACTTTTTTTCCCCTTTGGAGCATCCAAATTCCTCTTTGCCCTGACTTCTATGGAAATTTTGGCATGGATTGGAGCAGTCCTGTGGTTGATCACCCTCTGCTGTTGGTTTACCCATCTCTTGTGTCACTGAACCATCTCAGCTCAGGACCTTTCCTGCTGCAGCTTCAGGAGACCAAATCCATGTGGAGGTGAAATCTGAATGATCTTCAAAATTCTCTCAGCATTTCAAGTTCTCACCAGGTCACCCCTCAGCCATGAAGTTTTGGGATTCCCCCCTAATTAATTTGATATTGATATGATTGAAAAAGGAGGGAGGTGGTGGCTGGGTTCAGTATGTTGGAACTGGAGGAGGTCGGAGCTTGGGAGCCAGGAATGAGGAGCAAATGTTGGAGACCGAGAGGTTAAAACCTCTGAAGATAATAATGAATTTAATTTACAGCCTTGGAAGGAGCTAGGGTTAATGTGATGACAAGATATATAAATCTTAAGCAAGAGAATCATAAGCCTGTGTTCCTATAGTCCTAAGTAAAAATACGTGTTGGGTGATTTGGTGAAGGGTTTTAAGTATAGGAATGTAATTCTATAGTTTAAGTTAAGAATTTAGATGTTATAATAGAAGTACATAGGTGTATGTGACCTGGCACTTGATTGGTAGAAGAACAGATGCATTGCAGCAAAAAGTACTAGAAGTAATAGGTTATCGAGTTAAAACAAAGTTTCGTGTTAATTGCTTATTAGACCAGAAAGTTATAAATTACCACGTAACCCTGAAACCCATGACTATTCTCTGTTATAGCGACTTGTTACTTAACCTCACAACCTTTGAGACTGAAGCCTTGTTTGTTATTTTAAGTAATAAATNCCTCCCCTGGCCCAGCCTGAGGCCGTTCCCTCTCCTCCTGTCCCTGTTCCCTGGCAGCAGAGCCCGACCCCCCCGGCTGCCCCCTCCTGTCAGGGAGTTGTGCAGAGCCACAAGGTCCCCCTGAGCCTCCTTTGCTCCAGGCTGAGCCCCTTTCCAGCTCCCTCAGCCTCTCCTGGGGCTCCAGCCCCTTCCCAGCTCCGTTCCCTGCCCTGGACACGCTGCAGCCCCTCCAGGTCTCTCCTGCAGGAGCCACAACTGGACACAGCCCTCGAGGGGCCTCTCAGTGCCCAGCACAGAGGGACAATCCCTGTCCTCACTTCTCACAGACTCGCTTCATTTCTTTTTTGTCTCTGGGTTTCCTGAGCCTGAAATTCTCCCCAGGATGCACAAATCCAGCGGTGACTTGGCTCTGGGATGACTTCCAGGCCCGTGGGACGCGTGGTCACTGTCCCAGTCCCCTCCTGGCTGCTCACCCCCCAGCACAACCCCTGCCTTCCCCAAAAGCCTTTCCTCGTGCTGAGCTGTACCACCCAAACCACGGGGTAACGTGTCAGGACTCGACTCCAAAAGCATTCCACAGGAATTCCGGGAATTCTGGCAGCTTTAGCAGGCCGGGGGCTCGGAGCTGCTGGGCCTGGCATCACTCGATCACCCTAAAGTATGGAATGTTGGGATTCACCCTAAAGTATGGAATGTTGGGATTCAATTTACTGCAAGGCCTCTTTTCTCTGCTGAGGGGGGAGGGAGACCTTTGCTCCTTTCCTCTGGGAATGGTTTTGGGAATTCCAGGCTGTGTGGGCAAAGATTGTGCCCAGGTTCCCACATTCCTGGTCCTTGCAGTGGTATCCAGGGAAAAGATGACTCTCCTGACAGGAGGAGAGATGAGTAACCAGCAGTGGCAGCATCTTCGAGCAGCTGGGCCATGAATTTTTGCCCTGAGATTTGTGGGATCCGGCAGAAAACCGAGGCAAGCTCTCAGCACAGCTGTCCCTGCCACTTCCCGGGAAATTTGTGCTCCAAATGAATCAGCTGGGAGTGAACAGAGAGAGATTTTCCCTCGTTTCCACACTGCCTGCTCTGAGTTTGGGACAGAGAGTGCAACAGATCCATGGAACCACAGATTCCTAGAAAACAAAATGGGTTTTTTCCAGCAATATAAAGGCACCAGAATTATCAAAGGAAGAGAATTCCTTGTGTTTGGTGCTTTGCGGGTGGTGAGGTGCAATCCTGAGTGAGCTGAGCTTCCACACCACCCCTCTTCCTGCTGCATTATGTGGAGCTGGACTTTAAAAACCCCAGCAAGATCCAAAATTATCAGGAGAGAGATCCAAACCTTTTTTTCTCACGGCCTGGCAAGCAAAGAAGTTCATCAAGGCCTTTTCCAGCCTCTTTTTTTTTGCTTCCATCATTGTACATTTAATATTTATGCACCCAAAAGCCCACCAGGCCCCTCAGCAGTGACTGGGAATGGGTGAGGATTCCCTCAGCACTTCATTTCTCAGGAGAAGAAGGGAATTTCTCCAGGAGAATAAGGGAATTTCTCCAGGAGAAGAAGGCAATTTTTCCAGGAGAAGAAGGGAATTTCTCCAGGAAAAGAAGGGAATTTCTCCAGGAGATCAGTTTGTCACTTGAACATAAAAGACCACTCTTGTCCTGCTGCTCATCCCAGTGCAAAGCCAGGACTGGTTTAACTGGGAGGTCGTGGATCACAGGGAATGTTTCAGCAGCACCACATTTCAGGGAAGTGACTTTGCCTCATTCATTCCTCCAAAATTTCCAGGCTGAAATTCCCAGTGAGGGAAAAGGGACACGAAGCTTCCCAGCTGTGTTTTCACCTCCTGCACCTCCTCTGAGATGCTCTGGGAGATTCCCTGCTATTGAAGAGTTTGAGGGATTTTTCAGGCCAAATTTTACTCCCTGCACAAATTTCTTCTCGGGGTTTCTTTGTTTCCCTTTTAGGCTTCACCATTCTCCGGCCAGGGCTCATTTTTTTTCCCCAGTTTGGACAAATTATGATGACACTGGGACAAAGTGGGACACACCCTCACCTACCGACCCCTCCTTGCACAAATTTCTTCTCAGGATCTCTTTATTTCCCTTTTAGGGCTTCACCATTATCCTGCCAGGGCTCATTTTTTTCCCAGTTTGGAAAAATTCCTGGAAAAAGGGGTGAGTGGGACACACCTTCAGCTGCCCACCCCTCCTGTCACCCCTCTCACAGCAGAGTTGCACTTCAATTCTTTCCACTTCTCAAACACAGACACTTTTCTGATCTGTGCAGTGACAAGTGTGGGATTTGCTGCAGAAAACCAGGGAATGAGGTGTTTTTGGGATCACAGTCCAGTTCCCAGTGCCTGCAGAGGCTGCAATTTATTCTCTCAGATCAATTCACTCCTCCTGTCACCCCCCTTGCAGCAGAGTTGCACCTCAGTTCTTTCCTCTTCTCAAACACAGACACTTTTCTGATCTGTGCAGTGAAAAGTGTGGGATTTGCTGCAGAAAACCAGGGAATGAGGTGTTTTTGGGATCACAATTCAGTTCCCAGTGCCTGCAGAGGCTGCAATTTATTCTCTCAGATCGATTTGCTCCTCCTGTCACCCCCCTCGCAGCAGAGTTGCACCTCAGTTCTTTCCTCTTCTCCAACACAGACACTTTTCTGATCTGTGCAGTGACAAGTGTGGGATTTGCTGCAGAAAATCAGGGAATGAGGTGTTTCTGGGATCACAGTCCAGTTCCCAGTGCCTGCAGAGGCTGCAATTTATTCTCTCAGATCGATTTGCTCCTCCTGTCACCCCCCTTGCAGCAGAGTTGCACCTCAGTTCTTTCCTCTTCTCCAACACAGACACTTTTCTGATCTGTGCAGTGAAAAGTGTGGGATTTGCTGCAGAAAATCAGGGAATGAGGTGTTTTTGGGGATCACAATTCAGTTCCCAGTGCCTGCAGAGGATGGAGGCTGCAATTTATTCTCTCAGATCAATTTGCCCCTCCTGTCACCCCTCTCACAGCAGAGTTGCACTTCAATTCTTTCCATTTCTCAAACACAGACACTTTTCTGATCTGTGCAGTGAAAAGTGTGGGATTTGCTGCAGAAAACCAGGGAATGAGGTGTTTTTGGGATCACAATTCAGTTCCCAGTGCCTGCAGAGGATGGAGGCTGCAATTTATTCTCTCAGATCAATTTGCTCCTCCTGTCACCCCTCTCACAGCAGAGTTGCACTTCAATTCTTTCCACTTCTCAAACACAGACACTTTTCCGAGCTGTGCAGTGAAAAGTGTGGGATTTGCTGCAGAAAATCAGGGAATGAGGTGTTTTTGGGGATCACAATTCAGTTCCCAGTGCCTGCAGAGGATGGAGGCTGCAATTTATTCTCTCAGATCAATTTGCCCCTCCTGTCACACCTCTCACAGCAGAGCTGCACCTCAGTTCTTTCCTCTTCTCAAACACAGACACTTTTCTGATCTGTGCAGTGAAAAGTGTGGGATTTGCTGCAGAAAATCAGGGAATGAGGTGTTTTTGGGGATCACAATTCAGTTCCCAGTGCCTGCAGAGGATGGAGGCTGCAATTTATTCTCTCAGATCAATTTGCTCCATCTCACACTGGGCTTCTTGACCCGTGAAATTTGGGGTTAAACATTTCAGTGTCTCTGTCCAGGAGGGCACGGCTGAAGTGATTTATCCCAAATCCCAGGGCCAGTGGGGAGAGGAGCTCTGTTCCCAACCCTGCCTCTGGCCCCAAATATCCCTGCACGTGCATTTTGAGGTTCAAAAAGCAGATTTTAGAGCCAGCCCACCTCACTTTTATCAGCACCATCCCTCCACAAATGGGTACCAAACCAGCAGGGCCCTTTCCTGCTTTCCCACTGAAAATCTGAGGATTCCCATCCCAAAAAACAACTTGGAGAAGCACCTGGAGGAGCCCTGCCTGGACCTGCCGTGCTGGAGATCTGACAGCAGTGGTTTGGTCTGGCCAGGCCACCTAGGAAGGTTTTTCTCCTCTGTTCCATTAGTTCAGAGAAGCCTAAATGTGATCCTAAAGCTGAAGGAACTTTTTCCATATTTTCCATGGCTTTGTGGGGATTTTTTTTTCTTAACAACAGAGTGACCAGGGCAAGGAGGACTTTGTGCACACAAGGTTTCCAAGGTCTCCAAGGTCTCCATGAGGTCTCAGCACCGGTGAGGCCACACCCGAGTTCTGGACCCCTCACCTCAAAAAAGGACATTGAAGGGCTGGAGCTTGAGAATCCCAAACCCTAAGGATTGGAAGAGACCTTCAGGATCATCCAGTCGCACCAGCAGCACCCCAAACCCTGTCCCCAAGGGCCACATCCAGACTCTTCCTGAAGATTTCCTGACTCCACCACCTCTCTTTGCAACTCATTCCAAGCTTTTCTTCAGTGAAAAAAAAAAATTCTAATTTTTAATCTGAATATTCCCCTGGAAGTTTGCTCATCCTCAAGCGATTGCCCCTAAAAAACTGGAAAACTCCAAGGAATTTCCCAGCTTTGACCTGGTATCTTGCTTAAAAACTGCTTTTTCTTCCTGATCTCAGAGCACAATGAGCTTCCTGAAAATCGGTCCCCATCAACTTTACCTGGAGGAATTCTGATTAAGAATGGTAAAGTATTCTCAGTTTAATCTGAATTTTCATCTTGGCCTGTCCTGATTCCTTCCCTGCCAGACGCAGGGACACACGGACGGATTGTGCTGTTTCCAGAGGAGTTGCATCAGCAGCACCCAGAGCAGGTTTTGGCTCCTCAACCCTCCAGTTGCTTCATCCATCCCCCCTCAACACCACAAATATTGGTGCTATTTGAAGCTAATTCTGTTTTTCTTGCTAAACCCAGCCCCATCGGAAGCTTCCTGCCCTTTTTTGGGTGAGTAACAAAGGAGAAATATGATTTTTTTTTTCTTCTTTCCCTTTTAAGTTGTTCAACTTCAACCCTAATAAAGGTATTATGTGGAGTCATCTCCAAACTATATCCCATATATCATTCCCAGATAAAGATCTTTGTCTGGGACTTTGTCTGAGGAGGATAATGTTTCACTCCTGGCGCCTGGGAGTCTCCTCTTTCTAACATAACACATATTTGTTATACTCTTACTAAACCTGGCTGGCTTCGATGCCCAAAAATCAGTTTGCACTTTGATTTTTCGAGCCAATTAACAAAGCTCATCAGCCCGTTCCTTCTTCTCTGGCTGCTGGATGCAAAGGAAATGGGGAAAAAAACCCCACTGGGAATTGGTGGAGGAGGTAGGGGAAGGTTTGTGTCCCACATCCCATGAGGATGGAATTTGTGGAGCAGTCCCACAGCGATTTGGGTGCACTTTGAAATCCCCCCGGGGTCGTTTTCTCTGCTGGGAATTAGGGAATGGGAAATAGGATGTGTTTGTGAGGAATCAATCCCTGCAGGAATCACAGCTTCTCCTTCAAATTCGGGTGAATTCTGGGAATCATTTAAAACCCTGGAGCTGCAGTGTTGAGCCAACACCAAAACTTTGCCCGGTGTGTTTTGGATTCAAACTCTTTGGGTGTTTTCAGTTTGTATTTGGGGCTTTTCATTTCAGTTTTCAAGACCTAAACAAACCCATGTGTATCCAAAATATGAGGGATGAAAGCCTGACACAAGGCAGGGAATTCGAGGGGAGGCTCCCAGGTTTTCCTCCTGTGCTGACAGATCTCCAGCAGCACAAGTTCCTAAAGTGGAAAAATTCAAGGAGTGAAGTGAGATTTACTGAAAGCACATTAAAAAAAAAAAGAAAAAAAGTGCAGGCAAATTTCTTCAAGCCTTTGCTCATCATTTAGAAAGGGTTTCATTTGATGAGTAGCTCCCAGAGTTAAGGGATTTAATAAACACTTAATAAAAACTCTTTATTATAAATAAATAAATAAGTAAATAAATAAATAACAACAAAAGAGGGTTCTTATCTCCTGTGTGCTGAGGTCCAGGTGGCACCACCAGTTTTACCCTGCAGATTTCTGCAGCTTGGCTCCAGGAAGGTTGCAGGCAGCAGATCCCAGCCCTTCCAGAGGTTTCTCCTCCTCCAGAAATGCTGGAGCTCTGGAGCCCCTTGGAAGGAGCCTCTGCAGGGGTCAGGCTTGAGCAGAAGGGGGTGGAACGAGCCCAACGATTGAAGCTGGGTGACAGCACCAAAAAAGCAGATCTGCAGGAAAACTTGAGCTCAGCTTAGTGCTAAGCTTAGCTTGGAAAATCCTCCAACATCCACATCCCTGCAGCCACTAGGGAGCTGCCTGGTTCCATGGGATTTTCCCCCTCTGGTATTTAAATTTCCCATCCAAAGCCTGGAGCTGGCAGAAACGCTCTGGATCTCTGGCATCCCGTGGATTCTTTCCCTCTAAACCACTCAAGGGTCTGGAGGAGGATGTTTTTCCCTCCTGATTCCCCCGTCCTGCTGGATGTGGGATTGGGGTGAGGAATTCCTGCCTGTTCCTCTCTCTGTCCCAAAAAGCAGCTGGGTGATGGAGCTGCTTCTTCAAGGAAAATTCACTTCCTTGCTCCTCCGCTTGTCCCCAGATGTGTTGACTGATTTCATTTTATTTAGGATCCCAAGGTAAAAAATTCTAAGAAATCTGGGAATTACATCTGGCAACTGCTTTGGGAATCTCCCACGTTATTTTCTTTATTTTTGTTTTAATTTCCATCTCTTCCTACTTGTTTTCCCTGTGGTTTGAATGAGACAGGGAAAAAGTGATTTAATAGATTTTAAAATGTGTAAATATCAAATCAAATGAATTCTTACCTTTTCCTGGATTCCTTGTCTTTTTTTTCCTGTTGGAATTCCTTATTATTGCTCTTTTCCAAACCTATCCAATGCTTTGTGCACTTGCCAGCCAAATGCTGGGAGAAATCCCTGTGGAAAACTCAGAATTTGATCTGTGGGGTTGTTTGTGGGAGTTTGGGAGTGGGGTTTGGACCAACGTGGTCCAAACGTGGAGAGCGTGGTCCAACGTGGTTCTCTGGAGAGCAGGGGAAGGGAAATGTGGGATTATTCCTTGTAAAAACTCTGGAAAAGGAGTCCATTGATTAATGATCGTGTGGATCGTGTGGATTTATTACAAGCATAATGAGGAATTGTCTCTCCTTGAAAAATCAGTCTGGGAATTATCAAAGGCTGGAATTATCCAGGATCATCCAGTGCCACCCCAGCAGTGCCAGCACCACCCCAAACCCTGTCCCCAAGGGCCACATCCAGACTCCTCCTGAACACTGCCAGAGACAGCGACTCCAAACCTCCCTGGGCAGCTCATTCCAAGGCCTCACCACTCTTCCAGGGAAATTTCCTTTCCCAATCTCCAACCTGAATTTCCACACTCAGTGATGCCTTGGGGCTGGATTAACAACCCGATCCTAGAACGATGTTCATTCCAGAAGGATAAGCCCTGAGAAATCCCGCCTGGCACCTTCCCTGGCTCTTCTGCAGGCCCTTTGGAGGAGCAGCTGGGACACAGGCACCCACAGGCCGCTCACATCCTCGGGGGGATTCCGATGGATTCCGTGGGAATGCTGGGCTTGAAGGATATTATTCAGCTTTTCACCTGTCCAAGAGCTTTTCTGGACGTGCTGTCCTCGGTGTCACTGCTCTGAGTCACAGCTCACGAGGGAAACAACTGCGTTTGCTTTGGGCTCTCAGCCCAGCATCCAACCTCAGCACTTTCCTCGGCTCCACCTGGCCTCAGCTTTATTCCACATTTTCCCAGGAGCTTGTGAAAATAACGCTGAGGTTTTCTGGTTTCGTGTTTGCGGAGGTGACGGGGAAATTTCCTGTGGGAGAAAAAAAACAACACGTGGGGAAGCGGGGCAGTGTTTTCTTAGCCTAAATAAATCTCTTGTGCTTTCAAACCAGAACCACAGAGAAAATGAGGACTGGGCTCAAGTGCTTGGGTTGTTTTATCCATAGTGAAGTTCACAAAATCATGGGATGGTTTGGGTTGGAAAGGATTTTAGGGATCATCCAGTCCTCCAAGGACACCTCCCACTGTCCCAGGCTGCTCCAAGCCCCAGTGTCCAGCCTGGACTTGGGCACTGCCAGGGATCCAGGGGCAGCCACAGCTTCTCTGGGCACCCTGTGCCAGGGCCTCACAGCCAGCAATTCCTTCCCAGTATCTCATTTAAGAGTTTCATGGATTGTGCAGAAAAGGAAAATCATCAGTGTGTGTTTAATCCATGTCCACCTAATTTTGAATTTCAGTGTTGCCCTGAATCAAGATTATTTTGAAGTTTATATTGAATTTTTCCTAACTTGAATCCTGGATAAATGATCTTTTTTCAGTAAATTCATGAAGGACAAAACTCCTTTTTCTGGACTGTGATCTCTAATTCTTAACACTATTTTAACTCTAAAATAAATCCAGTCGATCTGGCCCTGCAGTTCTGCCTCATATTTCAAAAACGTTTTGCTGGCAAAGGAGCTCTTTGTGGTTTTCTTTTTGAATGCAGCAGAGAACTGGGACAAAAGTGAGGCCTTGCACCATCCTGGCTGTCTGTCACCTCTTCTTTCAGAGCAGCAGGGACAGATGAGAGGAGAATTTCAAACTCTTCCGTGCTCTGTCACTTGTTGGCCTGACGAGCCAGCAGCTGCTGCAGTCTGGTGCCACTTCCCAGGCACCTCGTGAGGGGTTTAAATGAGGTTTTCAGTAATTCAGCACCAGGGCCCTTCTTACATCACCTGGAATCTCTTGGAGGTGAGGATGTGGCAGGCAGGAGCTGCAGGAATGAAACATCCCCAGGGTTGTGCCCTGATTCGTGCTCGGCCACCAAGTGCTGCTTGCAAGGATTTGTTGATTTTTCTCTCTGATACGGAAGATTTAGAGGCACCAGCGGTGGGTTCTGTTTGCTCCTGGATTTCCTGGGAGCCTGGGAGGGTCTGAATCAGGATGGAGGAGGCAGCTGAGGACAAGGGAAGGAACTGGAAGTGGATGGAGACCAAGAACAGGAACCCAGCTGAGGGTCTGACATCCAAAACAAGCTGGGAACAGGCTGGAATCACACTTGGAATGGGCTCAGGAAACATCCCAGGGCTCAGGAATCCTGCAAAGGCTGCAGGGATGATAGAGGCAGGGTCGTGGCTGCATCCATAGGTGGGTGGGAGCCAACATTCCAGATGTTTTGTGGCCTCCTGGAGGCCGATGGAAGCTTCCTTGCCTGGCTGGTGCTGTCGGCAGCCAGGCAACGTCCCAGCCTCAGATCCCTGAGATCCATCCTGGAGTGAAAATAATTCCGTGGAGCTGCCTGGGGTGGCCTGGACAGTGGATAAACAACTGGGAGAAGCCAATGGTTGGGAAGTGCAGTTGGGAAAAGCATCGCTTCTATGGATGAAAGGGGAATGATGCTGGAGATAAAACTCTAAAAATTGCCTGGGTGGGGAGCAGCTGGGTTTGGAACTTGGGCCGGGTTGGATGGGGCTTGGAGCAAGCTGGGATAGTGGAAGGTGTCCCTGCCCACGGCAGGGGGCTGCATCTGGGTCTGGATGATCTTTAAGGTCCCTTTTAAGCAAAATCACTCCAAGATTCTGTGATTTTCTGATTCAAACAAGGCTCTGTGTGATGGTGCTTGGGAAACTGAGCCAACCCTTCCCAAAGGACAGGGATGACTCCTGCTGTTAAAGCTCCCTTCCCAAAGGACAGGGATGACTCCTGCTGTTAAAGCTCCCTTCCCAAAGGACAGGGATGACTCCTGCTGTTAAAGTCGAGCTTGCTCAGAAGATTTTCCAAGCTGGAGCCCCGTGGCAAAAGCTGGGAAGCCAATTTTGGCAGCGAGGCAGCAAAAACCTGAAATAACTTCGGCTCTTTCGCCACAATTAGACCTAGAAAATTCACTTTTCACACCCAGCAGTTGAGCTCATTATCCTATCTGCTGCAAAAACACAACTCGCGAAGAGCAACAACAAAGGGCAAATGCTGAGCTGAGGTGTCAGGAGAGAATTTCAGTGCTGAGGTGAAAGCTTTGATGTGGCACAGGACGGTGGCTCAGACAACAAGTGTTGCGCTCCATCCACTTGGTGCAGCTGAAATTACTTGCAAAATCACCTTTTAAAATGCAAATCTGCGTTTAAAGTAATTAAATCCACTCTGGCTCGTCGTTGCCTGGTGAAGCTGCAAAATCAAAATGCAAATCCAGGTTGCAGCTTGTTAAAAATGAGGAGATCCAGCATCAGCGGCTTCTGAGGCTCCAGGAGATCAAATCCAGATCAGGGGGGTTTTATTTCAAACTCACGATTCGTTTGCCAGACACAAACAAAACAAGAGTGAAAACAAAGCTCTTTCTTCTCACCTTTCTCCTTTCCCACCCCCGGGGTGCTACAAAAAGAGCAGAGAGGCTCTGCCCCCCCCTTGCTCTGCTGGTTTGATGTTTGTGTGGCAGCAAAATCGAGGATTTGCTGTGCTGAGCTCTCGGCAAACCTGGCCAGATTCTTTCCCAGAAGATTTACCATTTTTCGACCATAACAAGCGAAGTTACATCTTCATATTTGTTTTTTTCTCTTCAAAACTGGCTGTGGTTCAGTGGGTCCAAACCCACGTGGGGGTTCCTCTTCATTATTTAAGCTCAGTGGTAAAATCAGGAATAGAATCTCACTGGTTGTAAGCCAGCTCTAAAAAGTTCTCTGTCTATTTTAGAGTTTTACCTCAACAGCTTTCAGGCACTTTTAAAACTGTCCTCTCAGTTTCAGGAATTTTGGCTTCACAGAACACTCAAACTCCAAAATAAAACAAAGTCTAAGGGAGAAGTAAAGGAGGCAGGCGAGAGGCTGGAAAACACATCCTGGGAGGAGCAGCTGAGGGAGCTGGGAAAGGGGTTTGGGATGGACAAGAGGAGGTTCAGGGGCGACCTCATTGCTCCCCACAACTCCCTGACAGGAGGGGCAGGGAAAAGATGAGAGGAAATGGCCTCAAATTGCTCCAGGGCAGGGGCAGTTGGAGATTGGGAAAGAAAATTTCCCTGGAAGAGCGGTCAGGCCTTGGGATGAGCTGCCCAGGGAGGTTTGGAGTCGCTGTCTCTGGCAGTGTTCAGGAGGAGTCTGGATGTGGCCCTTGGGGACAGGGTTTGGGGTGATGCTGGTGCTGCTGGGGTGGCACTGGCTGATCCTGAAGGGCTCTTCCCACCTCAGTGATCCTGGGATTTTTAACATGGCAAAGATACAACTTTTTTTTGGTGTGCCAAAGTTCCTCTGACACTTCAGGCGCTGCAGCCTGACAGGAAAGTGATAAAGTTGTGTCAAATTTCATATCAGGAGTTGTGCTTTCCACAGTCCTTCAATAACCCCTGGCACGGAGTCTCCAGCCCCTTTGTTGTGGATGTCCCATCCCGGGAAGTGTCCAAGGCCAGGTTGGACATGGCTTGGAGCAGCCTGGGATAGTGGAAGGTGTCCCTGCCCATGGGATCATCGGAATGATCTTCCATGATTCTCTTCTGTGATGCAGCCACACACCCCCAAAATATTCCGTGAGTTCCATCCTGGTGCTGGGGATGGAGCTGGTCCAGCACTCAGCTCTGCACCGGGATCACAGATTTCCTTGGATTATGCAGCACCTACAAACCAACCCTGTTTTCAACACCTCAGCACCCAACTGGAGCACCTGCATTGGAACCACCTGGAAACCCCAGGAAAATCCTGGATTTAGGTGGAATTATGTATGAGGGAGGAGGGGGAAGGTGCAGCAGCTCCCCATCCATGGATCCATCCATCATCCATCCCTCCATCCCTCTATCTGTCC
>VZTG01005945.1:0-52062 GCA_013397845.1 Melanocharis versteri
TGCTTCTCCACTGACCTTGGTGTACCCATGTTGTTTTCCTCATATGTTCTCACCTCCTCCTCTTCGCTGGCTAGGAAAAAAACTGCACGCCACTTTGTTTTGATTTTCTTCTTAAATATGTTATCACAGAGGCATCACCAACCTCTCTCATTGGCCCAGCCCTGGCCAGCAGCATGTCCATCTTCAGAGCCATCAGGGACTGGCTCTGCTGAACATGGTGGAAGCTTCCAGCAGCTTCTCACAGAAGCCACCTCCATGCCCCCTCCAGCACCAAAAACCAGGCCATGCAAAACCAGCACACTCTCCTTGGCTTTTTCACTACCTCATGTAGCCTTATGCACAGTTGAATTTGTTTTGTGAAAGATTTGGAGATACTGGTTCTTAAATTGCCTTGCAAAAAGTAATTAGACTTACTATTTTTATTGTTACTCTCTGTCTTGATGTGTTTTCCTGGGCAGAATTCAGTAAATATGGACCTCAATAATCATAACTTTGCTCAGTATTGTTACTTACCAGTGTTTAGTTGCTATGAAACTTGAATGTTCCTGAAGTGATAGTAAGTAAAGAAAAATCTGACAGGCCCACAAGGAAAATTTCCCAACTATTGAGATGGTCATAGACATGAAAGTGTGGAGATACCAGACAAGTGAAAATAGAAAACTGAATTCATAAGATTTATTAAGTTTAACGTCTCTGTAAGACTGAATCCACCAAGCAGTAATATCTCCCTGAAATTATGTTTTTATTGAAATATTTACATTTCTTTCCTGACTTTAAGTAATTGTGCATCATTTGCCAGCCTTACTGTGGAGCCAAGGAATGCACATATCCTAAGGCAGATGATCACATAGTCACATGGTATTGCTTACACAAGTAATAGTTGTAACCAAACAGTATAAATCATATAGTTTAGAATAATACTAATACTACTACCACTACTAACAACAACAACAACCTATGTTATAAATCACATTCTGTAACTTAGGGTAACGTAGTAAAAAGCAGTTACAGTAATCCAACAACATGTTTGCTATTTTGTAAAGAATGCCTCCTTTTCTATGCAAAAATTTTTTTGATACTCAATATTCTAGGTATGTGAACTTTAAACTTGTCAGACTGTTGTAACATATTTGAAAATTATAGTAATTTGATTAAAATGTTGCCTATAAGGCAAAAGGTTCAGTTAATAGAATCCATATGTAATTAAAGTGCAGAACCAAATGTAATCAGACCCCAGTGACTGGTGCCTTCATAATGATAGTTTTACAGTGGCCTCTGGGGTTGAAAGTTTATGTTAAAGTTACCCATGTAGCTGTGCACCAGAAAAAAAGCAAGACAGTGTAGCTGTTGAAGCAGGTATGACAATGTCCCAAACTGATAATCACACAACAGAAGTAGTTCGTAGTCTGCCAGGTGGAAGAAGCACACGACTGCTGTGGTGTACTAGTCAGAGAGCTGCATTCTGCAGCAGCGCTGCTATGTAAACATTCCCAAATGAGGGAAGTACGCCCAGTGAGAGCAAGTAACAGTGTATTTTTTTAATAATACAGTTGCTTGATTTGTATGAATTCATGTTTGAATCATCTGAAAGTTATAGACACAACACTATGTACCAAGCCACAAAAGAAGTTAAAAAAAATTTCCTGAACTTTAAAAAAAAAGTAAAATATTTTCTCTGGACAGTTTTAAGAGTTGACATCCTGTGTTAGAGTTCTCTAATCATCACCAGCACAATTTACAATCAGAACACACAGAGAGCCAGTTCAGACCAGCTCATCTGTTGACTTTGGCAGAAGCCCTTAATCTCACTGTGTGCAGCTGCCACTTGAGAGCTGGGGACTCGGCAGAGAGCCGAAGGAGGGTGGGATGCAGGGTTGGTCAAGGCATGAACACATAGGCCTGCTTCATTTCAACAGCCGTACACTGCTTTTTTTAATACTCTTTTCATTTTACAGCCTTTTTTTTTTTTTTAAACCTGAAATTAAATGAGGACCTCTCATGAGCCACTGTGCTCCAGGCATAAGAAATTGTAATGTCTGGCTTCCAGAAACTGTCCCGTCAAAATGTGCTTCTGATTAGGTGGCTTAATTACAGCTGTGAAAACAATGTTGATTTAGGCCTCAAGATTCCAGTGCATGTCAGCCGTTATTAGCTAGCCTTGGACTGAAGCCACCATTTTAAAACTCTGTACCACTAAAGTCACACACTGCCTGACAACTTTTTATTTAGGCAGAAATGTTGCCAGAAGCAACACATTTTATGCAAAATATTTTTCATTGCGCAAATTTCAAATGTGACACAGTTGATGGACATAAAATGGGTAGTTATGGCCGGACCTCACCAAGTCCAAAACCTAACTTTTGCAAAAAACCTCCACCCCAACATATCCCCCTCCCCCATTTCAAACAGTTTCTCTAAAGTTTGACTGACATAATGCTTAATTTTAATTCCTTTAATTCAGTTTTATTCCAAATCCAGCATGTTGGTTTAACCACCCAATTTTATTGCATCTAAATTTTCCTGACAGTTTCATTTGCTGTTGGGAAATAAAATTGCCATTTTTGCAACATGGGAAATAATGGCTAGTTTCAAAACCAATATGTTTGAAACTTCCTTTGCCTGAAGCAGGTTAAGGCACACACTCAATTTACTTTAGGGGAAAAAAGCTCATTAAATAGTTTTTAATATTTTAATATAATTTAAGTAACTGCTTTCACAGTGGGAAGGCTTATTAGGCCCATGTATTTACACCTGCAGAGAGGTAGATGTTTGCGTAATTAGATGGTTTCCAATAATTCAGTCTTTCAGTTGCAGGGCTAATGCTGTAAACACTGTAGATGGACAGAATGAGTTTGCTGCATTTAAACATTGCATTTCCACTTGTAGGATTTTACTTTCAAGTGCTTAAGAAAGAGGCTTAAGTGGGTTGGTTTGGGTTTTGTGGGATTTTTTTGGCTTGGTTTGGTTTGGTTTGGGTTTTTTTCTTTGTTTGGTCTGTTCTTCAACTCTCCTTAATGACATGAATTGGCTAAGGAATGTGAGAGAATGTGTGTGGGTGTTAACTCTCAGCAGAGGTCGGTACTTTGGAAAAGTAAGATCTACATTCCCACTTCACTGTTGCCATGAAATTCCAAATGTCCATGCTGTGTGGTTTAATGGAAACCATGAAGTTCCTAAATGACCGCAGGTTTATTCCGCTGTTAAGCAGAAAACAAATCTTTCAAGTCATTGGCTAAGTCGCAAAAAAGGAGGGTCATGTTTTCAGGAAGGTAATCTCCTTTCCTTTTTCTTCCTTCATGGTTTGCATTTCTATGGCATTAGAAATGTGTTTCTAGTGAGGTACTGGAACTACCAGCTCAAAAACAAGGATCCTCAGTTCCCAGGACTGAAAACAAGACACTTGGAGGCTTGGAATCTAAAGCTGTATTCGTCTCTTACCCTAAATGCAGGCCAGTGCAACAACTGTTCCTTCAGGGGCAACTAATTGGAAATAGATTTAGAGAAACTAATGATTTGGATAAGGAAGCAAGTCTAAAGTACAGGTTCGAGTTTGTCCTGTAAAAAATCATCATGCATTTATTCTCTGCTTGCAACAGATTAGCGGAGAGCAAGGCAGTGAATGCCTATACTTTATTTTGTTAAGTTTTCAAAGGAGGCGTACTGGAATGAGCTAGTCTTCTATTTTCTTTGCAAATACTAGGTAGGGTTTCCTGAAAAAGAATGTTTCAGAAATGCCCCAGTTGCTGTGGAGGGCAGCTATAAGTCAGGAGCCAACCATGTGATGGCTTTTTCCTAATTAGACACCTTTGCACTAGTCATTTGAAATGTGTTTCATTGGTAATATGCAATGAGTTTTATTCATCAGCCACATACATTTGCTTACTGTTTGCTACACACCGCTGTTTCTTTTGCCTTCTTCCTACACCTGTCAAAGGAGCATTTCCAGGACATCAAATTAAAAGAAACATTTGTATATTATTATATATATATTGTTAATGCTGCAGTAGAAATGAAAGTATTGGGAGTGCTAGACAGGCTGTTATTTCGAGAGCTGGATATTATAGACCAGGACATTTAACCCTGGGAAAAAGTTTTTACAAAAGAACAGAGCCAAGGACACAATTTTACTGGCTTTATAGAAGAAAAGGAGTATTCTCTACAAAGGCAGACAAATTCACTTCTTTCCAGACTCAAGGACTTTTACTCAGGCCAGAAGGTGCTTCCTCCTCCCTTTTGAAGAAGTTATTTCAAGAAAGAGAGCTGGGAAGCTTCTATTATTCCCTGCTAAACTGTGGGTTAAACATAAAGGGAACGTCTGTTTGTTCTGAGACTCTGAATTTGCTGAGAAATTTTTGGAGGGGATTAAAGCATAGCTGTGCCTGAATGAGTCTAGCGTAGATGCTTAAATGGTGAGTGAATCCATGCAATCCAGTCTGTCATCTTCCTGATATTTTCTTGACATTTTAAATTTAGATCCTACAAGGTATACTGTTGTGAATAATTATTTCCTTGTTTTGACATCTGTTTGGTTTTATGTTTCAAGCTAAGTATGTAAAGCACTGTTTATAACGAGAAAACTCAGTGCTGATCTTCAGATAGTAACTTTGATAAAGAGTGCAAGATGTGTAGATGCAACCTGTGGATTGCAGTTCACTTGATCAGGATGATAAATAATAGAAAGACAAATTTTGTTTTCTTTTTGCTGTTCTTGTTTACTTTATACTACTAGCTCACTGCCTAGATCACAGGGGAAAAAAAAGATTAGAGTATGACCTAGGGCAGTGTTGCCAGGAGCCTGTCTCTTTCTCAGCTAGCCTCAGAAATATGCGTATGTGCAGCATGCACTTAAAATGTAGCATGGCTAATGTTACATGCACCCATTAAGAAAAATAATAATTAAATAATATATACATATATATGTATACACACACAGACACACACACACATACACACATTTCAAGTTTTGCAAAGCAAAATCTTGTGGTAAGAGGTTTGTATTTACCTCTGGATGGCAGAGAGGCAGTCATAGCCCCACCACCAGATCATTCAGTGCCAGCTAGCAGTCAACCTTCCTTCCACAGGAGACAACTGTCTCTGATGCTCTGTCTCCTCTTAGTTTCTGCTTCTAGTGCACAGACTGGGGGGAAGGTCATGGGAGTACAAGGCTGGGTATTATCTCTCTCCTAGGTCCCCCAGCAGATTTTACTGTCAGAACTAACCTCACTAGTCCACTCAAGGGAGGGTGGATCCTCTTCAGGCCAAAAGGAGTTAGTGAGCACAGTAAAGAAGGGTAGCTGCAAACCACAGCAGTCTACTTTATTTTGTGCCTTTCTAGAATTTATGAAATCAGATTGTTTTCCTGTTGGCTTTTTAATGCTCTTTTCTCCTGCCGTCTCCTATAATTGTGCATGTTTCCATCCTTTTCAACTGTGAAAAAAGCCTTTGCGTTCCTTTCTGTGACATGTTTGCAGTAGAGTAACATATTTGTTGTAAAAATACATATGTTTACTTACTTCCATTTGCTTTAAATTTGTACTTTAAGCATAAAAGTTAATGTGAGAAATGAAGGAAAACCAAACCTTTGAAATATGTTAGAGAGTATGACTTGCGGAGGTAGAAAGACAGGAAAATTAATTAGTGCACAAAGCATAATTTTGTTCTTAACTTGTAATTTTATTCCTGTAATGTTGGCATGATTTAAAGGGAGTACAGACAGCAAGTTACATCTTCATCTTTCTTTTTGTTGGGTCTTACATATTTAAGACACACTGTTTTATATTTACCCCACAGGGTTTTATTGATTGATTGATTGATTGATTGATTGTTGTAGTTTCTAAGTTATGTATAAAAACTTTCCATTGAATTCTGTGAAACCCACATTATGTAGAGAAGGCACGGGTTTTCTAGTTGATCATAGTGAGGACCTGTTTTCTCCAGAGACTGAACTATATGAAGCAGTTTGACCTGTTGAATAAACAAATCATTGAACAAATTTTTAAAATGGGAAATGAGCACTCCGTAGGGGAAAGAGCTTTGCTGTCAGCTAAAAGGATATTATTATGATAATAATCTTGATTATTCAAATAACATTTGTTTTCTTCAGTTTATTCAACAGTTCGGTTAAAGAAAGAGATTTAGAAAGAAATATACTTCTTAAACTGTAATTTTACTTCCCTATTTTAGAGGAATTTGTGGTTTTGTTGACTTGTTTTAGAAATGCCACCTTTTGGAAAGACAGGAGCCTCTATTTCTCAAGCAATCAATTCACCTTTTTTTTTTTTCTTCTTCTTCTTTGTGCTGGAAGGGAGGGTACCTTTGAAATGAACAGTGAGTAATAAAATTTACTAAAAATATGGTCACAAATAGTGTGGTCAATCACCAGCAGAATTTCCCTGATACATGTGATGATATTAGGAAAGCAGTGACATTATGAAGATGCAATGATTCCATTTCATTCTTTTCAGATGGTGTAATTCCTTGAATTCCTAAAGGAATTCCTATTTTTAGAGAGGCACTTATAGAACTCTTAAAGCCACACTAATTTAACACAACACACTTTGGATCTGGGTCTCAACTGAAATTGGCCCATAACTCATAGTTCACTCAGTAAATGTTGCTATGAAGCTGACATTGCAATACTTGCCTCTCTTAAATCTGTATATTCACCAATACTTTGAAAGACTTCTAGGTGTTGCAGATGATTTGACACATATGGTTTCTGAAGGCCAGAACCACAATAATGAAATAATTCACTAATTTTTCAGCTTTTGTTGAGTACTGAGGGTCTCCTTTGATCACAGAATGATCGTCTTGTATGGTGGTTATATGCTTATGGGGGGCCTGTTAGTCAGGGGCCTGTTAGTCAGGGGCCTGTTAGTCTTTCAAAGCCTGTGTGACATCAAGTTTCCTTTCACAGGGTCTATTAAATCCATTGCATTCTTTTGGGAGTCTGAGCATTAAAAATTGTAACTTAACCGGGGCTTTGCAAAGCTTCCTGACACATCAAGTCATACAGTTTAATTTTAATTTGCATCCTATTGCTTTAAGTATTTTGAGTTTAATTTAATAACTTACTGAAGTTTACTATGGTTTAAATACAAGATTTTTTAGAAGACTGTAATCTAAATGGGAGCTCTGAGTAAAGGAATTTAAGGTATAATTCTGGAATGTACAAGGCACACCAAATTACTGAAACATCCCTGTTTCGGGTTTTTGGTTGGGTTTTTTTTAGAAAACCTGATTTTTTAAAGTTGTATTACACCTTTCTTGTTTTACAAATCAAAAAACTGAAAAAAACTTTCTCAAATCTTCCTCTGTGTTCTTCATGATTCTTCTGATAAAAGTTTTACATACCTGATGAAAGTTTGGAGTGTTGTATGTGTTGCTGATTTCTGGGTTTTGGGCTGGTTTTTTATTTGTTTGTTTGTAGCGTTATATGTGGTGGTGGTGCCTGTTTTTGTTTGTTTGGGTTTTTTTGTTTGTTTGTTTTTAACTTTGTGCTTTCAGAGCACACGTTTGGCTTAAATGTATGTAAAAGGTTGAAATTCCATTAGAATTTTTTTAATGTTTATTCATCTAAAATATGATTGGTATGCAGGAAATATTAGTTCCGTTTGCCTAGCAGACTCACTTGAACTGCATATTCAACCTCACAGAAAGACATGATCTAGTACCTGAGCTCAGGAGGCTGTGCTGATGAATCTAGGAAGTATAAAAAGTTCTGTTAAGTAATTATTAGATTTTTAAATTTCAGTCTGAAATATAACTATATATATAGATTTGGCCAAAACCAATAGAGACAGTAAACCTAGCTCACCCACACTCATGTTGTTTATAACTGATAAGCTTGATTCCTTGCCCAGTTAATGTAATTTGGATCTTGGATTTACAGAAGATCTACGTACTAGCCATCAACTGAAACAGAGCCTGAAATAATTTTCCTAGGCTATTCAGATACCAACTGATACTTTATAAGCAATACTGCTGGAAAGCCAACTGTTTTCCCTGACCATTACTGTTATAAAACTACTTTTCAGAACTCTGTTGAAGATACACTGCTTCGGATATTGCATGTAATCTGTGGGAGAAGGAATAATTCCCTCCTGAAGTTACTTCAGCTAAGTTTTACAGTGGATGAGTGAACATTAAAGTACTTGCCTTCAATATGCAGAAAAACTTAGAAAACTATACTAAACCTACAGGGAGCCAAATGTACCTCTTCCTAGTGACTCTCTGTAATGTGATTTATGGGGGAGTGAGATGGAGCCCTTATCAGGATTTTGGCTAGGAGGTAGAAGCCTAAACATCTGTTGTGGGCTATGGCAGAAAATCTACATGCATTGGCCAGTGCTAAAAGGGTGGAACCCTTTGTTCTTCTAATACCTTGATGATTTTAAAAATAAACTTTCATTTTAAGAAAATTAAATTGGCAGTAACATTAGTTCACTTGTAAACATGTGGTATAAGTCAGTCATTCTTTGCTCTGTCACTAGAAGATCTTTTTAAAGAGACTACTCAGTTTAATAGAGTTCTTTAGATTAACTGAGGTTCAGATTAGCCTGTAGGCTAATGCAACTGTGCAGATGTTCTGACTTAAAATGCAAATGTTTGTGTTTTGAATATCAGATTCCAATCAGTGTATTTTTCAAATAGGTGCAGATAGGTTGCATAAAGCATGTCTGTATCCAGTTGATGCTCCTAGTTCCATTGTCTCTGAAGAGTGAACTTTAATCTACTCCTCGGTGGTGGATAGTAAAGGTTGTCAAATCTTGACATCAGCATTCCCTTGTCGCTTCAGGATTACGAGCAACACCAGATTATAATCTCAATACCTAGTCAACCAAAATAACATTTGTTCACTTTCAAGATCTACAGCAATATTATTCACTTCAAGGCCATGCATGTCCCTGACACTTCATTTTAGTTCTGAGTAATGCCATTTTCCTACATGGAATCTGAGTGAGGTGTTCACTGTATTTTTTCATTGCTGCAAAACTATTCACTTCTGCATCAGCAGCCTCTTCCAGAGGTATGTGAGTTCCAGCTCCTTATCATTTGCTGCTTTTCACCACCTTTCATAAAGATAAGTTGGTTCTGTGTTCTTCTCATAAATTCCTGTCAAGAGAGTCTGCTTTACATCTTAATCAATGTATTTCCTCTTTTGTTTTCCTTACTTCACACTAAGGACTTCTCTTGAGCTTCTACTTTCTACAGTCTTGATGTCTGCTTTTCTTTGGAAAATAAGATTTCTTTTGAGGAAAAAATGCCCTTTGAAAGATTTTTAAAGAGAACTGCAAGGGGACTTTTCCCTGTAGATATGCTGGGAAAGAAAATAGATTACATAACCTATGTGAGTTTGTTGTAGTTTAGCAAATCAGAATCTTAAAAGGCTACGTGGATAGTCTTTTGAGTCCTGTCTTGTTGGAATTGTGGTAGTTGAAACCCATAAGGCCACTAGAAGGTATTTGCTATAGTGGCTTTCATAATTTCACTTTCAAGACACCAGTGCTCAATCCAGACTCTTCCACCCTCTTCAGCAAAGAGCACTTGAGCATCATCAATACTTATTACGTACATATTGACTTTTTAAGGGACTTTTCTGACCTACTCCTTATATTTATATAGAAATCTACTTGAGAGAACTAGTGACCAAATTGAAGTATTCTCAAGGCATCTGCCAGCAAAGTAACAGTGAGGTATACGTTTGTTCTTGTTTTTCTATAAGCTATCAAGTGTATCCTAAAATGTTGAGTTCCATATTTTTAATACTTCATTGTTTTATTAGCTACATAGATCCATATTTCTAAAAATATTCCTAAAAATATTGCATATTTGGCAGAAATACATAGCAAAAATTAATCTTCTGGAAGATTTTTTTGATGCAAGAAATCTGAATCATAAAGACACTTTCATTGTTTGCAGACCTTCCTCCTTTATGTTGTTAAGTGCTACTATTGTAAATAATTACTTTTCCTCTCTTTCCCCTTGAAACCAAACTGCTGTTACAGTATATTTTTGTTAAGTATAAAGTGACTGAAATATTTTACTGAATTGGTGTAATTTCTTTTTTTGCCAAAGTTGCTATGATTATTAGCTCTAGGATAGTCTTTGGTAAGAGGTAAATAAATGCACTGCTGGCAAAGGTCCACTGTCCTTGTTCCATTTAGTAGCAGAATGCCTAAATCGTAGTTCCGCCGGTTCGTCGCAAACAGACAAAAAGGAAGGTAGCATTTTGCTGTGCGAGAGCAGTTAGAGGGCAAGCAGACACCATGCACCTTGACCACCTATTATGAAGCTTTTTGCTGCAATGTCAAGTGAAAGCGAGTTAATTGGGTGAAGCTGTAGAGCATGTTAGGGGCATGGTAAAGGGTTGCTGTCTGACAGCTGAATGTCAGCAGAAGCTAGTGAAGTGTGGCTGAGAGACAGAGACCTGTCACAAAGTTCATGTGGACTGTAGCACAGTTAGGGAGATGAAACGTGGTTCTGTCTCACTTTCTCCCTCATTGCATTCAAGCACCTTAAGATTTCACACTGTATGTGTCAACCCTTGTTCTCTAAGCTGTTTTCTCCTAACACTTCTGCATTCAAATGATTGGACAGAAGATGCTAATGTTTGGCAAAATGAATGTAAATATACTTCTTTCCTTTTTCTGCTAGAGCAGCAGTGTACATGCAACTCAGATGAAACTTTGAAGGCTTACGTCAGACAGTCACACTGGATAGGAATTCAGATGATAGCTGAATACATATCTCATGAGAATATGAAGTTTGACACTTTAGCCAGTGGAATAGGGACTGTTTTCCTAGAAGAAAGGGCTAAGTGAGGGGGACTACTTTGTGAGCTGGTGGTGCCTTAGCATGGCATTGTGAGTCTTTTAGTTTCTGATTGTAGTCCTCTTCTCCCCTTCTTGCTAGAAAGAAATGGAGTGCTGAGAGGGAACCATGAGGGAGCGACATACGGATCTAAGGCAATGAGAAGCTGGGGGAAAAGTCACATAGTAGGAAAGCCTTCCTTGGAAGCAAGAGAGGCAACAGTAAAAGGCAGTGACGATCTTACACGCTGCTGTGAAACATAGAGTGGGATCATAATAGTAAGTGTAGTGTACCTTTCAGCGTTGTTTGCAGCATGCTGCACAAAGTAAAGCAATAGTCATTTGGGTTGGCCTCCCAGATACAAAATAAATAAATAAAAGTTGCTTCCATTCTTGAGAAAGTGGAAAGACAATATCATAGGCAGAAAGTACTAAAGAATTTGGAAACTTGGATTGAAATCAAAACAGACTGATCATTTCACCATGAAGAAAAGAGCACGGCATTGTTTGTCTAATATTTCAGTATTATCAGTGCAGTGCAGAGAATTTGACCTAAAAATGGGAAACTTCCCTGTGTATTCCAATGAAACATCTGGAACAAAAGCTTACGGTATAGCCCGTGTGTGGAATTTGGCCAAAATGTTTAGAAAACATCAAAATTAGCAACGCAGACCATTTGTCTTTAAGCCAATGAAACATTGAAGATTAAGTGTTCATCTAGTGTGATAATCCATCCAATCCTGTGTGTTCTTCAAACATACCAGGTTTAAGTACATTTGAAGGAAACAGGATTTTCTTTTAGAAAAACAAATACAATATATAATGAAATCTTTCTCTTAATTGCTTTTAATTGAGCCCCCAGAATGTGATGTCACTGAATGAATTAAATGCAAGAGCATTAGGAAAGTAAGAAAAAATTGTAATTTCCAGATATTACAGACTCATGTTTGTTTAAAAACTCCTGAAAATGGAAGAGGGAATTCTTGATAATGAAAAAAGCCATTAGTATTGTTGGCTAGCAGCACCCAAAGTGTGTTGTGTGTCTACCTTTCCTACTTAATATAGAATGAGTTGGCAGCCCATTGAATTATTCTCTGATAGCAAATTGTTTGCACAATCCAGGCAGGAGTGCTGACAATTAAAATTTATACCGAATGTTACCGTTTTCTTACATTGTGTCAGAGCACCAATTTAGTCCTACTGCCTCAGCATACAGAATTGCAAGATCACTGACATGGGAAGCAAACTTGCCAGTTTCGGCCATTCAATTCCTGCTTTGAAAAAGTTTGTAACTAGCGCTGTATTGCACTGACATCCATCCACAAGTAATACTTTCCATTTTAAATAACAGTTTGTAGCATTTTATGTGATTATTTCACTGAGAGTAAGAAATGGCTCTTGGAGCTATTTTTAACAGAAAAAAAAAAAACAACAAAACAAAACAAGAAAAGAGCAGCATATTGGAAGTCCCTTGGCATTGTCTGGCAAAAGGCAACTCAGTCTTGGAAGTAGTAGTCTGAGTAGGAGGTTGTGAATGATCTGACAGTGTACATCTTTCTCTATAGGGAACTAGAGTTTCCACATAAGTGCTGCAAAATGGTTATTGAAGACAGTGGTTCTTTCTTTAACACTTACTGGAATTGATATTGCAGCAGTGAAATGATGCAAGCTGCAAGGATAGCATAGGTGGGAGAAGTGAAAAGAATATTGTTGGCCATTTGATTTGCTGTCTACTGGTATTACTGTGTATTTGTATGTTGTGGAGTTGGGCTGAGAGGAGTGAGTATCAGAAATCAATTGTGGAGAAATATATTGACTTTTTCTCACTTTACCCCCACCATTCTCTGCATCTGTGCTTAACTTAAAATTCTTCCTACTCTTGAGAAACTATGCTACTGCCTTTCCAGATATTTTAGGGGTCGCTAGGATTCTGAGGAAACTACAGCTTGCTCCTCCCTCTGCTCTTCTGTTTACTGTCAGACATCCTCACACACCTAAGTGTCCTGTATTCTGGTGAATTACAGATCACGTTTTGGCCTCGTAATTCAACAATTTTGTTTCATTTACACTTAGATATAACACGGAACTTGTTATTACACCTACATCATTACACAGGTAGGGAACTGTCATAACTTGTATTCAGTTTATGCCCTTATGTCCATCTTCATGCCCTTTTGTCTCTTATTTGTTCTCTTCTGATTCTAAGCAGTTCCATGGCTTTTTTACCTCAGTTGAAGCCAGTTGTTATTGCATGGATGACCCAGAAGCCTTAATGCACAAAAACCTTACCATTATTTATTATTCTGATTTTCTAATAATATATTTTTTAATAAGATAGCATGTTACATGTCAGAAGAAAGCAGAAGAGAAGTTTGGGCTACTGTGTTTTGAAATTGAGTATTTGAAAGCAGTTTGAAGTGACAAAAATTAGTGGTGGGAAACCTGAGAAGTGGAAGAAGTTTTTGTAATAACATACACAGCTGAGGGAAATTGAAAAGCTGTGAAAATTGTCCAGTAAAATTATCTTTGTGTAGATTTTGAAGGCTGAAACTGTTCTGACTAATTTGCAGCTTCAGCTATAGATATTTCTCCTACAATTGAAGATAAACAGTATACTTGTAACAGTTTATTTCCTTGTGTAATTATCTGCTTGCACCACTGTCATAACACATGCATAGTCTTCTAATTTCAAGTGTCCAACTGTGCATATTATTCCATAAATATGGATATACAAAAGCAAAATGGCCATCTTTGATCACAACATGATGCTTTTGGGTAAGCTGACATTGCAATAAAAACATAATATAAGGATATAATAAATGATGGTGTGAAAATATTCCATCACAATGTAATCATAATAAAGCAACTCAATATAAATGAGTTTTAACTGTGGTAAAACAGCATGTTTATCATGAGACAACCTTTAAACTAGATCTTGAATTTGATTGTAGATTAGTCACAAAGCAGCCATAGAGAATAACTGTTCTAGAAATCTTTTCCATGTCTAATAAAAAAATGCTTGAGTTAACTAAGGTTTAGAAAGCAATTATTCTATAATATAGACTAAATTTTCATATTTTGTTTTCAAAAAAACATGTTTTATATAGTTAGGCTATCAAACTTTGAAAAATGTGCACAGGACGTGACCAATTACTATATTACATAAATATTTTGAAAGCATATTTTTGCTAGACATATATCTATTTACCTGGTGAAGTGTGACAGTTCAGATGGAGTCATGTACGACATACAGGGTAAGTAAAAGTGCTGTGCTAAAGATCTACCCGAACAGACACCTCATTTCAGATAAATAATTCCTCTTTTAAAAAATTACCTAAATGCATATTTATATGATGGATTTTCACCACAGCTCTGGCATAGTCATTTGAGTTTGTCAATTTAATACATGTTTTAGAAAGGTGTGTAAATACAATAATGGTGAAAGAGGTCTGTTGGGGAAATTATAACTGCCTTTAAAAATCCTCTGTAAAGGTATGTCTTCAGACAATGAATGTTATAACAGTTCTGAGTATTTTTTCTTCTAACCTATAGAATACAATTTTTTTATTCATCATGAGGGTAGATAAAGATATTGGATCAAAACAGTTCTTAGGAGTAACAGCCAAAAATGTTTTTTCACATCAATCACATTGCTATTAAATCTGATTTCCCTTCTGTTCAATGACTAGTATTCTGTTCTTTGTAAGGAGTACAGCACAGGCTCTAGATAACTAAACCAGAGCTTTTTTTTATCCCTCAGCAGTGAAGCTTTTACTGTAACATAGTCTACTGACTTGCTGCCAATCATTAAGTTTCATACATTTTTTTTTGCAACTCTCAAAGGAAATCTGATTTCTTATCTCTTTACTGGGATTTTGATGCCATATTTTTCAAAAAAAAAACCCCTCACTACAGCTTGGAAGAGAGTAATATGTGAGTGTAATCATAGCATGAGATTTTTCATTCATTGTGGTATGCTGATTAATTGAGGTGTTGAAAGCAGTACAAACCAATATGTTTAAATTTGTCCTCAATATTTGTTATCCAGAGTGAAACCTATTTGTAGCTTACAGCTTATTGATTTAATTTTTTGTACATGTGGAAGATTTTTAGAACATCACAAGTTGTTTGCGTATTTCAATACTGTTGTAATGGTTTTAATGAATTATTCTCATTTTAGAGAGAACTTTGTCTGTGTGGTCAGCTGATTAAAGTGTACAAAGAACAGACTGTTAATTGCTGTATTAGCCTTCACTGAGATCTCATTTCAGGTCTGCTGGTACACTGAGATCTCATTTGTGCATTGGCTTTTTTAGTGGTTCTCATTTGGTAGAGAGCTGAGCCCAGAAGGACTGAAAGACTAGAGTGTTACAGATATTACTTGCTAGTCCTGCTGGTTGTGTTATCCTCGTCAGACCTGTAATTTAGAAAAACTCAGGGCACTACCTCATTTTAACTATGTACTTGAAACAGTCATCTGAATTTGCTACTGTATGGGTTCTTAAGGAAGGTCTAACATAACGTAGTTGTTTACAGTGGCTGCAATATAGCTTGTGGTGAATCAGGAAATCAAAAGAGTCCATATCAAAGAGAACTGTTGAAGTAGGTGTTAGAGGCAACAATTGATTTTTCTTCAGCAATGGTAACAGAGGAAAGGGGAGTCTTTCATGACTATGTCCTTATACATATGATTTACGCTGGATTTGTTGAAATACGAATATACACATGCACTTCAGCCTCTCTCCAGATATCTATGAGTATGTGTGTCTGTATGTATGGGTTTATGCCTCAATGTGTGTGTGTTTATATAGGCATGTATACTCTTCCTTAAATGCTGAAGAGAGAGTGTTCTAAACATCAAAGATACTGTAATGGTCATTCAGTGTAATTTTTTTATTCCATAATTATGCTTTGCATGTGATGCTTTCAAATATTTTAAGACCTGATGAAAATTTTGTTATTTTCACATCTTGTAGTGCATTGGTAAAGAGCAGAAGACCAAAATGGCATTGAGTTTTCTTTTATTTGTTTAGGGGAATACAGAATGTCTTTCTTTACAATTTTTTAATGAATTATTAGTACTGATATACTGATATTGTCCATAATCTTTCAAAGTAGGATGCCTGATATGCTGGTGTTCTTTTGAGGTGCTGGAAGTTCTTTAATGTTGAATTTTAACTAGTCTAACCTTTATATCTGTTTGACTGAATGTTGAGACTCATTGAAGTATGAAACGTGTTCCCATCAATGTACTTTCAGTGTATATTTTCTGGCCATTTTCTTACAGGCTTACATTTGAAGAGTATTAAGTGTTTGATTTCAACTGATGATAAAATATATTTAAAAGTAAACGTACACTTTCCATGGTTAGCATGGCATATGTTTCCTAGTAACAGTGACAGGGAGACTGTGGAAAAAGTTTGTTTATTTGATAAAAAAGAAATCTGGTAATTATAATGAAGAGGAGTAAAAGTTCTCTATAAGTATTTGTAGCACTTCAAATAAAGTAGGTTATTTTTTTCTAACACTTACTCATGCAGAATACCTGAGAAAATATCCTTTGTTTCTTTTTATTAAATATGACTGTTGGTTCTCAGGTACCAAAGTAAGTGTTTAAAACAAGAAGCAAACACTTGCAAATACTTCATATACATACCTTTGTGAAAGGAATTTAACAGTAAATGTAGATTCACTTTTTGCTTTGTTTTTTTATTCTTTATTTATCATTCCAGGAAACAAGAGTTAGTTCAAACATCAGCGTGGCTCCAAGCTAGAAATTCAGCCGGACCAGAGTTCTATCCCAGACTTTTTGGCATTGCAAGCTGAACCTGACACATCCTACAGTGTTATGCAAAACAGAGACAGTTCTCTGTCTTCAATCTGTTTTTTCAGCCTGGATGTCACATCCAATCCCAGAAGAACAATGGAAAATGGATTTTCAGATTCTTAGTATCAATAATCTTCTAGAAGGGAAAAATTATATTAATGTAAAATGATGCAATTAAAGTGTAATTTTGTTGCTATCTTTGAATTGTAGTACAGCGTTTGTTTTTTTTGACATTAATTTTACAGTTTTATGAAAATGTGCATTTATATGTTCACATTTCTGCACTTGTCAGTTTTGCATACTGAAGCAGTTATTTCTTTAAACTTTTATTTATTGCAGTTGTTCATTTTTTATGTAGTATATTTTTAAATGTTAAAGAATGACACATTTTGGGTAATTTTCCTCAGTCTTAAAAAAAAAAAAATCAATAAGCCATTTTAGTCTCTATCTATCAAAGTTGTTTCATACTTGTCTATTTTAAAGCAGGACTGCAATACTTTAATAGGATTGAGAGAGCTATTTGAAATGTATGCCAATGATTCCTGTCATTTCATGGCAGCCCTGCCATGGTTCACTGAGCCCCCTCTTTTCTCTTGTCAGCTCAACTGAAGACAAGCATTTAGTTGCAAACTTTAAGCAGGTTGTGCAAAACAGAAATGATGTGACTGCTTCTCTTCCTGCACAATAATGTCACTGCTGGTCAATGTGAGAAGGTCAGGTTGCTCCTTGTAAAGCTACATGATACCACTTGCCTATTTGAACAAGTTAAGTTAACCACTGAATCTGGTCCCTGCAGGCGCTGAAAACTCACCCTTTTATCAAGTCTGCATTTCATAAGAAAGAAGAACAATTGTGGAGGGAGGATTTCTGATGATATGTTTATATACTTTATAAGGACAGTTCCCAAACCAGTGTTGTTGGTAATGTATTTAGTTTAAACTGAAAGACTAAAAAGTAATGGCTGTTTTGACCTTCAAATAGACTCCTTTTTTGTTGTTGTTGGTAGGACCCAAGAGTGACGCCCATCTTTGATGCTGACAGAATTTAAAGCAAGGCCATTGCCCTGCATTTTCTGCCTTGTAGCACACAAAAGTAAAATTGTATGTCAGGCCGAGATGTCGGGGAGCTGACAAGATGCCCCAGTGACATTTCAGCTGGAAAGAGCAAGTGTCTTGCAACCAAGTGGTCAAATATCAAATAATAGGTCAAGCAGGAAGGAGCTGAGTTCTAACCACAAAGAGGTTTCTGGTAACTTACTTGACAAGCTTTTGGGTGCTTTGTGGCTTGACAAAGTGATGTTCTGTTGGGTATCGCTAGACAGTCTGTTCTTTATCGCCTTCAGAAGATCAGACATTGACATTGATTAAACTCTTTAACCCTTAAAGGTTAAATCCTAGCATTTTCATCATTGTGAATGAAAAATAAAATAAATTTTTTAATATACCATTTGTTTTCATATTAATCACAGAACTCCCTAGTGCTATTAACTTTTCATGTGCTGTGGAGTTTTTGACAAAAAAATTGAATGCAAAATCTATATAATAGATTGTTTCTCGGTATGGGCCAGTGATACATTAGAAAAATAATATTATGTATTATGGAATTTGTAATTTCTTCCACAATGTCAAATGTAGGATTTGATTTTAAAGCTTCATGACTACTACTGAAGTTCCATTTTGGATAGAAAAGAATATTTGCATAAATGATATACCATTTAAAATGAACAAATCTTCCAACTACCCTTATTTTCAGGTACTCTAGAATCATGGAATATCCTGAGTTGGAAGAGACCCACAATGATCATCAAGTCCAAATTCTAGCCCTGCACAGGACAATCCCATGAGTCACACCTTGTGCCTGAGAGCACTGTCCAAATGCTTCTTGAACTCCCTCAGGCTGGTGCTGTGACCACTTCCCAGGGGAGCTGCTCTGGTGCCCAACCACCCTCTGGGTGAAAATCCTTTCCCTGATATCCAATGTACACTTCCCCTGACACAACTTCAGGCCATTCCCTTGGGTCCTGTCACTGGTCACTACAGGGAAGACATCAGTGCCTGCTCCTCCTCTTTCCCTCTTGAGGAAATTGTAACTGCAGTGAGATCTCCCCTCAGTCTCTTCTTCTCCAGGCTGAACAAACCAAGCCACTCCTAATATGCCTTTAAACTTTCAACAGAAGACATTCAATCTAAGGTAGCTTCAAATTTTCAGGTATTCTCTATAGTGCAGTCCATTGCTCACAGCCATGATGTGCATGTAGGTGTGTGTAATAGTACAGAGCCATGAAATGCCAAATAATAAATCCTGAAGAACTTTTACATGTCAGCTGACAAAGGATTCTTTATGTATTTAGTCTTGAATACTGAAGAAAGAAGTTTCCGTTTTCCTCCAAGTGTCTTGGCTCCACTCTTTCATGTTCTTAAAGGCACTACAAGTGCTGTGTTCTGCTCTTCCAAATTTAATGTCAAAGATCTGTTATATTAATGTGAAGAATGAAAGAGTATATCTCACTGATTATTTTCCTCTCTACTGTGTATAGAGTAGAGCACATTTAAGCACTTTACTTTTTAAAATAAATTCTCCTGGTACTCCATGTTTTCGGAAAGAAAGTGCCTATTTTTTGCTATGTGGTCTCAAACTGCTGAAGATTTGCTGCCTACTTCTCTTTCCCATCATTGCCGGTTTATGTGGTATTGTACATGTAGAGACAGAAAAGGATTTCTTTCTGAAATCCATATTCTACTGAGAGTAGGGCAGTCTCCTCCAGTTACTCCAGTTACAGCTCCAAGCATGAGTTTATGTGATTTCACAGGGACCATAACAATGGCAAACTGACTGTAGTTAATAGGAATGATCTAACAAGCTATCATTTCTCACAAGAACCAGTTTGTAAGTTTTCATTAAAGGAGAACATCTATCTCATTCACTCTATTTAAATATTGACTAACTGTGAGTTACATACTATTTTTCTAATAGCTATGCACTTGGAAGGGACTTTGAAATATCTTTTATTTGGCTGTCGGATGTCCCATTTGTAATCAAAATCTCCTCTTTCTTATATTGCGAAGACTCTGAGAGTAGTAAACTGGATTATCTTTAGCGTGATACTCCTGAGTTGCTTTTCCTTTTTCATTTTTTGATTAAATGAAATTTGTGATAAATTCCAAATAAGTAGAAGATCCCTTGTTAGTAGTTTAGAAATGTAGTCTGTAGTTTGTAGTTTACCAAAGCATATTTTTCCCTATATTTTGGTGACACAATAAAAGTCATGCTTATGTAGAATGTGGCAACACAGTTCAGTAACAGTAGCTCTCAAAACAGCATCCTGTTTAATACCATCTGCTCTGCCTTGCTTTGAAGATTACAGTGCTTGAGACCTTGATCCTTACTTTCGAAGTTTTTCATTTTTAGGGCCTGGAATTTGAAGAGGACTAGTTCCACTTGTATCATCTTTGCTTCATCTCAGCACTCCTCCAGGAGAACAACTAGTTTCCTTAGAAGAAAGACCATGTTTGGTGGGGCTAAAATATTCTCCATGGTTTTTGAATGTGGTGCAACAAATGATTGGCTTTCTGGCCAGTCTCAAAATCATTATTATTAATTTATTTACCCACCAAGCAACACATCTCTCAAAAGAGACTATGTAATACATTATTTCTTCCCTTTAGTAGGTTTTATAGCTGTTAGTACAAGTTGTGTTTGTGCCTGTGTGCACACATACTTGTATCTTTCTCAGCAAAGATTTTGGTTATTGGACTCACTGTATTATCACTCCACAAACTCGAAGCAATTCCTACTACACCAGTAGTACAGAGGGGTTTTTTGGCTCCTGTCTCCCACAACTATTTGCAAATTCAGCAGAAGCTTTACTGCCTGTCAAGTTGGATAGACATTTATGGGAGTATCCTCCATTGTAAAAGATCTTGAATGCCTTTACCAAGTTAATCCAAGGGAGCTGAGGTTTGAAGGCTCGAAGATCATCTATTCCAGCACCCTTGCTCAGAATACAGTCAGCTACAACAGGTTGCTGAACATTGCCTTTTGTCCTGTTGCTAGGCACCAAAGAGGATAGTGTGGCTCCATATTCTTTACTTTACAGGTATTTACACAAGTTGGTAGGATCTCCCTGAGCCTTCTCTTCTACAGGCTAAAAAAATCACAGCTCTCTCAGCCTCTTCTCATATGACAGATACTCCAGTCATTTTTTTAGTCATCTTTTTGGTCCTTCACTGGACTCACTCCTATATTTCCATCTCTCTAATGTGCTTAGGGAGCTCTGGACTGGAGACATTACTCCAGACACAGTCACCAATGCTGGACAGAGGGGAAAGATTGCCTCCCTTGACTTGCTGGCAGCTCTCTTCCTGATACAGCCCAAAGAGGCTGTTGGCCTGCTTTGCTGCCAGGGCACATTTCTGCTTCATGGTAAACAGGAAGACCAAGAACCTCCAGGTACTTTTCTGCCAAACTGGTCCCCAGTCAGTCTCGCGTCCCCATCCTGTCTTGGTGCTAGAGGTAATTCTCCCCAAGCAGAGCAGCCTTTCTTCTCTTTACTGGAATTTCATCAAGTTCCTGTCAGCCCTTCTCCAGTCTGTCAAAAGTCCCTCTGGATGGCAGCAATCCTTTCTGATCTGTCAACCACTTCTCCCAGCTTGGCATCGTCTGCAAACTTGCGGATTTTGCACTGGGTCCCATTATCTGGGCCATTAACAAAGTTATGAGTCTGTATTGGTCCCCCTATTGACTCCTGGGGTACACCACTGGTGGCTGGCCTCCAGGTGGACTTTGTGCCACTGACCACCATCCTTTGAGCTCACCAGTTCAGACAGTTTTGCAACTGACTTACTGTCTGTGTATCTAGTCCATAATTCCTTACTCAACAAGTGGGACATTTTATTTTGTGAAGGGCTCTCCAAGTTTCCAAACACTGCTAAAGCCCTGGATTAAGTGAAAGGCAATATTTTATATAACCTCTTTGTCAATTAGGTCAGTCTGATCATTTGATCACTTACAAGAGTATCTAATCATTCTGCTGTCATTCTGTACTTGAAAGGTTTTCCAATGCTTTAAATTTAAGATAAATTTGCATGTTCTATAACTAAGCTCCTAAAAAATATTTAAACTCTCTTCTGATATACAAAATTGCTTTAGTAGCATTTTTCTCCTGATGTTTTTTGTAGTTCTTTGATTATTCTCCAGTGAATAAACCCCAAAAAGCCCCTGGCAGCTTCAGAGTTTGGATGAAATCTATATGTGAAGAGCACCTCTCCTACTGCTGGTGATGGAACACCAAGCTTACTCAGCATTTCTCTCTCCATTCGGTTGTTGCTTGGCCTTGAAATCCAAACTAACAAAGGAATCTATTAGGACATTCTTTCCTATCTTTTAATCTTGCCCAGTATGAAATGACTAGATTTTGTCTAACTTGACTTCTCTTTGGTCTTCATAATCTGATCATTTTTGGACAATTATTTTGCACCATACTCTCCATATGACCTAAAAATGTCCCTCAGTATTTACTCCGATAGTATTTAAGTGTATTTACTCCGATGGTATTTAAGTGTCTTCTTTCCTCTCTGCTGAGTATTCAACTAAACCAGTGGAACCTACAGTGATTTTTGCATAAATTATTTAACATTAAGTATTAAGTTTAAACTGGAAAAATTATGTTTTCTTATAGGTACTCTGACCCTACTATGACTTCAGTTTTACAGATTTAGATGTGACTTTCAATTAGGTCTCTGCAAATTGTCCTTCAATGGGAGATGGAAGGTGACATGCTCTTTGTCATGCTAACATGGATCTGATCGCTGTCATGGGGAGCACCATGTAGGAATTTTGGGCAATTTATGTAATTTTATGTATTGCAGTTCAGTGCTTTACAAACCAGCCATTCAGCAATGCATATGAAACTGAATCTTTGTCTGCTATTTCTGGTGTCCAGTGACTGATGAATAAAATTGAACAAGGACAAAGAGAAATATGAGGAAGTGTCTGAAAACTAAATTGTTTCCAAGGAATGCTCAGCAGGAGGTAGGGAGATCCACTGAATAATTTTTTTTCAGTTCTTTATTTACCACCTCTACTGTACCATGCTTCCTGTCTCTTTATAAGCTAATAGTACTAATAATTATTACTGATATCAGATTGCCTTCTCATGGCTCTACTGTGCCCAATTAAAGCTTCATAAGTGGTTGGACTTCATTTCGACTGATTGCATGAAAGCCAGTAATTAAGAAGTAGAAAACATTAGATTTAAAGACTAGATTTTAAGCACAAGTATTGTCACCATTATTGTATAAGTATTCTTTTCTTTTTCTTGGTAAACAATTTTTTTAATCTTCCACTGCATGATGATAACAGCAAGATTGTTCAAAATTAAAGCAATGCTAATTATGTTTACATAATTACATTTCATTTTGTGTGATAGACAGCTAACCCATATAGCAGCCCCACTAAGCTTTGGCTTGTAGATGTCTGAATAGTTCAGTTCACACTAGTGGTGTGGTCCTAAAAGTCGTGGAAAGAAGCATCATAGATGCTGTACTTGTGAGCAGTACAGTTAAGAAAGGCATGTACTTTCTACATGTTACAGGAAAAATGCTATTAGTCTTAAAAATCCAGCACGTGTGCATAGCAAAATAAGTGGGGGCAACTTTTGTATTTATCAGGCAATAGTTTCAGTAACTTGCAGTGTATGCTGTGTTGACTTGCCATCAGAACTTCATACATAAAGTCCTTCTAATACATGGGATTCTACTGGTACATATGGGAAGAAACCCAAAGCTGCACTCCATCCTGTGACATTCATATACAGCATTTGAGATTTTTGCTGACTAAAAAGCTTTTGAAAATAATTTGTAAACCTCAATCCACAAGATAATTATCAAAACAAAAGCAAGAGAAGTGTGAATTAAATATGAAATCCTTTCCTACCTCAATGCCATGTGAAGGTTAATAAAATTTTTCCCATAAACAATAGCATGGGAGAAATCTTAGTTGCAGTGTTTGCAGTAGTAGATAAATTCCGGTTTCAGGCTTCATTCTCAATTGGCTTACTGAAACAAATTTATGTCAGACATTTGGGGTGGGAAACTGTGTATATTAAAGCACTGACCTTAACGAGAGTCATGCAGCTAAAATCCTGAACTGTTATTTTAAAATGTCAGGGGTTAATGTTATTTAAATGCAGTATTTGGTGGTTTAATTGAGTCATGCTTCGTTGTCTTTTACTGCACATTAATGCCAATGAAACACTCATTGTTGACAGAAAGTTCTCTTCAGCAAAGTATACACTGACATATCATACTGCTATAGAGAAACCAGTGTGCAAGACAGAATAGTCATACTCTGCTGGCATAGGAATCCTGTACTGTCTAAATGGTGGCAATATCCATTACACACTGACAAGAAACGTGAACTAGGCTTGCTTTTGTTGTATATGTTTTCAGACTGCCTCTTGAGAGAACTGGTAAGACTTAATTATTGAGTATTTAGACAAATAAATTAATCTCAGGGGTTTATTTGTTGGGTGTGTCATACAAGTTAGTAAATGTACCTTGAAAAGTACAGCGCCAACTTCTGAAGAAAGCTTTGTTTTAGAAGTGTCTTCTGACAGCTTTTGTAATCTGACACACCAATGGCTTTTCATCTTGTCTAAGTATGGAAAAAGTAAGTTCACATTATTTCTCTGAATACTTCTCAGTGTTAAGTCTTCCTGCCAGCTTAAAACCTCCAAGAGGGAATAGATGCTGGCTTGGCAATTAAGATGTAGAAAATAGTGCAAATTGTGGACTCAAAAGCTTTTGAAGAGGAGTACAGGAAGGAACAAACACTATTGAGTTTATAAGAGCTTGTGCGTGCACTGGGTAGGATATATTTGGTGTTGTGCTTTTGCATGGTAGAATAACAATTCCAAAGTAACTACCCTCATATGGACAGCTGCTTTATACTTCCTCATTTTGGCTGGAGTAGTCTGCATGCAGTTTGTCTAGTCCCATAGGACTTTGTTACACTTTAGGACTCTGAGCTTTCCAGGATTTTTCTCATGACTGCAGGGTGGTTTCTGGAAGTCATTAGAATTCTGTCTTGGAAATGAGTTTGCTGATGCTCATGAGTTATGACTTCTAAAAAATTCTTTTTAAGCCAATGTCATTTTCCAAGTTGATATCAGCCAGCCTGGTTGAAGCTTGCAACTGCAAATGGGCCTAGCCTGTGTGAAACTTTTGATGCATTTGGGGAACTTCCTGGTCCTTATACTATCTTACTAGGTGGCATTGGTACATCACACTTGGCCATCTAAGGGAGAAACTAAGTGTTTGAATCTTGTGTGAGCAGTAAATCACAAAGAGTGATTTTGTGGAAAGTTGTAATAATCAGCTTTTTAGTAGCAGCATTTAAGCTCATTTAAGGACCTGCCCTAATGGGTCTACCTAAATATATTTAGTTTTTTCCTCCTGTCTAAGATATTATGAAAGTGTCTGGAAATAGATTAACTGCTTCACGTAGGAATGACTAGTGACATTTGCAGATCTATGTCTTCTTCCAAGATCTGCACTGAGTCTGTTGTATACTGTGAAGAGCTGTATAGTTCAGCAGGCAAGACCTATAGAGTTCTGACCTGTGGGGACTTAATTCTCTCTACCACTGGCTCAAGGGCAAAAAGTAGATCTTTTTAGCTTCCAGAACCTCACAACTATGATGCAAAGAGCACTGTGCAATACAGTGGTGTGAAGCCATAAGAAGACTTGTGGGAGCCTCCTGGAGTTCAAAGTCTTAATTGTCCATGCGAAGCATTTGTAAATGAATGTATGAGTTGGGTGTTGGCTTTTTGAACATGTTAATGTACTTAATGTATTTTTAGCAGTCTGTGGTGTATGTGCACATATTGTGCACCTTGCCCTTAACTACTTATTTTTTCCAGAAGCATTTGTAGCAGTCAGGTAGAACCAGCTGTTGCTTGGTGAACTCTTAAGCCTCTATCAAGGCATAATGTGTTAAATTATTATCAAGAAAAAAAGGGAAACTCAATTATTAACAGCAAAGTGTGATGAATTTATTGTTTGGCATTGTAAATAAACCCCTTTTTTAACGGAGTGAGCCAAATATAATCTTAGGTTAACCACAAAGCAGAGCTAGTCGTTTGGCCAAAAAGCTTCAATAAGGTATGTAAATTAGAAAAACTGTCTTAATGTTTTCCTAATGGACACTCTAATTTAGGAAAATAATATAAAACAGGAGAGAATATCTAGAAGCAGCTTTAATTGTGAAGGATCAGAAAGAAAAGAAAACTAATGGATCTCTGATTAGGTTCAGAGGACATCTGTAGCCTTGTTCAGGCTCTGATTATTTCTAAAGAAGAGGCTTCTGTGATTTTATCAATAAATTAGGATTTCGACACCAAATGCTGCTGTGGCTCCCTATAAGACAAAGAGAAAAAGCCACTTTATCTTTCATGTCAACTGCTACATGCAAAACTAAAACAAACCAGCAAACAAAAAAACCCCAAACAACAATGACAACAATCAAACAAAAAAGAAACAAACAAAACCCCTCCCAGTTTACCCTTTGAGATGGAATCTCTTTGTCCAGGAGTCTGACTGTAAATTCTCATTAAGACTAAATTTCTACCAATTTTACTCCAGTACCATAAAAAAATGTTTTCATTCTCAGATGAAAAATGTTATTGATCTGCAACATCTGTTCATTGTTATGTCTACTGTATTGATATCCTGCAGCCTGTACATGTGTCTTAATTTACTTAAAATGCAAATTTTCTCCAGTATGAAACACCTTTACAATTATAACTGCATCAAAAGTTTTCATTAAGTATTTGTGGAATACTCGTTTGTGATGCACTTTTGTGACTGTATGAGTGGCTGAGCACCGCATAGGGAAAGGTAGGGAAATCAATGAATGCTACTACTGAAATATTGGATTTGCTAGAATTTCAAACAAATTGCTTAAAACCTAGCAGAAGACACCCTGACTGAACTGACTCTGGAGTAATAGTAAATTTAAAAGGAAGTGATAAATAGGATCTTGTATGAGTGGCTCAGGCTTGTTTTTCTATAAGCTAAACTCAGACTCTGCTGCTTTTCTACTTAGGTAAAACTTAATATCTTTGTTAATAGATGTACTGTCCATTTGCCTACTGTGTCCATTGCCTATGATCACAGGTTCTAACAAGACTACAAAAGGTTGAAGATTCACAAGCCATATAATGCCATTTTCTGCAAAGGAAATGTACATTGCTTCCCCTGTAAGAATCGGGTAGTTTTACAGTGGGTTGAGGAGAACCATATCTCTCTTCCTATTTCAGCAAAAATGTTTCTGTCTCACGTACACACACAGCTTGACTTCCTAAAGGGTACAGATTAAACAGTTGGGGTTATTTGAAAAGTGTCTGAAGTTCTCTTCCTAGCCATAAAGAATTGCACTATAAAGATTTCTAATTCGAAAGGGAGGAGTTTCCTCTTTTCTGCTGCTGCACAAAAAGACTTGGTTTCTTTTAATAACTGAAATGGTTTCTACCTCTGTCTGAGTCTACAAGAACCTCTTAGAAAGTTCACAGAGCAGTTACAGTTCACCATGTGAGCTAGTCAAATGCAAACTTATTTCTTTGAGCAAGCACTAGTCATCTTTTCCATTAAACCAGTTGTCTAATGCACATCAAATTTAGATACTATAATTTTTATAGAAAAGTCTGAGGACCTCAGGAAGATATGAAACTTAGGGACATGAAGATGAAGTGTGTAGAGCTGCTTGGGTTTACTTTAGACTGGAATCTGGACTGTAGTCCTAAGAAAAGTCTTGTGATAGAAATTTCTACATGGCTTCCGCAGGCCTTTTTTTTTTTGCTCCAATTTCCTGTTCTCCATTTCCTGTATATCTGCTTTGTTTCTATTGTGTGTGTATGTGTATATTTATGTCACAATCAAAATCCTTCCTTTGCCAGAATGAAGGACTCCTCTGTGAGAATGAAGGAAGGAAGAAAGTAGTTCCAGGTAGTACAACTTTGAGTTTTTCTAGAATTTCTCTTACGTTAGAGCAGAGTTTAAACATCCTATCAGAAATACAGCATTAGTGAACTGGGTAGTAAACCTGATACTCCAGTTTTCTTGTTTTGACTACCAACATAAGTCAATTCTAAGTAATATTTTAGTGCATTTTCTTTGCCCCAGTTATTCATATTGTGAGAATTTTGTCTTAAAACAGATGTCGTGTCCCCAAAAGTAGCATTATTTTATCATTATATGAACTCAGATGCTTCTCTTAGAAGAATCAAATTCTGCCATACACATATTACACAGACTCACCGAATCACAGAATATGCTGAGTTGGAAGGGACCCAAAAGGATCATTCCTGGCCCTGCACAGGACACCCCAAGAGTCACACCATGTGCCTGAGAGCATTGTCCAAATGCTTCTTGAACTCTTTCAGGCTGATGTTGTGACCACTGCCCTGGGGAGCTGTTCTGGTGCCCAAAACCTCTCTGGGGGAAGAACCTTTTCCTGATATCCAACCTAAACCTCCCCTCACACAGCTTCAGGCCATTTCCTCAGGTCCTGTCACTGGTCACCACAGAAAAGAGATCAGTGCCTGCCCCTCCTCTTCCCCTCAGGAGGAAACTGTAGCTGCAATGAGGTCTCCCCTCAGCTTCCTCTACTCCAGGCTGAACAGAACAAGTGACCTCAGCCACTTCTCATATGGCTTCCCCTTAAGGCCCTTCACCATCTTCATGGCCCTCCTTTGGACACTCTCTAATAGTTTAATGTTGTTCTTACATTGCAGTGCCCGAAATTGTACACAGCACTCGAGGTGAGGCCGCCCCAGCTCAGAGCAGAGCAGGACAATCCCCTCCCTTGCCCGGCTGGCGATGCTGTGCCTGATGCCCCCAGGACAGGGTTGGCTCTCCTGGCTGACAGGACACTGCTGACTCGTGTTCAGCTTTCCATTGACCAGGACCCCCAGGTGCCTTTCCATGGCCCTGCTTTCCAGCATCTCATTTCCCAGTCTGTCCATACATCCAGGGTTGCCCCATCCCAGCTGCAGACTCCGGCACTTTCCCTCGCTGAACTTCATATGGTTGGTGATTGCCCAGCCCCTGGTTTGTCAAGGTCTCTCTGCAGGGCCTCCCTGCCTTCGAGGGAGTCAACTCCTCCCAGTTTTGTATCATCTGTGAACTTGCTCAGTGTCCCTTCCAGTCCTGCATTCAGGTTGTTTATGAAGATGTTGAAGAGCACAGGGCCAAGGATGGAGCCCTGTGGAACCTCACTAGTGACAGGTCCCCAGTCTGATGTCACCCCATCCCCTGTAAACCCTTGTGCCTGACCCATGAGCCACTTGCTCGCCCATCACATGATGTGTTTATCCAGCTGTGTGTTGGGCATTTTGTCCAGAAGGATCCTGTGAGAGATGGTATCAAAAGCTTTGCTGAAGTCTAAAAAGATTACATCAGCTGTCTCCCCTTGATCAACTGGGTGTGTTATCTTGTCACAAAAGGAAATCAGATTTGACAAGCAGGACTTTCCTCTCATGAAGGAAAGTTATGAAGAAGCTGGTTATGACCAAATACTGCATTATGTTTTAGGTGTTTTTAATAGCCCCCAGAATAATGTTCTTTATAACTTTACCAGGCACTGAAGTGAGACTGACAGGCCTGTAGTTTCTGAGTCTTCCTTCTTGCTCTTGAAAACTGGGGCAATGTTCTCCAGCTTCCAGTCAGCTGGGACTGCTCTGGATTCCTAAGACCACTCAAAAATCATTGAAAGAGGCTTTGCAATGACATCAGCCAGCTCTCTGAAGATTCTTGGGTGGATCCCATCAGGCCCCATAGATCTGTAGGGATCCAGCTGGAGCAGCAGATCCCACACAAGTTCAGGGTTGACTGGGAGTTTATAATTCTCGCAGTCCTGGTCCTCCAGCTGAAGGCACTGGGATCCCCTTAGTCCATCACTGGTGCTGAAGACAGAGACAAAGAATGCATTAAACACCTCTGTCATGTCCCTGTCCCTGTTCGTGAGGTGGCTATCCTCATCCTGTAACGTGCCAGTATTATTTTTATGCTGCCTATTGCTATTAATATGTATGAAAAATCTCGCTTTATTGCTCCCACAGTTCTGGCCAGCTTAATCTCCAGTTGACCTTTGGCCACATGAATTTTCTCCCTACAGTTCTGAGCAGCATCTCTTATTGTTCCCATGCCACCTGACCTTTCTTCCTCTGGGCATACACCTTCCTTTTTTGTCTTATTTCCAAGAGAAGATTCCTGCTCAGCCAAGTCAGCCTTCTGCCTTGTCTGCTTGACTTCAGACATTTGGGAATGGCCTGCTCCTGTCCCCTTAGAAGGTGATGTTTAAGAAGTGACCAGCACTGATGGGCCCGAGCACCTGCAAAAACATTTTCCTAGGGGACATTACTCACTAATTCTCTGAGCAGCCTGAAATCTGCTCACCTGATGTCTGGATTTGAATTGTTGCTGGAACTTTTCCTGCTGTCTACTGAGATTTTAAGCTCGATCACTTTGTAGTCACTGTGGCCAAGACAACCATCAATATCCACTCTGATCCACAAGGTCCTCTTTGTTGACAAGCAGGAGATGAAGGAGAGCGCCTTTCTGAGTCAGCTCCCTTAAGACCTATACCATAAAGTTGTCATCCAGGTTTTTTAGAAATCTTCTGGCCCAGGTTGTACAAGGCTGCGTGATACTCCCAGTTGATTTCTGGCAAGTTGAAGTCCTCCATAAGGACAAGGGCAGTTGAATTGGAAGTGTCCTTTAGTTCCTCAAAGAATAATTTGTCAGCATCATTGTCCTGGCTGGAAGGTCTATAGTAGAGTCCCACAATGACATCCACATTATTTGTTTGTCCCTTGATTCTCATCCAGAGGCTCTCAACCATGCCATTGCCAGCTGTAAGCTCCACACATTTTATCCTTTTCATTACATACAATGCCACCCCCCAGCCTCTTCTGCCCTGCCTGTTCCATCTGAAGAGCCTGTAACTGTCCATCAGGGCACTCAAGTCACAGGACTCATCCCACGAGGTTTCACTTACGCCAATGATGTAAAATCTCTGGGACAGGGCCAAGCTTCCAGCTCATCTTCTTTGTTCCTCACGTGGTGTGCCTTAGTGTAGAAACATTTCAGGTGTGGTACATTGTAGTCAATGAAGCTGATTGAAGGACTTCATTAGTGCTTGTTTTCTTAAGTTTTGTCACACCATCCCACTGTTCATCACTGGCAGGGCTGGTTTGGTCCCTTTCCAAGCTAGTTTAAATCTCTATCAACAACCTCTGCTAGCTCCTGTGCTAGAACTCTTCTACCCCTCTGAGAAAGGTGCATCTCTTCAGATATCAGTAGACCAGGTGTTGAGCAAAACATGGTCAAAACCACCAAATTTCTTCCGATTACACCAGCCTAAGAGCCACACGTTGACCTGAGGGATCTGCCTATTCCTATTAATAATATTCATTGTTACCAGAAGGATGGAGAAAATCACAGCTTGTGTTCCTGATCTTTCTAACAATCTTCTCAAAGCACCGATGTCTCTTTGATTGCCCTTGGACTTCTCTTTGTTATTTCATCACTGTCCTGTTGAACCAATCACAAAGCCTTACTATACTGGGGAGTCTTCCAATAATGTCCCTTATCCATGCCCCCTGTGAGCTGGGTCCAGTCTGCATGTCAGGCCCTCCATTCCTCTTAGAAGGGAGTCTCCTATTACAACTACCCTCCTTTTCCTCTTAACAGGAGGTCATGATGCGGGGTACAGATGGTGTTGCATTAGGACGCCGCTTGATCCCAGAAGGACCTTCACGCACCTCATCAGTTGTCTGGCCTTCTTACTTCCAGAGCCTCATGCCTGCTGTAGAAGGTGCCAGTCCTACTTGTCAGATTCTGAGAAAGGGGAGGAACCTTCCTCCTGGTGCATGTTGTGACCTGCTTCCAGTCTTCACCTTAACAGACCCTGGACTAACAGACCCTGGACTAATCACTGTGCAGGGTTCTGATTTCATCTGCTTTTCCACTGCAATAGGAGTTAGAGACTCTCAAGAGCCTTGAGACTGTAATGTCTCTGGAAATAATCCTCAGCCCCTTCCTCATTCGCTCAAATACTACATAGCCTGTTCACTTCTTCCTGTGGCTCCCTCCTCTGGTGACACAGCTCCTCAACCACAGCACATCTTCTGCAAAGTAAGTGTTTGTCAGCCCCAGCCTTGCAGAAAGGCATCAGGCACTCCTGGAAGCCTGTGACCTGGAGAGCTCCATCTCCTATCAGCAGGTCTGCCTGTCTGGAGGCCTCTGACATGGCTGGTTCAGTGACTCCTGCAGCTACATGCGATTGAGCTTGGCATGTCAACACCTTAGCTGAGGAAGCTTGAACTAGTGTGTTAAAAAGATTGGGGCTAAAAGATGCTCTTCCTTACCAGCTATTCAGTCTGTTTGCTGCCTCTATTGGCTGCTCCCAGATGGTCGGAGAGGAGCACCTGCCGTTTTCCCTGCTTGTGTGAGTTGCCATGCAAAGCGCTGTGCCATGCCCTTCCAGCCATGCCATGCCCCTGTTTGCCCGCCCCTGTCTGCCATGCTCCTGGAGCTGTTTAAATCTCCTGTGAGTAGAAGTCCCCCTGTGCAGCCTGATCTAACCCTCACCCCTAGAGTTACTTCAGTCACCGCTGCCTCGCTAATTGACTGTGTTAACGAAAATGTTTCAAGATGGGAACTTAGAGGATGGCAAAGGTGATAGAAAAATTAAGGTCATTTAAAACTGATCCATTCACTTGGCAGAGATATGAAAAACATAGTGTATAACACACAATAATGATGAGACACACCAGTGCACATATGAATGGCTGTCAGTCTAATAAAAGATTGGAGGGGAAACTTTATCGTTTTGAAACCTGAGGTTTGTATCCATAGCAAATGAGAGGATGAGCATATCCTAAGGTGCCGTAGTTAATTCCCTCCCTCTGTAGTTTACAGTACCCAAGAGCATTTGGTTTGTTTAGGCAATGTTCCTGTTTTATGATAATTACTTCATCTATTCCATCATACCACTACCCGGACATGTGACCATTCTCTTGAATAACAGAAGTGATCAAATTCATAAATTTTTGCAGCATGTAACTCTAAAAAAGCCCCTGGCTTACAAATCACAGAATTGCAGAGTGGATGAGGCTGGATAGGACCTCTAAAATCTAGTTCCAAACTCTTGCTCAGAGCAGGGTCAGCTAAAGTAGGTTTCCTGGACTGTGTTCAGTTGGTCTATGAATATCTCCAAGGATCCAGGCTTCGAAACACCTCTGGACAATCTGTGTCACCCTCACAGTGAAAATGTGTTTCCTGATGTTCCAAGGGAGCCTCCTGTGTTTCAGTTTGTGCCTGTTGCCTCTGGTCCTATCACTGGGCACCACAGAGAGGAGTCCGGCCCCCTCGTCTTCATTCTCTCCTGTTGGGTATTTATACATGTGCACAAGGTCTCCCCTGGGCTGGCGTTTCTTCAGGCTGAACAAGCCCAGCTCTCTCAGCCTCTCCTCATATGAAAGGTAGTGTAGTACTTACAGTATCTTTGTTGCCTGCACGAGTTGTTCCAGTATATCCATGTCTCTTTTGTACTGAAGAGCCCTGATCTGGCCAGGATATGGCTACATGTGGCCTCACCAGTACTGAACAGAGTGGAAGGTTCACCTTCCTCAATCTGCTTAGCACTCTTTGCCCAAAGCAGCCCTTGATACTGTTGACCTTTTATGCTGTGACAATGCATTGCTGCCTCATGGTCAGCTTGCTGCTGGCTGAAACCTCAAATCCTTTTCTGAAAAACTGATCTCCATTTGGGTAGCCAGCATATACTTGTGCCTGAGGTTATTCCTCCTCAGTTACAGGATTTTCAGTTTCTCCTTGTTGAACTTCTGGAGCTTTCTCTTGTGGAAATACCTCTGATTGTCAGCAAAATGCCCTGGTGTATAAGTCACACTGCCCAGTCCTGCATAATCTGTGAACCTGCTGAGGATGCACTTTATCTCATCCTCAAGGCAATTAATGGAGATGTTGAACAGCATTGCACTTGATTATTCAGCCACTTTTTAATTCACTGTTCGTTTATTTAACCTGTGCTTTGTTGGCTTGTCTGTGATGATGTTATGGGAGTCAGTGTGAGAGGTGCTGCCAAAGTCAACGTAAAAACCATCCACTGTTCTTCCTTCATCCGCCAAGTTAGTTGCCACATTCTACAAGGTCTGGAAACAGCTTCCAGGAGCAGTTGTTCATTGCTTTCCTAGAGACTGAGGTGATGCAAAAGACCTGTTCTCCAATTTTTTTACATTTCTTTTTTTTTCTGTTCTCAGAGTGGTATTTCTCTGTTTGAGCCCTTGGAAGCCTCTTGTTTGATTGGTCATCATGACCAATCAAAGACAACTGAAGGTGGCCTCACAGTGACATCAGAGCGCACTCAGCACTTTTGAGCTTGTATATATTTGCTTATTTGCTTGCTAGCCCAGCCCATCTTCACTAAGTCTTCCTTGCTCCAAACCTCTCTGGTGTCAGTGGCTTAGGATTCCTAATAGCAGATTTTATTGGCAGGGACTGAGTCAAAGAAGGCATCAAGTACCTCATCCTTCTCTATGTCAGTTGTCACCAGTTTCCCTGCTCCATTCAGCACTGGGCTCACATTTTGCTTTTGCTTTTCTTATACTTGTAGGATACTTCTGTTGTCCTTCACATTCCTTGCCATGTTCAACTCCAGATGAGTTTTGGCTTTTCTAACTCCATCCCTGCACAACTGGACAACAATACCATACTCCTCCTGGGTTACTTGACTCTGTTCCCACCTGTGGCCCACTTTTGTTTTATGTTTGAGTTCAATTGCGTGAAAAAAATTGAAATGAGAGGCCAGTGAAAGTGGCTGTAGCTATTGATTTTGTTGATTAACAGAGAGGGAGACAAACATGAAGCCATATTAATTGCTATTATGTGCTGCATGTGACCAAAAATCAGCAGAAATATGTCTGCTTTTCAGTAGGCTATGACTGACAGAGCTTTAAACATTTTCATTTTTATGGGCTAAATTGCCTCCTAAAACTCCTCAGGTTAAAATGTTAGACTAAATCCCAAAATAAACATCTTAATTCTATTTGTATCAGGGAAAATTACTGTATTTTCCTCATCCATATTTTAGGTTTTGTAGCTAGATATGGAATTATATCTGCAACTGAAGTTTATTTGTATTTTTTTTTCCATGTCAAATGAGAAAATCTGAGAATAGAAAGGAAATTGTATAAAAAGACTATTTTGTAATCCCGGTTAATAGAACCTCTGCAGTTTTAAAGAAAAATACTTCAGAAACAAGTGGTGAATAAGAATGGGTAATATAAGACATGGATGAAAGTGGATTTTATAGAAACTGCTGATGTTCAGAAAATGAAAGAGCTGGTAATAGCAATTAATGATTGTGAAGTCTGCTACTCTGTTCTGTGAGATGTTAAAACCATGTCTGAAAAGGAAAGAAGATTAAAATACATATTGATTGGCTGATGGGCAAAAGGTAAGGTTTAAAAGCAAAGAATTGACCAATATGTGTGGTATTAATTAAACTCTTCTCATCATTGTGAATAAACAAGGTCTGGTAACCCATATCTGTAAATTCCTGAATTGATTCCAGATTGAGTGTACTTCAAAGGTCTATGCCATGTAAACCAGAAATCACCTTCAGAAGGATCTTTTCCCGCAGCTCAGGGGAACTGCAAGACATGATTTTTTCCGCTGCATGGTTTTCATTCTGAGTTTTCTTGCTGATTTAGTAGGAAGTACATAGTGGGTGGATGATAAGTGGGTTGATAAGACAGGCCCAAAAGTGCACAAGTTTGCCAGAAATACCTATGTATTTCATGAGGACAGATGACACAGAAAAGGTAAGTGTGTTGTCAATTTGATCAGCTGTTGATAACCAGATATGACCAGTTATAAAATATTTGGACTAAACCTGCAAAGATGGAGACACCAGAAAGGACCGTAATGTTGGTGCTTTGGAGGTAGGACTAAAAAACAGATGTTATGGTGGGATGCCTCTGTGGGAAATCCTGACCCCATTGAAGAGTATAGGAACTTTGGCCTTTTATTCACCAAGACCTGCATTACACCCAAGCTGGATTACTTGCCTTCTGGGATGCACAATGCTTTAAGGAATGTTACTCAGGCCGTATGTGCTTCTCATTGTTTCTCCTGCCTTGGGTGGAGATCATTTTGCTAGGAGAAATAATAACAATACTAAGCATTTCTTTTCTCTGAGACTTTGAAAACATTTTGTAAAGTGCCTTAGCTCATTTTAAGACTTCTCTAACTATGGCCTAAAAATGTTTTAAAGTCTAAACTAAAACACTCCCTACTGTGAGATAAATAGAGCCAAATATCCTGACACTTTTATCTTATGTGGGTCCCATTTCCCTTATCTATGGTTTTCTTAGATTTTGCTGTCTCACATTTTGATACTTGAAATAAAATTTAAAAAGTAGAAGAATGAAGCCTGAGTTAGAGGGTTTCAGTGAAGGGGAAAAAGAGGAAAAAAAACCTCATAACTACTTGGTGTCTTAAGTTTGTTACATATACCAAAGGTTATATATATTTTTCCCCATTTTCTTTTCTATGTCTTTTCAAAAATATGTTTTATTGACATTAAAGACTATTCCATCATGGAGTGTTGCACAAACAAAAAAGTTCTGTAGCACAAATAGCAAAGAAATACAGTAGGAGAAACTGAGTCACAGCTGATAAAGCAAAGAATTTCTGCAGTTTAGCAGAGTCCTTAAGAAAAACGGTTTAATTTAAATACAGGCTGAGTGAGTAAGGTTGACTCAGCTCTGTGTACTAGCTAATTTGGGTAGTTATTGTTTTAATTTAAGCAAAATATATGTTTCTCAGAATGTCAGAAACCCACCCTAGCCATCTCCACAGCCCAGGTCCGGAGAGGACTGCAGGGCTGCAGCCTCCCACTGCTGCCTTTGTTGATGCAGCAACTGCTTCACCCAGAGAGCTGCCTCTGATCACTGGGTGGTCTCTGCAGGCATTGACTGGCAATTGTGATAGCTCTTTGCTAAAATGATCCCTTCTTCGACCAGTCACGTTTTCAGTCAAGCCTTGATGCATTTCTGCATTTGGGGGTTCTTGCAGGTAGGAGGCTGTGGCTGTCTTGGCTGGGCAGTCATCTTCTCTGAAGTGCTGGCTGTCCCATATAGCATCATAATGCTTTAGCATTTGTGAGGCCCAAATGGAGTGAAACCACTGTGAATTGCTTGTTACTTTGTGCATTCCCATCGCATATTCGGACAGTAGTGCTATGTTATTTACAGTCTTTTTCACCTGCTCCCTTTCTGTCATATCTGATGCCCTTATAAGTGTTTTCAGTTGATTTCTGCAGTTGCATCATCCAGTCAACGCTGGCCAGTACAAGGTTGTAAGTGCCCCGGTTACTCCCTGTTGCCTATAAACTGTTCTGGATTCCCTGCTGTTTGTTTTCACAAAACATTCAGTGCAGTTTCTGGCAAAGCCAATTATCTCAATAGCAAAGTTGCAGTGATAGCATAACTATGGAGATTTCTCTCTATTTCTTTTGTCCAAGTTCCTTAAAAAAAAGTGAGGAAGTTGATTATCACACTGTTTTCAGTAGTTAGTACTGCTCCATATTATGCCAATATGTATGAGGGAGGGGAGCTTCATGCTGATGGTGCTCCGGCATGTATTTGCAAAGGCATCAATTAGCAAATAAGCAGTCCTATCTCATGACAAAATTGAACAGGTTTTCTGTATTTCTGCTGTCATAACAACATGACAACCTAGTGCTTTTAATCCAGGGAGCCTACTAGTGCATTAGAGCCAGTGGAATATCAAAATCTGTCATTTGCAGAAGTAACCTGAGGGACGGAGTGATTAAGTGGCTGGCCCCAAATACTGTTCGAGAGTAAATTTTAAGATAGACTTATGGGATCCATGTTCTCAGCCTCCTTTCAAGACACCAGATTTCACTAAGGTTTTTGTGTTGCTAATTAGTTTTCTTTCCACCCATTAAAAAAATGCAACAAATTCAGTCATAATCTACGGTTGAGACCTATAACAACCAACAAAAGTTACTGACAACCAAGAAAAATTACTGTTATCTTCACAGTTAGCTTCAATCAAAATTGAATTGTAGCTGATTTAAAGATAGCCCTAGAAGAAAAATGAAAGATTAAACCTAGCCCTGGCAATGTTTTCATGAAAAAGATACCTTTTTCTTCAGTGTTTCAGAGAACTGGGTTCTTCACACACACATTATAAGTTGTTAGACATCTTAATTCTCAATTCCTTTTTTTAAAATGTAGTTGTATAAAGGAGACAATTAGGATTATTCCTGTTATGTCTTTCCTAGTGCTTCAATTCAGTTATTTGGTTTCTTGTGAGGACCATCAGGAGGTATGAGTGGAAAACCCATGTGCAATACGACTTTTACAATAAACTGCTGAAAATGGTGAGTGAATAAATATTTTTGAATGGAGCAAAGTGCATTTGCTTGTCCTTTAAATCCACTTCAAAAATTGGCACCAGTTCTTATCTTCGTTTGGTCTTCTTATTTTGTCATGTTAAGAAGTCACCTGTGCTTCTAGTGTCTGTCAAGCTGCCCCTTGTACACACTGCATCTTGTCCCACTGGAGATGTTCGGGCATATTGTATTTAAGTGCCTGATGTTCACCAGGCTAGTGCTAGGAATAATTAGGAGTAATTATGATAAAATCTATCAAGTTACTAAAACCTTAGAGGAGTTGTTCTTTAGAAAAAAAATTGTATTCACAACTGATTTATTTCTTTACTGGGCTTCACACAGTCCAGAGGAGAAGGCCCTTTGGACTAAATTAGCCTTTTATGACAAGATAACACACCCAGTTGATCAAGGGGAGACAGCTGATGTAATCTTTTTAGACTTCAGCAAAGCTTTTGATACCATCTCTCACAGGATCCTTCTGGACAAAATGCCCAACACACAGCTGGATAAACACATCATGTGATGGGCGAGCAAGTGGCTCATGGGTCAGGCACAAGGGTTTACAGGGGATGGGGTGACATCAGACTGGGGACCTGTCACTAGTGAGGTTCCACAGGGCTCCATCCTTGGCCCTGTGCTCTTCAACATCTTCATAAACAACCTGAATGCAGGACTGGAAGGGACACTGAGCAAGTTCACAGATGACACAAAACTGGGAGGAGTTGACTCCCTCGAAGGCAGGGAGGCCCTGCAGAGAGACCTTGACAAATCAGGGGCTGGGCAATCACCAACGATATGAAGTTTAACAAGGGAAAGTGCTGGATTCTGCAGCTGGGATGGGGCAACCCTGGATGTATGGACAGACTGGGAAATGAGATGCTGGAAAGCAGGGCCATGGAAAGGCACCTGGGGGTCCTGGTCAATGGAAAGCTGAACACGAGTCAGCAGTGCCCTGGCAGCCAGGAGAGCCAACCCTGTCCTGGGGGCATCAGGCACAGCATCGCCAGCCGGGCAAGGGAGGGGATTGTCCTGCTCTGCTCTGAGCTGGGGCGGCCTCACCTCGATGTGGGGGAAGTTTAGGGTGCCACAATATGAGAAAGACATTTAACTGTTAGAGAGTGTCCAAAGAATGGCAACCAGGAGAGTGAAGGGCCTTAAAGGGAAGCTATAGAAGTAGCAGCTGAGGTCACTTGTTCTGTTCAGCCTGGAGGAGACTGAGGGGACACCTTAGTTACACCTGCAGTTATGACTTCCTTCTGAAGGGAGGAGAAGGGGCAGGAGCTGATCTCTTCTCTGTGGTGACCAGTGACAGGACCCTGAAGGGAATTGCCTGAAGTTGTGTCAGGGGAGGTTTAGGTTGGATATTAGGAAATGTTTTTCACCCAGAGGGTGATTGAAGACTGGAACAGGCTCCCCAGGGAAGTGGTCACAGCACCAGCATGGTAGAGTTCTGGAAGTGTTTGGATGACTACTTCCCCAGGCACAGGGCATGATTTTTGGGGATGGTCCTGTGCTGAGCCAGGAGTCGGCCATGATGAACCTTGTGGGTCTCTTCCAACCCAGGATATGATATGATTCTATGAAATCATCTAGTCATGCTGTAGAGTAGAGAAAAAAAGAAGACATGCATGAGAAGCTCATGAGCATTCTGTTTCCTTGAAAAGATGCCATACATCTCGTGATTGTCTGAACTTGTGACTCAAGGATACAGGTGTATTTTCACCTTTCAGTGCCAGGCCCTCAGTCCAGCCTGTGCCCATCTTCCAAGGTTTGGAAGGTGCTTTTTTCTACCTCTTAGGCCCACAAAGGAAGCAGTCCCACTTGTGGTCAGACCTGGAGGGCAATCAAAGTTTGTTGTTTTTTGCAGCAGAGTGCCAGGCAGGCTGCATGTAGTGCAGGTTGAAGACATACTGGAGGGAAACTAAGCACTAATGAGACACAAATGTTTTCATTTAATGCAAGAATGGGGTGGTGCTGTGGAAGACTGTTTTACTGCAAGGGAAAAGCCCTAGCAATGAGTCTCTAAAAGTGTGTTGAGCCAACTCAGCATGTCTCTTTGACCCGTGACAGTTGGATTTCCGTAGCACTAGAACACAGCCCGACTATCCGTTTGCATACACAGGGTGTTGATACCCACAGTGCCGGGTGGGATTCTGCTAACAGTATTTTTTACACCCATTCCTCTCACAACAGAAAACACAGCAGAAGTTTTGAACCATACAACTTTTTTCCTCTTTTATTCTTTCTAATCATGTACATCTAGGTCTCAGTTGCTGTGAAGCCTCTTGTGCCTTTCACCTATCATGTAAGAAATAGCCTATTTATCTGGGCTATTCCCGTATGTTGCTTTGTCTGCGTTTTTCAGAAACGTCATGATTTTATAGGTGTTCTTACATGGGCAGGGAAAGGACAACCCTAAGTGCTGTGAAGTCACTCAAATGCAACTATCAACTGAAAGAGGAGGTAAAAATTGGAAAGTTGCTAATTTGAATTAAAAAAAGGTATAAATATTATGAAACTGTATTGCCTTCCTACATGTTACTTCTTCTCCCTTAGCGGTGCTTTGCTGAACAGTCATGCTTCTAGAAACATAGAATATTTTCAGATGCTTCAAATTACACCAGGAAGAGGAAGCCAAAGAATGAACCAAAATATTGAACTTTTCCCAGGGAAGTGGGATGTAGTGTGCCCGAGAGGCAGCAGAGCTCTTCCCAGTCTTCCCAGAAAGAGGGATCACTTTGTCATGATAGGGCTGCTTGGGGAACTGTCAATCCCAGCCAATTTAGAGAAGCAGACTCCCCAAATGTCGTAGGTTCAATCATAGCTTGCAGTAGAAATCTGCTGCAGCTTAGAGTTATTGTGGATGTACATGTTATGGCAATTCAGTATTTCTACTACACTAAATTTTAAATAGGCTGAAGCTGTCTCTATTAGTAACTCTGTAGAATCTAGCTGATAATGCTGGTGCCAAGGTTTCTACTATGCTTCAGGAGCTCAAAGCTTTTTACCAGAATGTTGCCAACCGACAGATTAGTTAATTAGCAACTAAAAACTGAAAAAATGTTTTAAACTGCAAATATGTCATGGCACAGATCTTTAAAAAGTTTTCAGATAAAAGTGCAGACATTAATTCCTGTGAGCTGCACGTGACTTGGACCCTAGACTGAAGTGCAGGGTAAGTGGGAATACATCCCACATACTAGGAGCTTGCCACAGTGCAGTCTGATAACCGAGTGTGAAAACGTACAGTTGTTGCTGCAAATTCACGTACTGACGAGTATGAGAGAATCAGCTCAGAGCACTAAACCAAGCTGGTTGGGAGCCTTCCTCTGGGAAGAAGCTGCAGATTGGCAGGCCGTGCTGTGCTGCCCAGGCAGGCAGAAGGATGGTTTGGACTGGGAAGGAGCCGGGGGCCCCGCGGCTGGGCGTCCCATGCTGGGCTCTGCCTGAGGTCCCGCTGAAGCGCAGCGCAGCGAGCCTCGTGGTCCTGTGTAAACAGATGTTCATGGGATGATCCACAAAAATGTAATTACGCACAATAGTGCAAATGTTTAATTAATCAGGTCTCATGTCCTTATTATCCCCTCACTGGCTTTCACTAATAATGACCCAGAGGAAAATTCCATGCCTTCTGTGAATTATATTTTATTTACAAGGATTTCATTTCTTAGATGATTTTTCTCTTTCGTTCCTGGTTAGCACTACCAACAAGAAAATATAATTCTGATGTCCTTTACAAGTAAAACTTGTGACTGGCCTAAAATGCAAAATTAGGGAAGGCTTTGTGCTAGCTCACATGGTTCCTTTAGCTGAATAAATTAGAATAACTTAGCGCTTAATACATCTCTTGCCTCACATTCAAAGGATGCGTAAATATTTGGCAGTAATCCTATGGCTAAAGTTGAGAGGAAAAGAAAAGAGGTCTTGAAGGAGAAGCTGTTCTGTTTGAGCAGAGGAATTCCTTCCAAGCTGTTTTTTAATCCATAATAAACGTTAAATCGCAGAAGGATGTCTGGAGCCAAGAATGTAGTTCCAGCCTCCTTCTCTGAAGATGCCTCTGCCACCCCCAAAGTCAGCCACTGGAAAGAAAGTGTTAAAAAGGATATTGTTTGCATTAAGGGGCCGAATTTTCCACTGGGTAATCATCAGTGAAACCTAGTCAAGGGCAAATGAGGATGGCAGGCCTGATTAATTAATGTGCTACAGTGCTAAGAGCAAGATTTATGCTATTGGTTTTACAAGACTCATTGATATTAATACTGCTAGTAAAAATTTTGTGCTGCTATTTACTGTTTCCCTTTTTCACTGCAAATGTGATATTAAAACTGTGAATTACCATTGTAGAATGTAACATCGTAGCTTTGCTCTCTAAATGTTACTCCTGCTCTAGAGAAGATCTCTTGCAGAGCTGCTATTAGATGCGCAGTTGCATTATTCCTGTTGTAATCTGCGATTTTGGAGGTTTTTAACCCTGATGAAAAATATTTACTTTGGGTTTAAATCAACTTTTCAAAAATCTCTATCCAAGATATATATTCCTACTCATATAAATGTGAGTGCACTCCCGCTTGTACAGAATTTTATATGGAGTTTTCTTAAAAATTGGAAAAAAAATAGCTCTGTATGCAAATAGTCATTACGAAGCATGGAGTAGAACAAAATAACATTTTGGTGATAACAAGGGCTACTGTAAAGACACTCATTCCTCTAAGCAAAAAAAAAGGCTTATGTAAAGCTGTTAAGTATTTTCATCACTTTCAGACTGATATACAGCACATTCAGAAGTATCTATTTCATAATGTGTTATTAGAGTAGAAGCTGAATACCTTTGCACTATAAACACCGTTCCAGAAATGTGTTTATAGGCAGTTCTGCTTTTGTTCATTAATATGCCACAGGAAATACAGCAATAAAATCTGAACTGTAGGGCGTGGATTGTGTCTTGGGGTGGAAGGAGGGGATTGTCTGTTGCGAATAAGCTTGCTTACATCATGGAGAGCATGAGTGGCAACCAACCAGGTCAGTGTCAGTTCAGCTTCTATTTTCCTGATAACACACTTTTGTGTTTACTTTTCCCTTTACATGGAATATTTTGTTGGAACTATGCCTCTTCCTCTGGGGTTATTTTTTTGCCTTTCTTGACAAGAAACTCTCAGTAGTCTTGTATAGCTCAGTAAAGCCTTAGACTTAGCAGTAACTTTCCAAGGTCTCAGGACAGAGGCAAGCTTGCCAGGCTTTGTGGGGGGTCTTTTTGGTTTGCCTGGAGCTTTGGTTTAGTTAATTGAGCTGTAACAGTTCTTTCAATGATCAGCTGACTAATTTGTTTTAGTTTTGTTCATCTCTGTACAGTCACAGAATAGCTGTAATTTTATGCTTTATAGTATAAAAGTACTTCCATGGTACCTCTTGTCATCAAGAGCCCAAAATGGCGCACGTGATTTGAGGTGAGGCCTCACCAGCACCAAGTACAGGGGGACAATCCCTGCCCTGGTCCTGCTGGCCACACTATTGCTGATGAAAGCCAGGATGCCATTGGCCTTCTTGGCCAGCTGGGCACACACTGGGCCCTGCTGACCAGCGCCTCCAAGACCTTTTCCACCTGACAGCCACTCTGCCCCAGCCTGTGGCACTGCCTGGGGTTGTTGTGACCCAAGGGCAGGACCCGGCTCTGGGCCTTGTTGAAACTCACACCACTGGCCTTGGCCCATCGATCCAGCCATTCCAGGCCCCTCTGCAGAGCCTTCCTGCCCTCCAGCAGATCAACGCTCCCACTCAACTTTGTGTTATCAGCCAGCTGACTGAGGGAGCACGGGATCCCCTTGTCCAAATCATCAATAAAAAAATTAAACAGGGACTGGCCCCAGTACTGAGCCATTATACTATGTATTTCAAAATACTGAACAGCCTAAGTAGTAACTTCAGAGAAGTGTCTCCCTTGATTTAAAATGAAAAAGATTATGAGGATCTCAGAAAAATTTGGATCTTCAAGCAAGCTCAGCAGCTGTAAGAACATGCCTGATGGTGGGGCATCACATGGTGGTTCTGAAGTTATTGATACCCAATATCTCCACTGGCCCCTGCAGCCTCCTGGCTCCGCAGTATCCTGCAGAGCTCTGTGTCGAGCAAAGACTTGGTGATGCTACTGACTGGGTAACCTGTGGTCTTCCCAAACTCTCTCCTAGGATCATGCCTTCATTTGTTATGTGAGCCACATGTGCTCGCTTGTCAATACCTATGGGTACAGGATGCCTGGTGCTAAACCAAAAAATCGCTCTGGGAGGGAGACTAGCCTGAAACCCAGCTTGGCAATGATGCTAGCACACCAGAACTGTCTTGTGGTGATGACAGCTGTTTTTTGTGGCAGAAGAAACGAGGTGCGTTAAAGCATCTGGTGAGCGCAGGCCCCTCCTAATGATAGTGCACCTCTGATGATTGATTACCTGCAATGTGTGCAGGAGGAATTTCATCTCCCTTGGACCTTGATTTGTCTGTCTGGGACTACTAGGTCATGAATGAAGCTTTGCCTTTGTCATTTCCACTTGGAAAACACAAAAGAAGTTTCAACAAAATGGTGACCTTACCTGCCTGTAAATTAATGCAATCATTTTCATGCAGCAGGACGTAATTTTCCAGTTTGTGTGGGTATGGCATTTCTGCCTGAAGTCCTGTGTCTGTCAGTTCACCATTGACAGCACATCAGTGGATAGAAGCATGATTGCTGAGTTCAAGTATTTGGAAGACCTTGGTGCATTGTAATTCTTGTTGTGATGGGCTTAATTCCTTGAAAAGGTTTTGTACAAATTAAGCTTCTCACTCCTGCAGAGAAGTTCGTTCAGGTGTATTGCCATCACGCACTGGGGAAATGCAGACCACTGAGATCACTCACAGGTGTGGATTTGTTACAAGTGATCAGGTGTCTCTTTATCCACTCTTTATGGTAGGCACCAAATATGCTACAAACTTGAGAACCTTGCTAACAAGTTGCTAAGTAATGTTAAACTAGCTGACGCTTCTTTGACTTGAAAATTGTTTTTTGGTTTTATACGGCACATAAATATGGACTGAAGGGTCACACCTGCAGTATTGCATTTGCTATGTCAATTGCAACCCAGACTTGCTATTCAGCTCTCAAGGAATCAGTCCTGGTATGTTGACAGTTTTGCATGACACTGTGATATAGTAATTTAACTTCTCTGTATCTTGGTTTTCCTCATTTTCTTAGGGAAAAAAAAAGTGAAAAAAGTAAAAAAAAATCTTATATAGCTTTCCTACAATTATACAACTCCATGACTCCAAAAATTTGACAAAAACTTCGATGTTTTCAAATGAGCTCTTTTCTAAGAGCCTTGCATGTAAAAGCTTGGAATATTTTTTGATTGTTGTCTGAGTGTCTGAAGAGTGTTAAATATTTGCATCTTAGGACAGATGAACAAGTTTGGTCAGGTGAATAATGCTGTTTGGTAAAACTTTCAAGAACATTTCAGTCTGAATTGTCCTGTTGAAAAACATTCCTTTGGGAAGTTTAAAATAATATCTTACTTCTTTTCTGTTTTGTTAGTTTTCCTTCATTTTTAAAGCTGCTTTTTTTCTTTAATATTCTGCAGCTACCATCCCACTGCCCTAGCACCTAGTAGGTGACACATGTCTCCACTAATGGTCTAGGAGTTTGGAAATAATAGTATTATTATTGTTGTTGTTTCTTAAGTGTTACGCATAGAGTTGATTTTTTTTTTCTGTAAGATATAAAAATGATTAGAGAAATAGAAATTAGCACCTATTAATGTGAGTTAAAAGGCAGGAGAAACAGAAAATTGACGAGGGAAACAAAAGTTTGCAGAGGTGTCTATGGAAAAATCTCCTGACAAACAAAAGAAGTCTGCAATAATCCACTGCTAGTTGGTCAAGTTACTATTTATAGTGCAGAAAACGTGACAATTCAATAAATACCTTCGTTGTAGACTTGATAAAAGCCCCTTCTGTCATGTACTGCCAAACACTTCTCAGTTCTGTTGAGAATGAAAGATGCTGTTACAGAACATCTTTGAAAATCAGATTGTTTAATCAGCTATTGAACAAAATGGCTTAAAACTCCTCTGTGGCACTACCACTGACTTTTTTCCCTACCATGTCTCATAACTATTTCAAGAGACTAAAGCAAATACTGGGCGAGTGCACAAAGGGGTACTCAGCCTGCTCTTTTGGACATTTGTGCCACATAAAATAGTGGAAAATAAGCTTAGGTCCTAAATGAAAGTATGATAATTCTGTTAGCAATCAGCATGGGTTGAGAGAAAACGTCTGCGAAAATAACGTGTATTTGAGACATTTTAAAATGCTGTTTGATAAAAACAGCTTGTTAATCCAATAAACTAAGAAATCTCTGATGCATTTTAATATGTATTAACATGCCATTCATTTTAAAGCCTAGAATGGTTCCATACCATTATTGCACTCAAATAGGTAATGGACAAGGGACAGGTCTCAAGAACACAGTTATGAACAGCTCCTTTTCTCTGGCCACAGATGTTTGACCCTGCCTTGTGCTGTTTAACTTTTCCGGGAGCAATGACCATAACTGATAAATAGCTGTTCATTCCACAAGAACAGGGGGCAAAACAAATAACAGTATTGATTATTTAGTATAAGTAGGATCCAAGAAAGCGATATACACCTCCATGGCGCTTTCATTAAAGGTAATCTTATAATTGAGGGGCTCTCTGATGGAAAAAAACCACCATGGCTTGTGGGCCTCATGAACAAAGAGTGTTGTACTGTGTTCAACACCCGTAAGGCTGGCACTGAGCCTGCTGGAATATTGCCCACCACTGGTCCCATGGTTCAAGAAGGAGCTGTGATACGGAGAGAGTTCCAGGAGAGGCCCCAGGTCATGCTGGAACCTGAGTGTGAGCTGCGGTGTGACATGCAGGACCATTTTCTCTATTCACCAAACTCCTAACAAGACTAAGAAATGGGAAATTGAAGTTAGACAAATTCTGGCTAAAATCAAGACATTTCTTCAAAGTAATAGCCCCTGAAACAACATAGGCTATGATTCATTCTGGGGGGAATTATTTTGGTCAAGATTTCTTTTTTTTCATTTTTCTTTTCTAAAAGTATGCTTCTGTTCAAGAGCATGCATTGTGCAGAACCAGGCATTTCCTAAAGGAAGTTTGTTGTCTCTTGTAATGATGTGTCCATTCTGACATTAAACCCTATTGATCTAATCATAGGGGCTAAAGTCAATATTTAGGCATATCAATAAAACATCTGACTTTTCAAAATTCTTCATTTGATTTCATTAACCTTAACTTCTGGATGTTACTCTACTTCTCATTGATTACTTGTAAATATAGAAGGATGAGGCTGCATTAGTGATTTTGACTACTGAATTATTATCTGTACCGTTATCACAGAGAAGTGGAATTTCATACTGTGCCCGGGTTTTTGTATGTAACAATATTGTATATTTTCAATTTCATAAAACAAGGACATGACTGGTAGAGAATCTTTCCTTTTTTTAGGTGAGAAAAGTTGGTACCTGCTTAAGTACTGTATTTCTTGAGAACAGATGTAACAAGCCTCTTGCCAAAAACATGTGAAAATCTTCCCTTCAGCTGCAGAATAACTCCCCACAGGCTGAGGCAAAAGGTCCACTTCCCCTGGTCATCATGCAGCCTCTGATATCACTAGTGGTGCTTCATTGCCAGTGAGCTGGAATACCCACTAAAAAGTAAACCCAGGGCTTTCCTTCCCAATGTGGATTATGAATTATATTATATACTATAAAAACTGAAAGATATTGTCAGTTAAGTCAGATGCTGGAAGCCCATGGATGATGCTGCCATCAGCATAAAGCACTCAGGTTAGGAAGAAGCACCACAGGATTTTTCTTTCAACCAGTCAAGGTGTCCACTTGGGGTTTGCCTTGATCTTGGAATTTATCTTCAAGCAATTTAGGTCTTGGGGTAAATCTGAAGCATTTGAAGGTGGCTGTGCTCCATCAAGTCCAGATTCAGGAAAATTTTACAGTTTGCATAGCTAGAGGAAGTTGATACCTGTCATTACAAAATCACAGGCTGGGTCAGATTGGAAGGGACCACAGTGGGTCATCTGGCTCAACTTCCCTGCTCAAGCAGAGTCATTCCAGAGCACATTGCACAAAATTGGGTCCAGACAATTCTGGAATATCTCCATTGAGGGACACTCCCCAACCTCTCTGGGCAATCTGTGCCAGTGCCTGGTTCTTCCTCATGTACAGGTGGAGCTTCCTGTGTGTCAGTTTCTGCCCACTGCCTCTTGACCTGTTGTTTGATATCACCAAAAAGAGATTGGCTCTGTCCTCTTCGCACCCTCCCTTCAGATACTTGTAGATACTGAGGCCCCCTCTTCTCTTCTCTTCTCTCTTCTCTTCTCTTCTCTTCTCTTCTCTTCTCTTCTCTTCTCTTCTCTTCTCTTCTCTTCTCTTCTCTTCTCTTCTCTTCTCTTCTCTTCTCTTCTCTTCTCTTCTCTTCTCTTCTCTTCTCTTCTCTTCTCTTCTCTTCTCTTCTCTTCTCTTCTCTTCTCTTCTCTTCTCTTCTCTTCTCTTCTCTTCTCTTCTCTTCTCTTCTCTTCTCTTCTCTTCTCTTCTCTTCTCTTCTCTTCTCTTCTCTTNTCTCCAGCCTGTCGAGGCCCTTCTGAAGGGCTGCATGGCCCTCTGGGGTATCGGCCCCTGCTCCCAGCTCTGTGCCATCAATGAACTTGCTGAGGAGGCATCTGCCCCTCCATCCAAGTCACCGATGGAGAGGTTAAACAATACCAGGCCCAGTGAATCTTGGGGGTCACCACTATTGACAGGCCTCCAACCAGTCCCTTTGCTGACGCTCTGGGATTGGTTGTTCAGCCAGTTTTTATTAATGCTAACCAACAGTGACTTAAAATGGTATAAGCTGTGCGTAGTACCATATATATATATATATATATTCCTAATCTGAATCTTAAAATTTGAAGATGATCAGTAAAAATCATTTCTTTGCATAACTCTGTTGCAGACCAAGAAGGTAGAATAACAGAGCAATTAGACCTAAGCACCATTTGGCACTATTTAGAAGTGGGTATGAGAAGAGACTTCCTACTCAGTTGAACACAGCCTGAGTCACTTAAGGAGGAAACTGGGAGCTAATGCTTTTTCTGAATTGGATCTTTGCCACAGCCCTCTGTTGAACTGGAGGATGTGTTAAGTGACGTTTTCCACAAATACTGCAAGCAGGTAAAATGGGACCAGTCTTAGCACAGTTGTTTGCTAAAGGTAGGAAATAGGTTGTTAAAGAAAGTGATTGGGATGTCAGCCTTTGATGATGCTGTTCTTTATGTGAGAACTCAATCAGAATAAATTTCCTCTTTCAGAGAAGCTGAAGGGAAGCCTTTTATGCTGAGGAGAAATGGGCAGGACCTCCAAGTGACAAGTTCATAGACAAGACCACACTCCTCCAATGTAATAAGACTGAAGTTTTACAGAGAACTCATGAGTGGTCAAGCTGAAAAAGAAAATCCACCACCACAACAAAAAGCAAGCAAACAAATAAAGAAAAACAAATCTGGAAAAGAAATCAATATCTATTAAAAAATAAAATGAGTAGCAGCAGAAACAACAGTGGGGAAAATTCAATTAAAATAAGAGAAGAAATGAGACAATGACCTTTTCTATGAACTCCAGTATTCAAGTTTTCTATAAACACCATCTAACTCATTCAAATATGTTCTGCCAAAAGCATTTGAGACAAAGAATAAATAAATAAATACCATATGGAGATCCAATTGGTCAGCATGCCAGAACTAACCTTTGAAACAGGCTATGGTTCTAAATATAGGAAATGGAGAATGGGGGTTGGGGAGGAGGGGGGTGAGGGAGATGGGAAGAGAGAAAAAGAATAAAAGGCTTTTTGTTTCCTTTACAGAAGAGAGAAGGCTCATTGCTCCAGATGGTTTTTGGGAGAGTTTGCTATTCCAGCACACTTTTCTACCACAACATTGTGGTGTCATTGTTGGGTTCCTGCTCTTTGTCATATTCCATTGCAGTCTGGGACCTGACAGCAGCAAAGGATTTTTCTGAAATGGATTCAACTGGTTAGCATTGTATCCACCCACCCACATGCAAAAAGTCCCAAAGTATCATCAGTCATGGATAATTTTCTGAAAAACATGAACTCCTTGACTCTCTTAGGAACTGTGACAAAAACCCGCTGCTTTAGCAATGATTTAATCAGTGGAATTCTGGGGTTTTTTTCATAACCATTTTTCCATTTCATTCATCGCAGTCTGAAAACATGAAAACATTCCAATGCTTTCTTATCTGAAATGGAGTGGAAGTCAAGTCTTTCTCACAGTTTTGTATACCGGCGTCACATTTAGGTATCCCGCTTCTTTTGTCAGCACTAGGTAACTAAATGTAACCCACCACTTCTTTTTAGGACCTGCTCTTAGAAACTTTGTATAAGACAGAAAGGTGGATGTGCCTTTTCTCTTGCCACAATAGGATTTTGAGTGGTCTGCTTAACACCATGGTTGTGTCTCTTGAATTAGACCATTGCAATCACAAGTACTTCCAGTGGCATTGATAGCTATGCTTCAACACTAGTGGGCTTTATGAGAGAGTGGCAGTCTGTGCAAGGATACCCTATTGCTGATCACATTATGCATATAATGGGAAACCTAACTCCATGTATAAGGTTATAAATGTAATGGGAAACTCTTGCCCAGCTGTGTGTTCAGGGATGGGAGAAACTGAAATACAGGAAACTGTATTTTCTCTTTCTTGGCCAGAACAAGAACTTGAGGCAGTAAAATAAAAAAAGAAAACCTCAGCTCATGGTTCAATGGATGTCCTAAGTCAGGTAGTTATAATCGCTGAAGACTATAGGTTATGATCACACATGTATGTATATATNATGTAAGCGGACTGACTTCAAACCAAACAAGCATTTGTCTCCTTGTTTGGCAATTATTAAGTTTTAGTATTATTAATGTTTTCTAAATCTTAGGGTGGGCAAGGCCAACATCTGCCTCCATAGCTGTGTGCATTGAAGTTGGTTCAGGAAGAGAAGGTTACTGGGATCTATTGTTATATTCCAATCGTCTGCTAAATTCTTAGTAACGAAAGTGTGTTTAGGCATAAAATTAAGCAACACTCAATTAAGGGAGAGATCCAAGGGAGCAGCTAGATTGTTGAAGCTCTCACTCATTTTCCCTAGACCAAATTTTGAACTTTCTTGACTCAGAGGATGCTTTCCTACTGTGAATTCAAGTTAATCTAAAACATACTGAAAACCAGGTTGCATTATATCAAATTTGGGTCAGGAGTTTGCTAAAGCTATATATTGCTCAGCTTTGCAGAAAAGGACTTGGTTATCCTGAGGGACAACAAGCTGAACGTGGAACAACATGCCTTCACTGCAAAGAAAGCCGATGATACTCTGGGCTGTGCTAGGTGGACTGCTGCTAGGAGGTCGAGGGAGGTCATCCTTTCACTCTCCTCAGTGCTGGTGAGGCCACACCAGGAGCACTGTGGCCACTTCTGGACTCCCTAGTATGAGAGAGTCATGGACATACAGGAGAGAGTCCAGGAAAGGGCCACAAAGGTGATTAAGGGAGTGGAGCATCTCTCCTATAAGGGAGGGCTGAAAGAGCTGGCACTGTTCAGCCTGAAGAAGAGCAGGCTCAGAGGGATCTTATTCTTAAAAAGAAGATGCAGACAGGTTGTTTTGAGTGGTACCTAGAGGCAGGACCAGAGGCAGTAGGTGTGACCTGAAACACAAACAATATTTCACTGTGAGTGTGACTGATCCCTGATACAAGCTGCCTGGAGAAGCTATGGAGTCTCCATCCTTGTGATATTCAAAATCTGTCTGGGTATGGTCCTGGGTACCCAGTTCTGGGTGGCTGCAG
>VZTG01005945.1:52854-121473 GCA_013397845.1 Melanocharis versteri
ATATATATATACGCATTTATATATATGTATATATATATATACATTTGTATATATGTATATAAGTAGGGAAAATTTATTCTATATTGTTCTGCAGAGTATGAATCTGTTAGAGAGAAAACTCTCCTGTTTTGATGGATATGTGTGTGTAGGCTAGCATCAGCTGAGCAAAGACATAAGAGGTGTGTGGAGAAGAGCAAGTGGGACTGAAAGAGAGAACTGAGGAAAGAGCATCTGGGGACCTTCAAACAACCCAATGATTTCAAGGGATATAACTTCACAGCATGTATTAAAATTAAATCAAGAGAACGAGTTGACTGTTGAAGAGGGAAGCTTTAATGCTCATAAAACACAATGAACTCATTTAAATTGTCGGGGGATATGTAAGCGGACTGACTTCAAACCAAACAAGCATTTGTCTCCTTGTTTGGCAATTATTAAGTTTTAGTATTATTAATGTTTTCTAAATCTTAGGGTGGGCAAGGCCAACATCTGCCTCCATAGCTGTGTGCATTGAAGTTGGTTCAGGAAGAGAAGGTTACTGGGATCTATTGTTATATTCCAATCGTCTGCTAAATTCTTAGTAACGAAAGTGTGTTTAGGCATAAAATTAAGCAACACTCAATTAAGGGAGAGATCCAAGGGAGCAGCTAGATTGTTGAAGCTCTCACTCATTTTCCCTAGACCAAATTTTGAACTTTCTTGACTCAGAGGATGCTTTCCTACTGTGAATTCAAGTTAATCTAAAACATACTGAAAACCAGGTTGCATTATATCAAATTTGGGTCAGGAGTTTGCTAAAGCTATATATTGCTCAGCTTTGCAGAAAAGGACTTGGTTATCCTGAGGGACAACAAGCTGAACGTGGAACAACATGCCTTCACTGCAAAGAAAGCCGATGATACTCTGGGCTGTGCTAGGTGGACTGCTGCTAGGAGGTCGAGGGAGGTCATCCTTTCACTCTCCTCAGTGCTGGTGAGGCCACACCAGGAGCACTGTGGCCACTTCTGGACTCCCTAGTATGAGAGAGTCATGGACATACAGGAGAGAGTCCAGGAAAGGGCCACAAAGGTGATTAAGGGAGTGGAGCATCTCTCCTATAAGGGAGGGCTGAAAGAGCTGGCACTGTTCAGCCTGAAGAAGAGCAGGCTCAGAGGGATCTTATTCTTAAAAAGAAGATGCAGACAGGTTGTTTTGAGTGGTACCTAGAGGCAGGACCAGAGGCAGTAGGTGTGACCTGAAACACAAACAATATTTCACTGTGAGTGTGACTGATCCCTGATACAAGCTGCCTGGAGAAGCTATGGAGTCTCCATCCTTGTGATATTCAAAATCTGTCTGGGTATGGTCCTGGGTACCCAGTTCTGGGTGGCTGCAGGGAAGAATGTACCAGTTGACCTTTAGACACCCCTTCCTACCTCATCCAGTCTGTAATTCTGATCCATGTTAGAGATTCCTGGAAGGCTATTTATTTCTTGCATAATAGAAAATTTAGTTCAGCTGCTTCCAAATAATTTAGTATCTTCATAAGAAGGATCACTGATATTCTGTCTTTTTGATGGACTTCTGAACACAAGGTATTTATTTTGCATTCTACAGTATGATTTTATTCTTAGACAGTTCTTAAAGGGTTAATGAAAGCTTACTAGAGGTGAAAAAGAAGTGTAAGCCTTGCAGTAACAAGTGATATCAAAGCTTATAAGTATGTCAAGATGAGGTGTAATGCACGGTTTTTAATAGTGGTTAGCAACCTATTGACTGACTGGATTTTAAAACTATTGATTATTTATTACAACTTCTATTAATCATTTATTTTTACTAACCATTTAATAACTTTCCAGTTTCTATTTTTAAAGTGAAACTTGATATAAAATCATACCTCCAATGAAAATAAAGAAACCAAGGTAAATGCAGAATATTAGAGTCTGGCTAATGTATGAAAACATTGAGTTTTAATTATTTTTTGCTTGTGTCTCAGTCTTGATGTACCAAGATGTGTAGGCCTGGTTAATTTTGACTCACAAAATAATTATTAGGTGTACGAGCACATTTCAGTCTTTGAATTTATAAAATTTAAATTTTCCCCAGAAATTTTTCAAGAACCCAATTTTGTAAGGGAATTAAGGAATTCTCCCTAGGAATAAAAACTTGGTTAAAAATCTAGGGTGTGATCCTTTTCTTTAAATGCTAAGACAGATACTTCTTGAATTTAGGCAAAAAAATAGCTTTGCTATTTAATCAAATATGTTTGATTACTGTTCCAAGAGGAGTTGTTTATAAGCACACAGGGCACAAACTGATGCTGGGCCTGATTTAATGGGAAGCTGCTGTACAGTCCTTTTGTTAACTTTATAAAAACATTTGTTAAGAAGGACATCTAGTGGGTCATCTGGTTCAGCAGCCACAGTGTAGTTATTTGTGTTGAATTCCTACTGGGTTGAAGGGTAGAAGGGTTGAAGGACAAAAGGCACAGAGGTGAGGCTGAACTGCTTGCCCAGCATCCCTCTTCTCCCTCTCCAGCTCTGCTGCTGTGGGCACAAAGGTTTGCCTGCAAACATGTTCTCCAGCCTGAAGCTCTTCTCTGTTGAGAGTGTTTTGGATGACATTGATTCAGTCTCAGAAGTAGAGATGTAGACTCAGTTATAGTTTGCTTTCCATTTGATGCTATTCAGGTAGCAATAGTACGAAGTGAAAATTCTTTAACTCACTCTTCTTCTCCACTAAAATAAACAGAATGATAGAAATATCTTCAGTTGGCCAGGCTAAGGCCTGGATGAATATTTGGAGAAGGAGAAGGTCTTTCTGCCACTGTCAAGAGTTGTCCTCCCATGGTGGGAGTTTGACTGTGTGAGGTTGTCATCCTGTGTCCTGCCTGCTATGCTCTATTCTGGGGTGCGGGAGAGATCTATTCCGCCCTGAGTGTCTCCCACTGTCTCCCCTTTAGGGCTTGATTTTCAGGCCACGTCGGAAGGAAACCTTTTCCATGTAGGTGAAGTGCACTATGGACTGTTTGTAATGATGTGTGTGGGAAGAGTTCTCTCCTTTGCAGCTCCTGCTGCTCCTAGGGGTGGTTTCATGTCTTTCTCTGCCAACAGGCTGCTAGAATCCTCACCAGACTTTGTAGGCATGTGGAATATTTCTTTCCTACTTCTAGCGCTCATGTGGAAGATGAGTGTGCGCTCCACATCCAGTGAGCTGTTCTGCCATTGCAGGCTCAAATAAATATCCCTATATCGTGTTTCCTTTGACAGTAAATGCTGCAGTATATAAGCATGTTGCTCAGCAGTCACAGTATAGCTCAAAGAAACCTCTCATTGATTCATGGTGTCCTGATGTGTCTGCCATGGACATAAACCCAAGCTTTGCTCTGCTTTTCCACAGCACTGTGATGAGTTTAAAAGAGTCTTGTTTCGATGGTTGGTATAAAGCATCCTTCTAGGACAAGGAAAATCCTATATGCCAAATCAGAAGATCTGATTGAGATGGCTAATTTTTGTAACAGCAGCAAAAGCAGCAACTGTAGAATTGATAGGCAGAAATCCTCTCACAACCACCACTATTTGTCATGGTTTAACTCCAGATGAGGACTAAGCCCCAGACAGGCACCTGCTTGCTTCCCTCCGCCTGGTGGGATGGGAGCAAGAATTGGAAGAATAAAAGTGAGTAACTTCTTGGGCTGAGATACAGACAGTTTAATAAATAAAACAAAAGCCACACACACAAGCACAGCAAAACAAGGTATTTGTTCACCACTTCCTATGGTCAAGCAGGTGTTTAGCCACCTCAGGAAAGCAGGCCACTAGCACGAGTAACAGTGACTTGGGAAGACAAAAGCTGTCACTCTGAACGTTCCCTGGTTCCTTCTCCTGCCCCTAGCTCTATATGCTGAGCATGATGTAATATGGTATGGAATATTCTTTTGGTCAGTCAGGGTTACATGTCCCAGCTGTGTCCCCTCCCAGCTCCTTGTGCACCCCCAGCTAACTCACCGTTGGGGCTGTGTGAGGAGAAGAAGAGCCCTTGACTCTTTGTAAGCACTGCTCAGCAGTAACAAAAACATCCCTGTGTTATCAACACTGCTTCCAACACAAATCCAAAACACACCCCCATACCAGCTACTGTGAAAAAAAATTAACTCTATCCTAGCCAAAACCAGCACACCATTTTAGTTTGAGATCTTGGACTTAGAAAAATGTCTGAAGTCTTTCATTTTCTTTTCAGTGTAATTTCCAGTCACTTTAGACTCCAAGTCCACTATTTTGCCAAGTCAAGGCGGAAGACTAATGTTGCTTTCTTAATAGTGCTTCCAACGTCATGCTTGCTGAAGAGAATATCCAGGTAACAGACAGCTTTAATGCATGATACTTTTAATCCAATACTAGTCTTTGACCAGAAGGGAGTTATGAAACAATTTCCCCATTATGTACTTATCCGTCTGTAAACCTCGATTTGCCAAGAAATCTTAAGGTGTGGAATGCTCTTAGTGGACTTTATTTGAGCTAAACTTTGCAGGGTTGATCCTCTAGCTTATGGGATAATACAGCCTGCAGTGTCGGAGAGAGACACAATTAAGTAACTTGATGAAAAATGGTGGTGAAGAGAGGTGGCTTCCTGAAAAGGATGACTCTGACAGTTTAAGAGAAAACCAAAACCCCACTGCTTCCCTGCTCTTACTAGGTTATGGTTCAGCTGCTTTGGCCTTAGCATCAGTCTACATGGAGCTCCCTGTCAGCTGCCACGTCACATCTCATTCACTTCTGCATTGTGTCATTGCTGTCATGGAGAGAACAGGCAACTTGGAGCATTTCCTTCGCTGTTACCTGATATACCATTATTCACCTCTTATCATTTTAGCAGAGTAGTTACACTGCCGTCAGAGGTAATGGAGAGCATGCCACTAAGAAAATTGGCTGTAATTTATTTATCAATTGTTTCTGCATACCACAAAAAGAGACCATCTACTTTACGGATGGGTCTAAGGTATCTGAGAGCCCTTGAAGTTCATGGTTTTCCGGTATTCTAAGTTCTACTTATGGCTTTTCCTGTATATGACACACAACACCACCCCTGTGGTCTTCAAGGCTGATTTCTTCTTTGCTTTCTTTAGTCACAAATCATTCTGAGGCGTCCCTTAAGTGCATTTGTATTGTTAAGTGCACCGGCCTGATTTGGTGTTAATTCAATTTGAGTGCCCTTAATATCTTGCGGGAGTGAGGCAATGCATGAGAGCTGTACCTTGTAAAAACAGGTTCCAGGTCTGCCTGAGAGCAAAGCACCTTTCCCACAGCAATTTACCAAAGCTGCTGATAAAATTTTCATAAGGAAACCTTTTTAGTCTGACCCTATTGTGTTGTTCTACCATTAAGAGTTGGGGAACTGAGACTGTATTCTGGTGACAGTTTATCACTATCTCCATTATTTTAGCGTATAGACAGCCTACTGATGGGTCACAGCCTACATCCTGTCCTCTTACAGTGTGGAAATGGCTTTCAGAGCTGGAGCCCAGAGGCCCAAGTATGCCAGCTGCTGCATTCATGTGTCAATACAACTGAAGTGAACTCTGGATAAACCAGTCACCCCTAACCTTCAAATGATGGGAGATGGGACATTTTAGTGCATTTAGGACCAAGCAAAAAGAAGAAAAAGCAGAAATAGGAATAGTTAGCCCTAAGGAATGTGTGGAAGAAACAATATCACATTTTCATTAAAGGAATTACTCACAATCAAAGATGAAAAGCCAGTTTTAAAGTAATTGGGGAAAGCAAAGTCTATCTTCCTGCATGAGAACTAATTCTGCTCTTAAATAAGTTACTGTAAATCCTAAACAACTCCAACATTAACAAAAAGTTTATCTTATAAAGGTGAGCTCCTGTCTAGTACCAAGAAAAGTGCCCATCTCCCTGGCAGATTGCCCGTCTACACTACTTTACCCCCACATGCTCTGGACAGCAGGGAGCTGCAGCAAGGGCGTCTGAATGAAGGGTCTAGCTGCTGCGTGTGTGATACTCCAGAACCTGTATGTTCTCTCATGCTGTATGAACACATTTTTTCAGCTTTTATACAAAGCATAACCAAAGTTGTGATACCTAGTATTTTGAAGGAAAACTGAGAAGAACAAGAAAATAATGAAACAAACAAGGAAAAGAAGAAAGAAGATGAAAGAGAGACTGGGTCAGAGAGATGGTAGAATAAGAGGGAGGGAAAAAAAGGAGAAGGAATGAGGAAGAAGAAGAAAGAAAGATAATCAGAAAGTTATGAAAGTTGAAGAAAGGAAAAAAGAAAAAAATGAAAAAAAAGAAAGGAAAAGAAAGGAAATTAGAAAGGAAGGAAGGAAATGAGGAAGGAAGGCAGGAAGGAAGGAAAGGAAGGCAGGAAGGAAGGAAGGAAGGAACGAAGGAAGGAAGGAAGGAAGGAAAGAGGGAAGGAAGGAAGGAAAGGAGGAGATTACCTCAGAGTTTTACACTGAATTTAACAGAGGCTGAAATGAAAGTTTGGGAGTTTAGCCATTACGGCATGGCTGTTCAGCGCAGGTACTAAATGATGAGGCTAGATGGCTTGATTATAAGGAGCATCTTCTGTAACCTGGCACACAATGATAAATCTGTTTCACTCTAGATTGCCTTTGGGAATCCTGTCCTCCTTACCAGCATGACTTACTCTCACTTGCTGGTGGGCAAAAACTTTGATCCTGTGTCCCATGGAAGTCAATGGGAGCACTGCCTTTGACATCAATGAGTGCTGGATCACACCCCAGGTGAAAAACAATAGCTTTGCTTCCAGTTGGACCAAATGGATGAATAAATCAGAGCCTTGTGTGCGGGGAATCAGGACTGGTTGTGTGTGTTTCTTGCAGAGGAATTTTGCAGTCCAAGTATGTCTGACCAAGGCAATCTGATTAATTATTGGATAATGCTTGAGGCAAGCATAGAGTTACAGATACCAGCTAGATAACTGTGTTATAGAGGAATTTATAGTACCTTTGAGCATCAGCCTCTTGATCTTCAGGGGTATTCAAAGAAGAGAGAGATAAGGCAATTCTTTCTATGTGTTATTAAGAGAAAGAGACAGCAAATACTTATACATGTTTCTCTCTCTAGCATTCAGTATAATGCTCTAACACTGTGTTCTACTTCCAATTACTTTTGAAGAACTATGGAAGTTTCCAGAAAAAAGAACTGTCTGCATTTAATATTGTGTACTTGCCCTTCACCAAATCGCAGCTCTTGAACTGCGTCACTGTGTCAGATGTTTGCAAACTACCCTGTCACATATAAACGAGGCAGAAGTGGCAAAGGGCAGAGTGAGCATCATGGTAGGGATGTGCGTCTGTGTCCTGCTCTGCTTCGTCTGCCTGCACCACTGAGGTCAGTAGCAAAGCTGGTACTGCAGGGTGCTATGGAAGTGCTGGGCCACTTGGGGAAAGTGCCTGCAAGCCTGATCCAACTTCAGCTTTTTTTGTTCTATGATTTATGTTGTCCCTTAAAGCTACCCAGTCTCCTCACAGCTTTTCCTGATTTCTGCATAATGCTTTGTAACAAATGTCTTTTTGGGCGTGGAGTAGATATAGTTTGATATATCTTTCCTATTCAAAACACTGGGAAAATGGTTCCACTTTTTATTTCTTTTTCCCAAGTTGAGCTGAACATGGAGAGGTAGTGATTTCAGAGAGGAGCCCTCAAAGATGTTCTGGATAACCTCCTGTGAGCCATGTTTCTTTGGACTGCAGTGATTGGATATGGCTAGGCAGAGAAAGTCATGAAGGTAAAGTGGCAGGTCCTGTGCCACAGCACAGTGGGGCCAAAAACATGCAGCCCTTTAAGATGCATGGGTAAATTCCACAACAGCAGCTGTAGGAACTCACTGTGAATGGGTTAGGAAGTCCTTTCTGATGGATCAGCAGTAGGTCAAAAAAAAGGATAGAGAAAAGAGTTTCTCTCTCTTGCTTTCACACTATAAAGCAATTTTAGGGACAGAGATGGTTATTGCAATAGGTCCTGGGATTTTTAAGAATTAATGGGTGAATGTTATTTGCAGTGAATTTTAGGGGTGGAAAGTCTGTGTTGGCAAGATTTGTACTACCCTTCAAACAACAGAGAGGGAAGTCTATGTGAGAGATGGGACACAACATTGTTCTCTGGAGTCTTCCTGCGTTGCTTTCCTTCCATCTAAGGATAAATAAATGCCTCTGTGTATGGTGTTTTCAGAGAGAAAGCTCCAGTTCAATCAGGCAAATAGTCTTTGAGTTCCTAATCTAGTGAGAAATGGAAATGCTCTTCTCTTTCCCTTCCTCTTCATTACTTTATGTACATCAGCTCCCATCATGTTTACCCGTGAAGAAGTGGTTTCAGTAGGACTGCTATCTTTGTAGCTTTTTCTATAAGCACTTCAAGCTCCATTGTATAACTTAGATGGAAGCAAATAAGCATTCAAATGAAACAGAAAACCTCAGGAGATCTTGCTGCCAGGACATAAGTTGCGTAGTCAGGAGAAAAATAGCCAAAATAAGAAGCTATGGGCCATGCCTCATGTTAACAGAGACGCAGGTGTTTCCCCTGACTATTTTGAAAAAAGGCCCCATCCAAGCCCTCTTCACATGGCTTCAAGTGGGAGTGCATCTTATTGCTCAAGATACTAAAAAAAATTTAGTGATTTACACTCTTCTAAACTTACTATGCACTTCCACTGTTAATCATACATAATCCACAACAATGGCACTCTCCTTGTGCACCACGTTGGAAGTATCTGTGTATCATATATTCAAATTAAATTGTGTGCTTGAGGGAGCTTGTGATCCCCAGCATGCTTCTGTGGCAGCATGGTTTGCAGGCTCCGTATGCTACTCGCAAACAATCTATTGTGTATGTGACAGCAAGCTTGAATCCCTGCCTGGGATTATCTGGAAACTCTGGAACTTGCCAGCAGGAAAATTTACAGCTAAACAATTATATTGTTGAAACTCTGACAAATCCACCCCAGTTTATGACTTTGAAATAGGGCTAGGTGTATGCAACTGAATATATTATACACTGTAACACAGCCTCCTGGGGGCTGCATTATAGAGTCTGTTTACTTTGACTGACACTTTTCATTTTTCTTTTCTTCCAAACATTATTGCTGCAAATGATATCTCTGCTCAATATGGATTTTCTCTTCAAAAAACTGGTTAGGTATTTGGATAAACATCTTATGAACAAGTTATTTTATTATTATGTTGATGATTTTTGGAAGCAATCCAGCAATAATGCAATACCTACCCAACACAATGTAAAAAGCAGCAAGCAGACCTGCATTGTATTGGTTTATCAGACTACACAGAGGTGGGATTTCCAGAACTTCTCTCCAATGGAAAGTAGTTTGAAAAATTCCAAAGCTTCCAAAAGTGGAGCAGATATTCTTTTTTTCTACCCATCACTTTTCTATAAACAGAACTTTACATCCCCCAAAATAAACTGGTGACTTCTTGCCAAGGGTGATATAAATTTCATTCAAGCACAAAATAACGTTCATTTTACTTAAGCAGGAAGAGATGTTATTGCAAAGTCAAGATACTCAGGAAAAGGAAAATTTGTTCTTAAAGTCAATCACAGTTTTCCCAGATAGATGAAGCACTGGGTCATGCAGAGTGGCACCACTTCTTTCTTCATGCTGTATTGGTACCAGAAATTGGAAATTCACTACAATTTTCCAGTTTCTTCAGAAACTTCAACATCTCTGATGCTGAATGCCAGAACAGATGGCAATGACTGGTGACTGTGTTATACAGCCACATTAGCCTGAAGAGTGGTGCTTTTTTTTTCTTGTTCTTCCAGAGAAAAAGTAGAAGATCAAAATTTCGTTTTGAGATCATTCTCTGGCTGACAAATAAATCATCCTTCATCTCACTCAGGAAGGACCAAAGAGCACCTTTTAGATAAAGAGATGGCTGAGAGATGGCAGTTTTATCAATGTGGGCTTGAGTTGTAAAATACAAAGTATACCTTTTAAGTATAATTTTATGAACAGAAAAAGTATATTTTTGTCTGATGCATGAATCTTTTATCTACCTTACTCCTGCCATTTGTATTTCCTGCCATTTGGGAATATCCCAAATGGTCTCTGCTTCTCTTTGTTGTTTTATAATTCCTTTTGTACGGCAGCCAATGCTAACATTTCTTTCTGAGTGCGAAAGTTGCTTATGGTTTTGATGTACATGTACTGTACGGTCCTTGCCAAGTACTTGGGGTGGACAATGTGCTTTCCGAGTTCATTAAGAAGAAAATTTGACCTTGTTCACCTTGAGGAGAGATAATTTCTGAGCTGAGTTCTTGTAGGACGTGAGAAATGTAGAAAAGCTGCTGAAGCAGGGGGCCAATGAACTCCAACAATAAACTTATTTCTCTAGTGCCTTTACAGCTACCAGTAATGGTCCTTACTATGCAGCACATGGGGGTAAGAAAAATGCTGCACAGTGGCCTGGGGTCCCCCTAGACTCTGAAAAACCTGCTGTGATTTTTTCAGAAGATACTCAGACTGGATCTCAGAGAAGCCTCAGTGCTACCTGCTTCCTGTGCTCTGGTGTAGCTCTTGCTCTGGTATGGAAAGTAGGAGTGACGTGGGCTCATTTATTTTTCACGTCTTATCAGTCTGGTTCGCTGTGTGCAGGCTCTCTCTGGCTGAATACCAGCAGTGTGCTCTGATCTGAGACAATGTAGCCATAGAGCTGAGGACACTGCTCTCTGGACTAAGGGATGTTCCCAGCCCTGCATTGCTACACTCCCATGGAATTTTTCCCATCATTGAGGAACCCCAAGAAATTAACTTAGGGCAACACTGGTACAAATGCAGCACATTCAAAAGCTCACATTTCTTTATTTCTCTGAATTTATGTTGTTTATTTATGTCTTGTAGAGTAAATGGGACAAGAGGTTTAGGCAATAGCTGGCATCTTGTAAATAAAAATGTATCGTAAGTGTGTTATGCAGTCACCCTGTACTCTTCTTTAGTAGAGATCATCAAAATGTGGAAGGAGAGAACAAGGGGCAAGTCACTCAACGATCTTTTCTTGCAGTGTCTTCACCTTATTTATTGCAGCATGATAATTTTCAAGGCTTGCCATGCATTCAGAGCTGTCCCTATCCTTGACCAGTTTGTGCTAAATCTGGCTGACACTTTGCTGAGGACTGAAAAGAAAAAGATACTAAGCACTTCCTGTGGCAGAAGCAGCTTTCATTTTTGGCTTAAAGATTGAGAAAATTAAAGCACAGGCTTTGCAGTAAAGAACTGTTTCACCTAAGAATATTTTACTGCCTCAGCAAGTGCTCTGCACTCTAACATTGCAAGTAGCACAGGTAATTTACTTCATTCTGGAAAGAAGGGTAAAATTGTAGGGGAACTGGGTAAACTTGTCGGCTTGAGAGAAGTATGTAGCTTGCTGACTGACCCCGATAGTAATTTTTTTAGGGTTTTCCCTGAAATTTTAATTTTGGGAAAAAGTGGGGGTACACGGCTGAAAAAGGAGACGAGTACGCCTAGTTATTCTCAATTTGCAACCACCTCAGATTCTCTACCCTGTTTCCTTTTTGCAACTTAAGTCAGTAGAAGGATGGAATATGGAAGTAGGGACTGTATGCAATTATCATTTTTCGTGCCTCCACTTCCTAGAACCCACGGAAGCTCAAGCTTCGTGATTGACTGTAATCAAAAGGGGCCCAGTCATCCCTGCCTGTTGGTTTTGTGTTTTGTGTATGTAATGTATGGGAACAGCTAGCAGCAGACATGGATAGTGTGGTGACCTGCTGAGAGTGTGTATGAATAGTGTCTTACTTCTATCGTAGTCCTAAGCAAGAGGTTGTGGAGAATCTACTAAGACCTAGACAGTATTTAAAACACGCCACTCACCTCAGCAAGCTACTGCTCGCTTTGAGATCCCATGTCAGCTCCTTAAATCAAACTTCAGACTCAGGAATGAAGTAAATAAATTATAAGCTTTATTGATTGTGTCTGCTGTGTGAATGTTCTTTAGCATTGACTAAACCATTCAAACCATTGTCCCAACATGGATCAGGCTCCCCATAAAACCCGAAATGGCTGCTCAAGAGGGAGCAGAAATGTTTTCTTTCGTTCATCCAAGATTCTGTCAGGGAGAGGTTTGATCTCTACAACTTTACAACATACATATGGTCAGGAATGAATTAGTTGGCTCTTTTGACTGGGATATGGGATCAGAGTCTTAGATTGGACAGCAGCCACTGTGATACAGCCTTTTCTTCTTCTTCTTTTTTTTTTTTTTTTAATAAGTATTACTGAATTTCTCAAGATTTTTGGAGCCATGGCCCCAGTTTGTCCCTTACTTGGTCTCTTGGTCTGTTATCCCATCTGAATAACTCTGTTGACTTTGACTAAAATACTGGTATAAATGCATCTTAGACTTTTCCTCCAGCTAATGGAGATAGTGCTGGTGACTGCTGGTTAGGGGTTATTTTGGGGGAAGGGATTGTTTTTGCTTCTGCTTTAAAACAAGAAGGTGTGGTAAATCACAGGCATCTTTCTTGGGATGGAGATAATAAATCACTCCTCCCAGATGAAATCTTTTATTTATGTCTTGGGATTCCATTTCATTGAGGAAAGGTATGTTCTTTCGACTTCAGCCAGGCTGCACTTCAGCAAGTGATTCAAATCAAGCTGACACTTATTAGTGAGCATGCTGAACGCTTTGCTCCCAGGCACTTCACTGCGCTGCCGCCATTCTCCATTCTTCACAGATGTTTGTTCTCCTTAGGTTTCATCTGGAAGCAAAATCACTGCTTGCTCCTCATGTCAGTGGGGAGTCAACTGCAAAGAGCAGCTTGATTTTAGAGAAAATGGATCACTCCCACCAGTTAAAAAAAAAAAAATAAGGGGAGATGAAGTAATACACTCACAGATCAGCTATAATACACTCCCAAATCAGATTGAGCTCATTCTTCTGGTCTGAAAGTGACCAAGCAAACTTTCTATTATTATTTGTTATGTGTTGAGCCCTGTCACAACACTCAGTGTTACACAGAACACATTCAGTAACAGTAGCTCCAAAGACAGTACCAGTAACATCATACAGATGGCAAATTATTTAATTTCAAAGCAACAACTTTTACTCCAAGCTTTACTGGGAAAAAAAACCAAAACAAACCAACCCCAAATCTTGAACAGTAAAAAATTATGCAGATAAGTAGTTCTAGATGCTTTTCTTTCTCCAGTAATACTCTTTAATTAATCCCTACACACACCATGCTTGTGTTTCCTTTGCAGTGCATGCACTTATTTACCACCCTGAGAAAGCATGGTTCAGAGGCAAGAGCCTGTGACAAAGTCCTACTGCCAGGGAAGAGGGAAGAAATGGCAGCTCACCTACATAGCCTCTTGTTTAAATGTAGGTTTATTTGTGTCTAGAAAGAAGTGTAACATCTCAACTCACCAGATCACAGGTAAGTATGGTGTACTTGTGACAGAATTAAGAAGAGGGAGCAGTAAACTTGAGATATATGGGTCATCTGCCCAGGCTGACATTTCTGGTGGTGTAAGGCATCTCTGCATGCAGGCTACACAGCACAAGAGAGGGGTGGCTACAGTCAGGTCTAATAACCTGCATGTGCTCAAGTGACCCTGTGAGACGTGTGGGAGCTCCGAGCCCTTCTGTCGAAGGCAGGAGTGTGCTCTCATCCGAGCTGATACGGCAGGGACACTTTGCACTGGCCATTTCTTACTGTTTGCTTTGTAACCCAGCATAACTGGCAGAAAAATGGAGGCTACCTATTACAAAGACTTGACTATTTTCTAAATTCACTTTACTTCATGGCTATCACTGGGCCCTTTCTACACTTAGTAGAGGAGGCACCTTGCTCTTTCTTTAATGAGATCTTTGATATCACTGTTGAAAATTGAATGCCTGTAGTAAGGAAACAAAGAGTTACTATGCAAAAATTCATGAACTGCAAAGGTGACCCTGCCATTTAAGCAGTTGTTCATGGCTAATAAACAATGGAGGAAAAAAAATCCCCCTTTTTAAAAAAGACGCTCTTTATATTTCTTTTAATTTAGCATTATAATAATCATAAAAAGGAAATCAAACCTGCAAAGCCAAGGCTAGTGTTTCTTCCTTCCCTTAAATGTTTTACAGTGTTGCAACATATCAAATGTCTGTCTAAGATGCCAAGTATTTTAGGACATTAATATATCTACAAAGTTTGTATAAAACTGTAGCTACTAAACCTTTCAAAATAAACTCCGCATCTTCTAGCAAGGCACAAAACAGCAAGGCTGTGTTGCAACAGGGAAAGAGAAGGTTCCTGTGGAACAGTGCCTGTGACAAGCTCTTTCCCCAGAAAAGTCACAGGTGAGCTAGCTGGCTGCACATGCAGACGTGTGAACCATGGGTTCGTGGGAATCTTGTTAATTAATAGGAAGCTGAACAATAGGGAATGCACTCTGGCGATAGCTGCAAAATTATGTGAAGATCTGCTAGGAAAAGAGGAAAGTGACTGACCAGTTTTTGTGGACTTCTATAATGTGCTTCTCTATATAGCTGTAGGAGTCAAGAACATTTAGGAATTACAGCTGATTCCCTGCGTGGGCTAATGTGAGTAAGAATGGCTGTATTGAAGTAAGTGAAAGGATACAGGTTTCAGGTTTTGCAGTAAATTGCCCTACTGCTTACATGGAAGAAACTGCTTTTTTAATATAATAGCGTGATGATCATAAGAGGTCATTTCCCAATTCTGTTACTACATATAGATTCATTTACCAGTGGCTCTTTATTCTAATCTTCTTTTCTATCTTCAGACTGAAAATATTCAATTGAAATCAGTGAAGATACAGCACCAGAACAGGTTGTACCCAAAGCAGTGGAAAATACTGTGAGTAGGAATCTATCAGCTAGAAAAGAAAGTACATGTTGCTATGATTATGCTACTGAAAGGTCTGGTTTTTTGAATCTTGATATTTGTGGTTTTGTTCATATATTTCCATTAAAAGCAATGGCTGTCTATATAATTGTGTTGATAGCAGTATTATTTGAGCAGGGATTTTTATTACTAAATATAAATATAGCATGCATTCGTTTTTTTTTAATTACGTGTAACATTCAGTAAAGTGATACATTATTAAGAAAGGTCATTGATTGTTGCCAGGATATGGCAGCAAAATATATAGTATGTACTAAAATTGCAACTAGTTTTAGAGCAGCGTAGTGTGGAATAATGTAAAATTTAAAAAAAGGTGCCAAAGTTAACAATAAATCTATGAATAGAAAAAGAAGGGAAGATGATGCCTTTTTATCTGACAATAGCTTGACTAGAATCAGAATTAGAAATGCAAGCAGATTTTATGAGATTGTTCTTGGTTTTGGTAAGATAAGAACACGTCGGTAGCCGGCAAGACATTTGTAACATTTTCATGACTTGATGAGAAAAAGGATCACTAAGACAGTGGACCTAAAAAAATTATAAAGTGCCGCCTCCAAGGAAAAATCATTGCTTCTAAACTGATCACACTGTGTTGGAGATACCATATTAAGTATTTGAGATGCTGCCAAAATAATAGAAATTATTTGTCTGCTCCAAAAAGACATCTCTTAGTATCTCCCTATCCTCCGTGTCATGTTAAGGTCCTGATTCTGTAACCCATGTTTCAATAGGAGGTTACACCCATGCAGCAGCATGTGTGACCACTATCTTGAATTTGATGGGGTGAAGAATTTTTTATGGTGAGACAGCAATTAAGGCATGCACAATCTCAAAATATTTCATAAGTCTTCCTAAATAGCTTTGATGGCTCTAAAATGCTTTTAAAATACTCCAGATAACTTCCTAGCAAATAAACACTGAAAACCCACAAAAAGCCCTATCTAGATTAATAAGCATTTAATGAAAGCAAAAAGAAACCTTGTCTTACTTTCCCTTTTTCACTTTCACTTTTATTTCATATAACAGGTTGAATGACATTTTTAAGGTAAATATATGACAGATTGTGGTTTAAATAGCATATTTCATTGATTAGATTTTTTTCTGTTCTTGAGCTGACAGGGTCCCTGCCACAGCTTACAGCATCTCCTTACATGGGCAATGAGTATTCGGAAATGTACCTTTTGCTCTTTAACATGACCAAGCAGCTGGAAGCAAGGTATCAAAGCACTTCAATGTGATCAGCATGTTGTCTGCAGAGTGTGTGGATAACACCTGCCAACATGCACTGAAAAAAAATGCACTGCAAAAAGCAGCAGAAGGCCGTGACACAGGTTACAAAGTAGCCCACAATGCAAGAACACAAGCCAAATCTTTGAAGATTGTCGGGAATGGAGAAAGTAAATTGTCTATTTAACCTTTCCCTTTAAAAAAATATTTTTTTTTCAGTGGAGATGAAGAATGAGACAGTGATGAAACAGAATTTTATATGGTGGAAGTTCTGATGGCAGTGGTCTACTGGTAACTTCCCTTTTAGTTGCTGTTATCATTTGTTCTTGTTGGTTTTGTTTCTTTTTCTCAGATATGAAGGCCTGAAGCAATCCTTTCCAAATCCACAGACTATGCTGTGAACCTGGGAGTCCCTGAGAGCCTTTCTGGAGAGGGGAGCCAGCTGGCCCTGCCTCCCTATCTGCACTCCAGGTGCTGGCCAGGGTGTTGTGCATGGTGCCATGGGGCACTGCCAGGCTGTGAGATACCTTAAAGTCCCATGGGAAAAATGGGGGGCTCTGGGCCTTGCCAGGGGATGGGGGGTACCTGGACCCTGGGAAAGAGTGGAGAGAAGGAGTGAGGCTTAGGGGAGGTTTCAGGGCTGTGCACAGGGTTGGAGAAAATGGGCTATTGCGGGCTTCGTTCCTTTAAGATAATATTTTTGGTGGGTTTGTGGAAGAGGAATTTGAATTTTCACTCTGTAAAACATCAGAGCATGCAACCTTACATGGAACACTGTCCAGCATCTGGGCCAATGCTGTGTATCACTGAGACTGAGAGCATAATGAGCTCTATCAAAACATCAGATGGCACAGGGATAATTACAAGATCCATCATTATTAGGCAAGAAAAACAAATGTGTCTTATAAACCCTAAAGCTCTAGAGCAAAAACCACTCACTAATTGAGCAGGGGGCTAGGTGCAAGCTTCTCTTGGGGTCAGTTTATTCTAGGTTAGTCCATTACACAGTTATTACACCTTGCTCTGAAGCGCAAGTATTCAGTGAGGTTAGTACCGGATGATGGCAGACATCTCTCTACCATAATCCGTGTTCTCACTTCATGCACCCACACTGAGCCACTCTATGGGCTCCTACGGTTGCTTTAATGAATTCTGGTCTCACACTGAAAAAATCTCTTTCCTCTCTCTAATGCTAATTGGTTTATTCCTCCCTACTCTCTCATCTTCTTCCTAAGAAATGCCTTATCCCTGGAAATCATTCATGTATTTGTGTGAAGCAAATACTTTGCCATCATAATTGATTGGGTTGCATGAAATAGTAGTTGCTTTGTGACAAATTAGCAGAGGGACAGTATTTCTGTGTTTCTCTTGAAGCCTACTGTGCTGTGTACTCACAATGGCATTCCTTGAGAGCGTTGGAAATCTCTTTTCTTATGTGAAGGAATGAGCAAATATGGTCTGTAAATTCATCACTCTCTCTCACTTTGTGAGGCTTGAACTGAAGGGGATCATCTTAATTTAGAGGCGAATCCTAATTTAAAAGACTGTCAGTGGAGTTTGAGGGGTGATGAAGGAACCTTTTTAAAAATGCTGACATACACCTGGCCCGGTCTTTCAGTTCAGCCTCCCTCTCATCTTGGGGAGGCTAGCCAAAGAAGAATTGAAGACTTTTCTGTTAGTTTTAGATCAGTGACTGATAGATGAATACAATAGGTTGCAGGAGTAGGGCGTCTGACTTGTCTCTCAGATTTGAAATCGTCTGTTACATTTGGGTGGCTACTTGACTCTGTCTGTCAATAGCAATGCTGCCCCCAGGTCAGGTCGGCAAACATGCAATGGTCCAAACTGCAGTTCCCAGGAACCCTGACTTTGCCTGCAATGTACACTAAGAGGAAATCCTTCCAGTATCCTTGAAAAGTCCTCCCTATAATGCCTTGCCATCCCAGAGGGCTGATACTATTTTTTTTCTATCTTCACCTATAAGAAACTATGGTTTGTGTGAGTGGGGTGCAATAAAGGGAGCAAGAGATCCCAGGCAAGGAGAGAGGTGTTCCTCACACTAAAGAGAGGTGTTGCTGCACTCTGTCTGGGTCCTGGGAAGGGAGACTTTCATAGGCCTGCCTGGCATACTGTGGCACTCTGCTAAGCAAGCAGCAGAGATGCTGGGCATCTGGAATCCCTGGCTGCCCCCAGTGCCAAGTTATCTGACTCCACACCTTGCTGGCTTCACTGACAGGTCCTTTCTTTCCCTGATTGTGCAGTGACCACTGTAAATTGTAGAACAGTATGCTACCTTCTCAGGTCTGTGTCAGCAAGTCACACTAGTCTTGGAAGGGATACCATACTCACTTTTGAAAAGGCCATTATCTCTATCAAGAAGCTCTTGATCAGCATAAAGGGTTCAGAGATGGTCCTTAGCTCAACCTGCTTCCCTTTCCACTGAAAAACTCTGTTACAACCAGCCTGGAAGCTGTAACTCCTTGCCTTCTTAAACTGACATCTTCATCCAAGAACATGTCTCAGCATTTTTGCTTTCTCCGGAATCTGGCTCAGAGGCACCTTCCTCCTTGGATGGTCTTCCCTGTACAGCCCCAAATCTGCAACAGTTCCCACCCCACTGTTTATGTAACAAAACACAACGAAGTGCTGTTTGCCTTTGTGGGTCATGTAAAATAACAAGGCGAGAATGAGCATTGGTCATCACGGCCTTTCCAGAGACCATTGGGTAGAGAGAATAGATATATGTAAAACCAAGATGCGAATTCACTTTATTAGTGTTCAGCACACACATCCTTTCTGTGCTTAAGTGTATGCATGCTGCACTGCTGTCACAGAAAGAGTCTCTTGGCAAGTTTAATCCCCAAAAAGTGGCTCACAGCCCCCGTAATTGTCAGCTCAGAAAAAAAGGCCAAAGAGAACATGCACATACAGTTTGGGCCTTCTTAGGGTCATCTGAAATTAGGTGTGATTCTCTAACACGCAGATTAATTGCAGATAAACTATAGTCTGGATCATACTATGGGGAACTTAAACTTTTGCCAGGTCTTGACCACTGTAAGCACTTGGGAAACAAAGGATACCCCTGCAACACGAGACTATGCTTACACAAATTGAACAAATAAAAAGAAGACTGAAATGCCAAGCTGCAAATACAGACTCTGGGCTGTCTCTTTGTGAATTTTTGTTTTGTTTTTTAAATAAAGAGCTTGCTATGACCACTTCTTTAAGGACATAAAAAAAGAATTTCACCCTGTGGGCAGCAAAAGTAGAGGGAAAGAGACCACCTTCCAAGCAGTGTGGAAGCTTCTGTGGGACTCTGATGTCCACCAGCCCTGCCTACTTATCTCCACATCTGTTGTTCGTGTGAGTTCAATCTGTCAGGTGCTTGAAATACTGTGCGTTGTGAGCTGGGATGGCCACAGTCATCTGATGAGAAGACTGTTGCATTCCTCCTGTCTGATTTCACCTGCCAGGAGCTTGGTGCAGCTAAAGCTCTCATCTCAAATACTCTACTTTTCCTGGAGACATCTTCAAAGTTGAATTCTGTGTTATTTTTCTCCTTTATGAAATCTGTCAACCTTGCCAAGGCACTTGTGGGTGATGATGCCAGGAACACATACTCCTAAACCGGGATTGCATTCCCACCCAGAACAGTGTTTATCATCTTTCCCAGGGATAAATGCATGAATAAGTTTTCTTATCTTAGCACCTCACTGATCTCCAGCTCACTGGTGTCCATAAGCTTGCAATAAAACTAGCTTGGACAACTTTTCAAGAATATGTGAAACTGCTGCCACTAACTGCAGGAAAAAGAGAGTGCAGGAGTTTCTCCTGATCCTGTTGCCCATTCACAAACATCCCTTAGACAACAGAGAGCTTGAGCAAGGTGTGATGATTATGTGGTTCTAGGCAAAATATTGCTTCCAGAATTAGTTGTTATGAGTGTTCATGGAATTTATTTCTAGAGCCCCGATAGCTAGGTCTTTATGCAGAGAACACATATGTTATGAAATGAAAGCTGAGGAAAAAATGGCAATTCACAAGCTGTTCTCTTGCAGCAACTGTAAACAGAAAGCCAGATAAAGGGAGAAAGACCAGTGTTTAACACAGGACAGATAGGAGACTTGGCTTTCATCAGTGTCTTTGACTTGCAGCCTCCACATATGCATTTGAAGAGAGCACGTCTTGCTGTTGAAATGGGGAAGGGACACTGGCTACAGCCTGAAGGATTAGATGTTAGCCTGGTATTTTCAATGCCGCAGGGTAAGAAAGATAAAAGAATGTAAAGTACAATTCTCTTCTCACGATTTCATTTGGTTCTATATGGAGGAAAAGTTATTGTGTTACATTTTTACAGGCAGGACTATAGGATATTGCAATGCTACATTTATTTCCAGTGTTTACATACACCATGACTGAGAACAGTCTCCAGTTCTTTGGGGGATTTTATTGTTTGATGACATCTTCACTGTTGTTATTATTCATTACAAACAGAATTCTGGGAGTGAGGTCATTCAATGGCAAACCCATCACAAGTATTTCCCAAAAAGCATGCCTGGAGAAATATTTTGGATGCGACCAGTTTTTATGAACAAGTTATAAATAAAAGAAGCTGATGTTGTTTGTGATTTGCAAAGCCTAAAACATTATCCTTTCTCTATTTTCTTTTGCATGTTTCACCCCTAAAATAGTCAAACACAAACATCCCAAAACTCTATGAATTTAATTTAAAAATGGCAGACTGTTTATTCAGAAGTAGACTTCATCCTGAAAAAAACAAACTCTAGTTTAAAAATAACTCCTGACTTACTTTTCTCTAGGACTTAGAAAATGAAAGAGAATTTAGAAGACTGAAATGAAGTGATGACCACTGAACACAAATGCTAGCACTTGCAGCATCTGTTCTGGACTCAGGATCCATGACTTCCAAACTAGCCCTTAACTAGCACCGGTGAGCCATACAGACAAAAGGAGCCTTGTGTAAAACTTGCCCCCTGAATGTGGAGTTATTTTTCTTGAGTTCTGTGGGCTAAACATGTTTCCAAATGGAGTCTTCTTGTGATATCTGCAGTGTAACAGGTTAAACATTTGGCCTCTAGCCTTCTAGGCCTTTGGCCTTTCTAACTTTGGCCTAGACTTGCCCAAACATAAAGAATATTTAAAAATCCATTTCTGTTAAATAAGGTTCAAAGTTGATATAGCTTTGAATATCCGTGCTGCTTTCAGCAAAGTTTAATGACTTCTCTTTTCTGTTAATAACACAACTCAGATATTTTTTCCTTGACTGTCAATGAAAGTGTAAATAAGAGAGGCCTTTGTATCAAACTTTGCAGTGTCCCTTTATACATTTACTCATGATACTGACTCCTGTCCTACATCAACTATGTCACACAGAGTTCAGCTTTTCTGATTAAAATAATACTTTAATTTCACACAATTATATGACTACTTTTGATGACAAAAAATGCAGCAATGTCATTAAATCATTTTATAAGTGTGATGGGGGACAGAAATTCTTATCCGCTTTGACACTTTAGTTTGGATTATTTGTTTGGGTTTTTTATTTTGCTGTATTTTGCTGCATACTATGCTTGGCCTTGTTAAAGCATTTTCCTTTTCCTTCTTTCTTTTTCTTTTCTTTGTCTGTATGAGCACGAGTACCACAAGAAAAGCCCTGACAGCAGTGACTCTTTTCCACAACCCAGCCAAAAATTAAAGCGAACTGAAGTAATGAATCAGGATACAAATTGTAACAGACAGGTTGTCTTTATTCTTTCTCACCTACTTTTTTCATTGGTGAGACAGTAAATAATATACACTTACACAGAATTATCTGAAAACTTTGGTCTTCAGACTCAATGAAGAAAGTCTCCCATTTTAAGCATTTTGTCTTCCCAGAGGTGGTGTTTGGGGCTGTCTGCTGGCTTGAGAATAGAAAGTGGCATTGTTTTACAGCTGAGTCACAAGCTGAATGTTAACTCTGATCTTCTAGGAACTCAAGAGCTAGGCCAGTCTCTAGTAATATAAATATTTAACTCCATGCTACTGTAGTTAGTTTATATCAATTTCTCAACATCTGCATTTTAGTTTTTAGATACAGTGAGCAGCACAATCTGTGATTACTTTGCACAGGACTGTATGCATATTTCAGGATCTGCTTTGTAATTAATAGGTCACAGATTTTGGCCCTGACTTGAGGGCAAGAGCACAAAAACCCAATGACCGCTCATGGAGACTGTGAAACCCTCTGCAATTTTTATAAGGAAACTAGTCTTTTTAGAAAGAAATTGTTTAATGTGTTTTCTAGCTGAAAGATCAGTTTACATCTTGTAAAATAAAGAGAAAATAAAATTTCAGCCTCAAAATGCTCATATTAGGGAATTTTACAGGGTTACTTTACTTGGCTATATTTTGCCTTTAGCTTATTTCTGCAGATAATTTTTCTGCACTGTCAGTTTTAACTTGTCTCTTTGGTCTTGTTTTTGTCACCTCCCTACAAACCAAACCCTGTGTTGTTGCCAGGCTCCACTCCCTCTTCTTTCTCAAGAAAGATCTTTTTTGTGTTCCAGAAAAACTCCATTTCCATTACTCTTCCCCTCAAATCTGCGTCCAACATTTTTACAGACTCTCCTCGTCTCATTGTATGTTTTCTTCCAGAAAACTTTTGGAAAGATGTTGGGGACAGAAATTTTTTTCTTTGACATCTCCCTCATTCTTCCATCCATGAGTGCAGACAATACTGTCATCGCTTAAGTGTTCTAGATGAAACTATGTCTGAATATATTTGCCTGTCTGCTTTGGCTGCTTTTTACTTATAGCACAACACAATAGCAGTAAGATACTAAAGATATATTTAAATGAGCTGTTCATTATGTTGGGAAACTGATCGCTTTGCAGTGATTGGTAATGCTACCTCTATTTTTCACATGAATGTTGAAAAGCTGACTTCTGAGTTTCTGGAAGCCAGACCAGGTTCTGAAATGGTAACCTACGTATTAGCCTTTGTTCACCCTATCCAATTTAAGACATTCATATAGGAACATCTAATTAAGGGGCTTCCTCACTCTGGGGTTGACTCTGCTGTAGACAGTGAAAACATAGCTGAGCCCCTGTCAGGTCTGAACTGCCCTTTGGAAACACCCAATTCTGTTCAGCAATTTAAGATGTATCTCCTGACTTTTCTGAATTCTCTGAAAGTTAAATGGTTGATACTAGGGTCCAGGTCCCTTGCTTTGGCCATCAGTACTGTTCAAGACAAAGATCTGTGAAGAAGCAGCTAGAAAAGAAAGAAAGAAGGGGAGAAGGTCTGGCACTGACCTGCCATTCTTTTCCAGCCAACATTAAACGAGTTTGTTGAAAGAAAGCTAGCTTGTGAGTAAGTGTAGCTGCCACGTAAGCCCTAAAAAAAGAATTGTCACACAATCAAAAATGATTGTATTTTTTTACATTTAAATAAGTTTGCCATTCCACAGAACCTGCAGTTAACACCAAATACTGTGTCAGCAAGGTAAAACTCACTTGCATTGCTTTGTGTCGTTGACAATATAACTGGAATTCTGCTTGGACAGATACATGGCAATGAACTCATCCAATGGCAAACATAACACACATTTATGCCAAGAGAATTTTTGCTGGTGAAGGCATTAGAAAACTAGCACTGCAATGCAAATAAATAGGACAGACCACTTCTATGAAAAAACCCAAGATGCTTAGTCTACCTGTTGGTAACCTCTCAAAAAACAAGTCTGAGTCTTTTGCTTAAGTAACACGGTATTTATCCAGAGCCCTATTTACTCTGCTCTCTAGCATGCATCTTCTGGGTGTTATGCTCCAGAAATATATTATGCCCTGAAAATTAGACACACAAATTCTAGAGACTGAACGTATGTAGGCAATTCTCAGTGATTCCCCATGTTTTAGTATTAATTAAATCTGCAAAGCCGTGGTGTCTCACCCATAATGATGTTGAGTTTAGTCCTTTTAAAATTGATGTTTTTAGTACAAGCAAGAACAGCCACTTGCTGTTAAAGAAGGGTTTCCTTCTCATGGCCTTCACTGTCCCATTTTAAACCTCTTGTACAACTTCGTTGTGGGCTATTTAATAGTTGCCAAGTTACACATATGGGAGGCTATATTTCAGTGTTGGATAAAATGATCCCTTTACACCAATATCTTAAGGAACTGCTCAAGGGACCAGGAAATACATCAGTTGGTTGGGCAAGGTAGTCTTCAGGACAGATTGAACCACTAGAGATGCTGTAAAGTGATGTTTGTGAGAGAGTAGAAGGTTACCCACTGAAAAGCCTCAGTCTTTGAAGGTACTGAATGCTGTCTTTGTTGAATAAGAAATGGGAATTTTTTGCAAATACTTGATATGTTTCAGACTGCTCTGAATGCAAGTTTCACTGTAGTTTGTTCATCCTTCAATAGTATTTAGCACAGGCTTGAGCTGTGCTAACACTTATGGGGTGTTAGTCTATGCTTGTGTGTGGAGTTTCTTGAGCTCAGGTTAGTTCAGCAAAATGTTCCACCATTGCAAACTCTCTCAGGGCAGGGTGACTTGCATAAACGAGAAATGTTTTCAACCTCTGCATTGATGAGCTTCTGTAAGGATTCAGTGGAAGTCTGCAATTTGGCAATGCCCACAAGTCTGAAATTCCTGAGAGTATATATATCGTTCTCTGACTTGAAGTTCAAATCAAGTAGGAAAGTATTTGGTTTGCCTTAGTGGACCTACATGGGATAGATCCCAGCTGCACTGAAGAAAGTTCATGGTGCTTTTCATCCACTTTTCTTCTCAGCTGACTCCTGGAATTGCATAGTGTGGAATGGCTCACGTCATCTGAAACTGCCCTTCTTCGAAACCACTGTTAATCCAGAATTGCTGGAGTCTGGCATTCTCTGACTGATGCTGTTTCCAAATTTATTCAACATCTCGAAGCAAATTTTAACTGAAGGACGTGAAGGTCTGTTCTTGAACCTCATATTAGACATAGAAGATGGTTTAAGTTTGCTTAGAAATAAGTCAGAATTCAAACTTTACAGATGAACATAATTTCAGTGTTCAGCCTGAAAAAAACCAGACTGTTTTTAAAATGTTATTGCCAATAGATTTTTGTTCAGCTTTCTAAAAACTATGATATTTTTCTTTACATCAGTCACAAGACCTTTTGCGTGCAGTAGGGCATTCCTTTCACAAGCCTAACTGTTGCTGGAACTTGCCTTTCAGCTGATGTGGCATTTGGCAAACAACTTGTCACCTAGAGAAGTCTTTATGGTAATGCTGACGTATTATCCACTTATAACGTAGTATCCGCTGGCTGAGGTACTTTTGTCTGAGAAGTTTCAAGAGTAAAGTTCATCTCTTTAGTGTCTACTAAAACTCCCCAAAAGAAGCAAGTCAGGTAAAAAAGCTGTGAAACTTCACCTGCATTGCAGTTTCACTGCTATCTCTGTGAATTATAAACTTATTAATGCCAGCCATTTACAGTTTGGGATAGCATGAGGGTCGATGACAGCCAAGATTTTTATGGTATTATATTAATTGAAAATTTTTCTTTTGTGTGGTAAATCACATGCTAACTTATCCCTTTTCCAGGTCAGTTTTTTTTTCTTTCTTCCTTAGTAGAAGTTTTGTTTATGCTTCTGGGTTACATATGTTTTACCACATCTTACAATTCACATTCTTAGTTAGGACTGAAGTTTCTGCTTCATAGAAAGCTAGAAACCAGCCCCTTTTAAAGAGAGAAAGAGAAAAGGAGGCTTGCTTTCTGTTTACAGAGTATACTAGGAATACTTGGAGTGGTAAATTTGATGATTATTTTCAGCAAATATGTTCTTGGAAAATTAGGTCGTGTGTTTTTCTAGGGTGGGTTTTTTATGTGAGGGTTTTTTTTTTTCCCCTTCTTTTGAAGGAGGAATGGCTTTCTCTGCACTAGAAGGCAGACTACATGTCTACATTTACTGTTCCTGTAGCACTGAATTCTCCACTGGATCATTCTGCTGTGAGTTTGAGTAGCCATACGGCAAAAAGCACGTACTGCTACCTCCTGTATTAGCAGCATCCGACAGAGAATAAATACCCTTTTCTCCTAGTAGTGGCAGGCCGGGTCTGTGATAAAACTGGACTAAATGACACTTCTGGCATGTATACTCCATATTTCTTATGTTTGCTAGAAAAAAAATTATCCCTAAATATCTGAAGTATGAGAAAGAAATTCTGTGTTTTATAAAACTTCATAGACTAGTCAATGTTGTTTTGTTTTTCAAATGTTTTTTCCCCCTAGTTGGTAATATTGCCTTCATCTAAGCATTCTAAGCAAACCCCTGTGGAGACAAGACATCTCCTCTCTGTACCCTTTTAGTTGGTATGCAAATCCATAAAGAAATTTTTTTTTCTGCAAGACTACATCTGAAGTGACAAAAGAGAGGACAGACAGAAGGAACTATTATTATAATAACTACATGTAAAAGAAACTGAGCAACAGTCATTAAGCGACTTGCCTGTGGTAACCGTGTCCAAGAAACCAGAGTTTTACCTGCTACCATACATGTGGCACAGCACATTGTATTCATGTTTTTGCTTTCTCTTAGACCAAGTCACTCATATCAGTTTTGTAGTAATGCCAATGTGTCATTGCTGCATTTGGAAGAACTAATTGGAAACTGTGTCCTGATGGCTTCCAGAGCACAAACACAGAACAGAAAAGGTCCCTTCCAGAGTGATTTTGCAACCAAGAACCCTTCTGAACCTGAGGAACAACACTGTTTTCTGGTGTTATCTGGAAATCTGGTATTCATTTGTGTGCCACTCAGAGATCACTGAAAGCTAAATTCACTCAATTTTCATTCCAGTCAAAGATGCCTCAAAAGACAGCTTTATTTACAAAATTCACAGATCAGTGCAGCAAGATTTGCATACAGGCGAGTATATAAATTCTAGCGTGCAGTATATTTTCCTTCTCTTGTACTGCAAAGTTTTGAAGAGTCTTGTGTTAAGAAGAAGCAGCAGTCTGACAGCACTAGAAAATGTGCTCCTTTGCTTTTCTGAAGAACAGGTATAGACCAAGAAGCAGTATCAGCTTTCTTTGACTGCATCCACCCATCTGGCAGCAAGAATTTTTGGAAAAGAGAGGATAACTCAGCCTGTATGTTCAGGCTTTGGCTATCTTTCCAGGAGTTCATTGTGCAGCCCTTGTCCTACTGTTCTCTCACTCTTCATTAAAAATAGAAAAGGAAATAGGCTCACAGTAATTTTCAGGGTTCCATGTTTTTGGAAAATTCATGGAATTTCTACACCAGCAGAAATTAAAACTTTTTTAATACAGAAATTTAAAATGCTCGCCTAATTGCAACCTTAAAAGAAATAAGGCTTTATAAATATCAACGAATTCACAAGACAAATCTGTGAAGACTGTAACATTTTGGCTGACACTTCTGATTCAGCTCTTTTTCTCCTGAACTCGACCTGAGAACAAAAATCTATTTTGCATAGCTCATTGGAGGAAAAAAATAAAAAAAGAAGAAAGGAAGGACTTTAGTTCTTCACATCTAGCATTGAATTTGAGCTAAGAGCCACAAGGTCAGCCCTGCACTATCCCACTGACACTTCCACAAATCCCACGGTTGCGGATTTGATCCCCATACGAGTTGTTCACTTAAGAGTTGGACTTGATGGTCCTTGAGGATTCCTTCTAGCTCAGAACATTCTGTGATTCTGTGATTTGCTGCTGCTTCACCTATCTCTGAAGGTATATAAGGCATATTGTCATAAAGGACAATACAGTCTCTTTATTATGTTATTATTACAGTCTCTTTATTTTGTTTTCCCTAATCTTGTATTCTGTTGTGGCCCACCCAGCCTCACTATCCTTTTCTGAAGGCCAGCAAAATCAGTTGTCTTGGTCAAAAATGTACACAGTTGTCTCTCAGTGTAGCCTGGTCTGAAAAGGAGTCTGGTTAATTAACATTGATTACAATCCACCATCTGCAAGTAAAAATTGATTGCCACGGTTCCTAATATGAATGCCTCTCTGTCTTGATTTCAATATTTCTGTGACTTTCCAATGACAGAAACAGGGACAGAGACTGAATCCACTTCTTAAAGGTCCCAGTTATTTGCAACCTCCCCTGAGAAAGACATTGGTGATTCTTCTGGTCCTACTTTATCACCCCATGGGAAGGTCATTTGTTAGCACAGCATCTAATTGCTGGAAATTGTCAGTGAGCACATTTGGACCCTGTTCAATGCTCCATTTTTTATTGAGAGAGGAGCAATGGTATTGATTTTGGATAGTCAGGGAGAATGCCAGGGATATTAGTAAGGAGCTCAGAGAACACAACACATAAACTTTTATGACATGATGTCAAACTGGATTGCGCAGGCATAAATGAAAAGGACAACATCTTCTGTAATTACTGCAAACATATACCATACATCTATTAGAAAAAGGGTACATTTCAGTGAAAAAGAGACCTTGCAAAAAGTGACATCTCAGAAAATTTGTCTGACCAAGAGGGAAAAGGGGTAAGATTTTTATGTGTACCTTTTGAAATGACAATGCACAGTGCAGGAGCTGTATTTCTATTGCTGTTGCAGTGTGATTGAAACCTATTGTATTAGACTGGCCACCCATTTCCACCATGCTTTAAGTCTGGATATTTAAAATTCCATGCAATCCCAGTTCTATGGATGGCAGGGTGGGATACAGCACAGCTGCTGCCTAACTCTGCTCTGTGAGCTTTGTCCTGGTTCTCCACATCAAAAGGAACTTCGTCTACATAAGGATCGTACTGCACACCTCCGAAAAAGAACCAGTAACCACTTACACTAGTGTAGTGTACAGAGTTACCATTGCGCTGAAGTTTAAACTAAATAGCAATTTAGCCAGCTAAGCCAAGACCTTCAGTGATCTTCAAGCACTTAATTCATAATCTCAGGTGAGCTGCTGTATGCTAGCCCGTAGCTTGACTCACTTCTATCTGAGTCACAACTTTTCTGTAAAGTGCATAACAGTTGTAAATAATTTGTTCAAATCAATGTTAGAGACATTAATTCAGAAGTTTTGTCTCCTTGTGTCTGCTGCCATCCTTGACTTCTCACTCTCTGTTCGTGGTGCGTTTTGAAAGTCAGCATGGGTACTTGTGCTTCAGGAATACCACCCATGGAATGCTGATAGCCTAAATTTAAGAAAACCTAGTATTCTATGAGCACAAACTCAAACACAGATGGGGCTGTGTGAACATCACAAGACATTTTTTCACCTTTAGCATGACTGAGCACTGGCTGGTGTTGCCCAGGGATGTTGTGGAGTCTGCATCCTTGGAGATATGGACTGGGCAACCAGCTCTAGGTGTCCTTGCTAGAGCAAGTTGGTTGGACCAGATGACCTACCTCCAGAGGCCCCTTCCAGGCTTAGTCACTTTGTCAGTTGTAATTCTATGAGGCAATACAAAGACCATAAATATCTTTGAAGCTATTGTGCAATTCTTTTTCTACATATGAGTTTATTTATTTATCTCTCTTTTTAGTGACCGGAATTCACTGAGTGAAAACTTTAAAAGTGTCTGTGACTACTGGATTTAATTTTGTAGTCTTCAGGCAATAGGAAAGGTACAGGAGTTCTCAGAGGAACTGCACCACCGATTGACGAGACCTCCCCCCATCTCTGAAATACAGCTTTGAACACAGAACAACAGTAGATGAATGGCAATGGATAAATGATGTCAACTATTTGTGTGGAGGCCAAAGAAAATATGAGGGGCCCCCCAATAACTTCATCTCTGAATATGCTGCAATGCAGCTGTGAGTAATAAGTTCACTTTCTTTTCAGGCATTGTACACTACATCTGAAATAGTTTCTGAACTTAGCACACAGTTTCCTGACCATCTATTATTTTCCTTGGGGATCAGGAATCTTTCAAGCATTGCAGTGAAGAGTTTGATATGAGCAGATCGTGCATTGGGGAGATGGGTGGTGGTCTGCTGGCCTGATCTCACAAGTTGCAGAGCTTGGGGGAAGTCACTATTTAGACATATTAATATAATTTTATTGCTGGCCCTATCATTTATTTTGACTCATCTGAAGAGTGGCCAATTTTGTACTGTTTTAAGCATGTGTGCAGCGAAGTCATGCAAATACGTAAGTTTTCTCTGTGTGTGTGTGTTTAGAAATATCTCATTGGTAATTTGGAGCTAGATAAAATCTATCTTCTTCTTCTACAATCTGTAGGAGGTCTCTATTCATAGCAGTGGTTGCTGTTTTTAGAGGTGAACACAGACAGCAGAAAGGTGTCCATACATATGCTAAGGGCTATTTTTAAAAAAAAATTGCATTTAAAGTATATTTTATTTCATGATCATGAAATCAGATTGATACTATGAGCAATAGCATTTATCTGTATATTTGAAGTTTTCATTAAATTCTTAACACATCTTGAAAATTACTAAATAACTGAAATAACTTAAGAAGAACCTAACTAGGTGTGGTTTGAATGAAGGAATTCTTTGAAATAAAATCAAAAGTAATCAGCACAATGAAGCTCAGACAAAGAAAAGATACTACTTCTTCTTTTGATCCTGAGTTGTGCTGCTGCTTACAGTAACATCATCCTCTCCTAGCAAAGTGCACTGCTGGACTTACCAGGCCTGTCAAACAACAGCTTTAGAATAGGAGATTTTTATTTCCTAACTCCTTTTTGTTTTCCTAAATTGAGAGGCACTTCTTCCCCCATCTGCCACTCATCTCTGGAGAAGGCAACTGTAGCCTACAACCTAAAAGCAGTTGGATGTTTAGTTCGGGCAAATGCTCGCTACTGACAAAACTGTGGCTCCTCTGATCCCTTCCATTTTTTTCCTGTGGCAAAATCTGCTTTTTTGTCCATTTGGTAGCTTGGAAGTCTACTGTTATGTATTGTGGTATTTTGTTGCTGATATGTGGAATGGATGTTTTAAGGGCCTTTCATGTCTTTTTTGGATGCAGCGGGCCAAGCTTGGTGAGTCAGGAGCTTCCTTCTCCTGCAAGCCCATATTTCATTCACCCTTTCTTCCAAAGAGAGAGCCCTTATTTCCCAGGAAAGCCCCTTGACTTTGCACTATTTGGAGGAAATTAAAGGTCTTTGCATACATTTAGTCCTAAATTACTGTGGTGTAGGGACTGCAGGTTGCAAAATCTTCGGGGCAAAAATTTGTATTTTTCACTTGTGGTGTGCCTAGCCTATAGCATGCCTGTGAATCAGGTGAATAATACTGGTAAGAAGGATGCAGACAGATATGACTCATATTGCTCTGGGGATTGGAGAAAAAAACCCACATTAATTAAAGTGAAACACAGATACATACAGGTGATCCAAAATCCAAAATCCATAATCTGTTTCTTTTTTTGTTGTCCATCACTGTATTTGCTGATGGCCTCCCTCTGTACCTCTTCTTCTCCCATTTCCCTGGTGATTCCCCCAAAAGAAGTAAAGAGAGAAGGAAGAGGAATGGTGCCAGCAATGGGTGGTTTGATGCTTACATCAGTGCTGAACAAACATTAAGGATTTTTGCTGGATGGGTGAGAAGGTGAAGAAACAAGTTGCCAGTCAGCTGCCAGACTTCCACTGATATCTTCACTGAGTGCATGGCCACAGCTGCCACAGAGTTCTTCCTGAGGATCAGTAAAATATGACTTGAAATGAACAAGATGTTAATTATCATGGCTTTTAATTAGCACAGTTACATGGCTACACATTTGCTACAAGAATGTGAAAAGTATATTCTGATTTCTAAGTCAGTTACTTGTAAGATAAAAATACTGGTGTCTTTTTTTTTCTTTGGGTTTAAAGTAGAATTACTGGGTTTTTTATACTTTTTTTCTGTTATTGCAATAATAATAGACAGGTGGCAGAAGAAGGTTTTCATACCTTATGCTGGCTGTTAATACAACTGGTAAAATAATGTAGTGGCTGGAATAACTTACTAATGATGAAAGATTGAAAGACTTGGATGAAAAACAGAGGTTTTGGGACAAAAATAAAAGGCTCATTTGGAATTTGGATTAATGAGAGAAACAAGGACTAAAACCACAGAAGCCAAGACAAAATGTCTTCAAAAGTAGAAGACAAGACATATTGCCCCCTTTTGCCACTGCCACAATGATCTTGAAAAGGAAAGAAGCCATCCTATCTAGGAGACTCAAATGGATAATTTCTCAGAGAAAGGTATAATCCTATTATCTACTTGGAAGAGAACAAAGACCCAAAACCAAACAACTAACCAACAGAAACTGCCCCCCCCGCCAAAAAAAAAAAAAGAAAAAAAAAAAAAACAAACCTGAGAAACACTTGAGTGAGCTGAAGAGCAGAAATTCAGAAATTCACCCACTTGGTGAAAGCCAAGTGGGATCAGGGATGAAAGCCAGAGCTGTGTGAAATTCCCAGATTTAATTGGCAAGATTGTGCATTGCTGAGAGACTTTAGGTGCTTTGAATTCAAATTTGTTTCATCCTGAAATCGTCCAAGCACAAATTGAAGCAATTTCTACTAGGAATCGAAGCACTCACTCAAACCCTGTAGATCTTCAGTCTCCCAATATCTTCCAGGATCCAGCCACCCTTTCCCCTCATTTTCCACTGAGCAGTGCAATTCAAACTCTGGCCTGTTCTTGCCAAATGACTAGTCTGAATATTTGCAGAAAAACTCCAGAGTGCTGTCTGTGAAAATATATGCATATCTGGCACAATTGCCATTGACACCTTCACCAGCTGGATCTTGGGCTTGCCTGGTGTCTTTCGGTCCCAAGAACAGCTCACACACTTGGTCTACGCTGAACTTCCTACAATCTACACCATCGGCACAGAGGGAGATAATAAAGGAATTTCATACATTTAATTGCAAGCAATATTTAATTAAAATATTAGTAATAAACTTTGGTGCCCACACAACACATTGGATAACACAAGTTGCTCAACTTATCTTAGAAATTACTTTTAGTAAGGACAAGTCACAGAAATCACTGCTTTGTGAAAACTGTACCCTTCTATACATAATGAGTCTTCCAATAACTGTGATTTTTAATTTTACAGGACTATATTTCTCTATCATTCTTTAAATTTTTTAATTCATTGTGGACACATAGAAGATGAAAGTAATGCTGCTGTATTTGCTGAGAATTTCCCTTAGGAATGTGAAATTTAGATATGTGAGTGATTTGGAAGTCTAGAAAACTGAAAAATGAAAGAATATTTCTTATATAGGAAAAAAAAACAAACCAAGAGAATCATGTCAGTGTCCTAGAAAGGGGCAAGTCTTTTCCTAAAGCAACAGGAAAGAAGAAATTAAAAGTTTTCTACGGTCAGAACTGCAGCCTGGAGTTTCTCAGCTGAAAGGACAATAGACTCTCAAACATCTTGACAGATCAGGCTGTAAGGATTTCACACGTTCATTTCCAGCATTCAGCCAGCACGTAGTTTTAAAATGTGGTTTTATTAATGAACATAAAACGTTTTTTAAGTCATTCTGTCTCCTGAATGGCAAAGTTCTGGTCATTGGTGCCTGAATAGTTAGATAGCTGTTTCTGTTTCCGAAAGATGAGCAGTTGAAATGAAATGGACCATACATTTTGACATAACTTGAAGAAACTATTTCTTTTGCAATTTATGACATCCTCACACTGAAGAGAAAGACAAGTGTGAGAGAGTTGATTGCTAGGTACACTGCATGTTCCTCTCCCGAGACTCTCCAGCAGGAAACAGCTTCAGCTGGCACAGGAGTGGATGAAAGACAAGGCAAACAGATACAGCTTCCAGGTGACTTTCCTGTCAGGAAGATTTACCAGATCATACCTCAAATTTGATTCTTGACAAGAATCAGTGCCAGATTACTTTGAGAAAGGACTGACCTGCCTCTGGGCTGCTGTTTTGGTTCTGGCTCTGTTATGCAGGCATTCATTACTCTGCAAAGACCGCGGATGTTGCTTCCAAGGAGAGGTTAGAAATGCACTTTTTGACCTAATGAGCCAAATGTATCCTTTGTCCTGCTTGTAAAAGTTGTGATCTGGATGTCTAGAGTGGAGGGAGGGGANAGGGAAGGGAGTCTGAGGAGCAGACTGAGCAAGGAGGAACATTTCAGAACAACTGTGTGAACAACTGTGTGAAAAAATGTGTGAAGTCACAGAAGAAAATTTAATCAAGTTCTGTTGTGTGAGCAAAACCAGATTATCTTGAAGGTCTGAGTTTGTGCAGTACAAGCTTTTTATGGACTCTGCTTGAAAGCGAGTGGGGAAGGAAACCTGCTCTAGGACCCATCACAAAAGCCTCCGGAAGTTTTATATTCTTGTAAGCTAAAGAGTGAAATCTTTACATGAAAAAAAATGTGGCTACTAATGTTCTGATCATTTATTAAATTGACCACTTCTATAAGCTAAAACGACCTGTATTCTCATATTCTTCTTTTCTACCTGCTATCAGGCTTCCCCCATTTTGCCTGAGCCTCCCCGTTTTGTCATACATCATATCCTTTTCTATGTAGCAGCTCCTGCCCTCACTTATTCTATAATGAGTACGTTGTGCTGTATGCAGAGAGATCTTAGGGATTGCTCTAAACCCCGTGTGCACCTCTACAAAGAGTTTTAAGATGGCTGTTTTCAAGAGGGAAAGCTTAACAGGAAGAAACTGAGCAGAGGCTTAGCTAGGTCTGTACTGTAGGTCTTCCCCTCTAGCTGGGGTTTCCCCCAGGGCAGGCAGCTATCAAAACAGAGCAGATCAGATACTACCTCCAGGGCCAGCTATTCACTCCTTCCCAGCAAATGACTTGTTGTTATTCCAAACCCAACCCACAAATTAGCAAATGAACGTGACACCAAAGAAAATAAACCAAGTTCCAGTTTGTGTATCTGAATTATATACATTTATTATGTCTCCATGCATAAAGATGAGGTTTAAAAATTTTAAACAAATATGAATATTCTCCAGTTTCAACAGATTTTGCTGCATTTCTATTAGCTGCAAAGACAAGAACTGCAAATTCGTCTTCCCTGATAGAATCAATTAATTACACACATCCGCCTAGTGCAGTTGGTAGGTCAGAGACCCCACGGAACAAACAGTATTGGGTAAAATAAAGACGGGGATAGCTAGCAAACTTTACATTGGTGCTAGTCTGGAGGGTAGGCTTACATCCAGAATGTCATCTTGACAGCCTTCATATCCATTAGAAAATTGTGGGAAGGCAGACTGATCCACTTCACTATTGTCTTGCCAAAACTGCCTCTTCATCTGACATTCTATGCAAAGTCAGAGTAAGAAAACAAGAAAGAAAGAAGGAAGAAAAAGATCCTATCCACAGTCATTGAAGTAGTATATCCTGCTGCTTCACTGTGAATCAACCTGCTGAAATCTCTGGGTACCCACTAGGGTACTATGGAAGATTGAAGTAAGTCTTCTTTGACTTCAAGTCCACTTTCCCCATTTCAGCAGCACTTTACCTGGGAAAGCCTGACTAGAAGCTGAATTAAGACTCCAGGATTTTTTTGTCAAGTGTTAATGATGGCAGATGTGTTAGCCTGGCTACCTGTACCGCCAGAAACACACTGGCAGTGACTCCCACTTAATGCAGTCAGAAGAAAACAATAACGAGTTTCAGTCGAGGCAATTATTTTAAACACATTCATTCACCACGCTGGACTGGCTTCCAAATTTTGGCTCATGGTGGCGACAGAGAAGGGTGTGATGTTTGCACCTGACTTTCTCTTTGCCATTTTCTGCTCAACTCCTGCTTTGATCTCTGTCTCAGAATATAATTATGAAGTCTGAATCAGAACCAGGCTCTCATTTCTGCTGCCCCAACTTGCCCTCCTCTCTAGCTCTTAAGGAAGACACTGTGATTTGCAAATGCTTGCCTTTTATTTTTAGTCCAATAAAATGGACCACCTACAAATTCAGGTTACTTTTTTCTTTTTATTACCTGCTTTTTAAAATGTAGCCAACTTACCCCAAAAGTACCCAGTAAGTGCATATAAAACATAATTAATCCTCTGAAAGGAATGTACCTTCTTTGCCTGAAACTATTTTACCAAACCCTTAGGTGGAATACACTGGCGGAGCTCCACCGAAATCAGCGCAGCTATCTTCAATTACAACAGTCATATGTTTAGTCCAATCTTTCTTCTCTCAGTGATAAGTGCATTCTGAGCAGGATCTTCAACATTAAAAGAATTGGTTCTTGGTTACCAGTGGGGGACAGCTAGCATAGCTCTCTTAGCTTAAATTGAACTGCCCTGATTTGCAGGTTGCACACACACACACATACACACACACACACACACACACACACAAATGTTTTGATATTCAGCATCCAAAAATATACTTACTATGGAAAAACATGTTCACATGGCAAAGATATTTTTCTAAGACTGCACTGATGTCTGGAGGCTAGGACCTTGAGGTCCCATGTCCTACAAACCATGCTCTATTTAAGAGGTCTTGTAATCACATTAGGTTACATTGTTTTATTTAATTGTAATAACCAGTTCCTGTTCGCTGAAAAGAGAGTAAACCTGAAGATTTACCTACCAAAACCCAAAGAAGCTGCTTCTCTTAGATGGAGTTCTTGGCAAAATTATGATGTTGTTCATAACCACAAAATTTTGTTGAGTCAGGACCAAGAATAATAAGGAATCTTATATTGATCAGGGCATATATATTTATACATATGTACACGCACATACTTATATACCCAAACACCAGCTCTCATACTGGTTCTTCTAAGCTTTTCACTAGCCTAGGTGCAGTGTAAAAGAAAGATAAGCATGGACAGAATCATATTCTACCTCTTACTTTAGATCTTTGATTTGGTAAAAAGGATTGTAAAGTTTGCCCCAGATAAACTTCGCTGACAAAGAGCGTAGAGTTCCATCTGTTATTAACCAGAGCATTCTAATGTAGCCAATTTCATGTTACCATCACAAACAGCACACATCAGTTGCCTGTACAGTAACAGTTGTAGTCTTGTGGGAGTGGTAAGGTTGTAAAACAAGAACATTAGGAGCATGCATAAAAAGGATGAGCCAACAGTTTACAGCTTCTACATAAGTGCCCTCCTTATGTTTCCTTTATTTTTTATTAGAAAGTGACAAGGCAAAGATCAAATACTCAGCAAATGCCCGCCATTGCTGACTATTGAGCCAGAGCAAATGAAGTTCAGCTAATCCTCAATCCTTCCTATCGCAGAGAAGGGTGAGGTCTAGGAGGAGTAAAACAAACACTTATTTTTCTTCTGCAGTTTTAGAGAAACTCTACAGATTCTGGAAGACCAGTCCCCCAAAATTATTGCCTTCAGCAGAATTGCACAACGTTTACAATGACACAAGTGATGAAGATCTTGAACCTGTCCTATTTATGTACAGATTACATTATTTTTTCAATATGGCCAGAATAAACTTGCTATTCTTAAACATTGTCTGGACCAACTCTATCCTGTTATCCTTACTTTCTGTTGCTCTAGCTCCACTGGCCTTTTAAAGACAGAACTCTTCATTAAATGGTGAAGCACAGAGTTAAAGGAAAAGCATTTCCATCTCGTTTCTCTGAAGTGGCTGACTTTGAAGTTTTGTAGTGCAAAAGATACAGTTCAGACTGGAGTCAAATACTCGCCACAGGAACTACTGTTCTTACAATAGCAGAGGGTGTGTTACAATGGAGATTTGCTGAATATACAGACTTTTTGAACACAGTCAATACACGGTGTTCTGTTAACAAGTTGATCTCTTCCTGGAGTCATCCTTTAGATCCTTTATTACAGGAACTAGTGCAAAAGAGTTTGACTGAAACAGGGTAATTCCTTTGACAGATGTGATAACAATAACTGTATTTTCCTTTTTGATACAAGGGTTTTGGTTTCACTTCACATATCTGTATTAAGGGATTTCTTGATGGGCATTTTATCTTACTACTAGATCTTAAGTTGGGATCATTTTGTAACCAGTAATATTTCAATCTGATAGAAACCACAGAGAAAAGCTGAGAAATAATAAGGCAGGCTTTTGTAGGCATATCACAGAAGTTTCTTAAGTACTTAGCAACTCCTAGAACAGGATGCAAACCACACTGGAAGATGCCTAAATTTTATGCTCTAAACTGTTAATTTGTTAAATTTTCCTAAGGAGGGGTGATACAGAGAAATTCTGGCCATGTTTCCACAGATATTTCCTTAAGGAAATGTCTCTATTCACTGAACCCGTAGGGAATATTTTAATAATAATATTTTAATAAGACAGACTCCCCCTCTAGCATGATCTAAGAGTAGATGACAATGTGACTTTAGTGTTGTTTCTCACAACAAAGATAATTTGGAATTTCTGTAGAAAAGCAAATTCACATTCCTAACCTTCCTCCAATCCTTCTGTCCCGCCTCAAAGAGCCCCTGTCCACTTTTTAGCCATTTTTCCTCTCAAGTCCACTCCAAGTAAAAAATATTTGGGAAAAAAGACCTTCTATTTTTTCATACACTTTTAGTAATCCTTAACAGTTATAGCAGTATATTGACTGTAGCATATATAATTTATATCTCATTTCACTGTCAGTTGGATAATTTCTATCAGTAAGGGAAAGAGTCCGAAATTGGCAAACCAACTTAGTTTTACAAAGCACATATGCACGCACTTGCACACACACTCATTTCTCCGTATAGATGTATATGCATCCCTTTTCCATTCACAGTTCCATACTGAAACTCAGAATACTTAAAGAGTCAAGACAGGACAGAATTATTCATTCATTGGTAGGCTAAGGCAAAAAATGGCTGGCCCAAGCTCATTCAGTGCACTTCAATCTCTTTTGGACTAGTTTTTATCACTTCCGTTTTTTTTCATTTGAAAGTAAACACCTTCCTCTGATTTTATTCTGCTAGAAGAGGTAGGTTTTTTTTGGAAAATTGGTGACAACAGCCGCCAAATGAAAAAGCAAACTGTAGCTATGAAGAGAAATTTGATCAATGACAACCACTCCTTAGGAAAACACACAGTTGCCACCCATTAGTACAACACAGGAAAACTGACTGTATGAAAGTAACACCCTTAAGATGCTTCAAGAATAACCGAAAATGGACATAATGCATACTTACCATAGTAGCACCAGGAGTCAAAGAAAAAAAAAAACAGAAAAAAAAGAAAAAAGGAAAAAACAAGTTTGAGAGCTACCACTCACAACAGAGAGGTTTATTTTTTTCTTGTTCATTCCTGCCTCAGCTGTCAGAGGCTATTTCTGCTTCTGCAAAGTTTCCTCCTCGCACATGAGGAGTCAGTTGCATGTGTCTACCCAGTAATGAATTATATTTTGGGTGCAGAAATCTCCAGTATGATTGAGAAAAACACACTCATAGGATATTACTGTGAATTATTCAAAGTTCTGTAGCATTTTAGAAAAATACCTATCTAAATCTTAAACATTTATAACATTATAACATATATAAACATTTATATATAAACCCTGCAAGTTCAGTCATTATCTTTCTCTTTGTGAAGGAGCGTATATAGATCTCACAGCAGTGGCTCTGAAAGCACGGGACCTAGTTCTATATCCTTTCAGTTCTTCAAGTTCCTATTGAGTGAGAGGAATCTTCCTCTGTGATGATGATGCTGAGGATGGTGCTGATGACAATTTAGCATCTATTTTCATTCTTTGTATGTCTTCAAAGAAATCAGAAATTCTGTGTTTTCCCTCTGCTGCACTGCTCAGTTTCTTGAAAACAATTTGTGGTGGAGAATTAAATTCTGCTTGTTTTTTTCCTGGGAAATATGTTTTATTAGACAAGAGTTCCCACCTCAAACTGTGTCATTAAATTTCACCTCACTTTTCATAAGTGCTTTCGTATACATCCATTTTGATTTGTGCTGATAGAAAAAGTGAAGCTGAAGAGTCAAAATTCATCAAGCAGTTTGACAGAATCCAGGTACTATATTATTTTTAAATGTATATTTGTTTTCAATGAAGAGTTCCTGTACATTAACTCTGTGTGTACACATAAGCATGGTTAAGGATGTGTACTGTTTTGCTAAAATACAATATTACATGATAACAAAGAACAACACCTGGCTTAACAGACAAGCACCTGCTGGTAGCATTTTGATATAGATAGACATATTCCTCCTCCTTTGGTAATATAAAAGAATGAAATACAAATTAGGAATGGTCTTTAGCTGATGGCAATTGCCAAAAATACTATTATTATCCTATCCTAGCTCATCATTCTGAAATTGATAGATTAGGAAAAAATCACAGGACAATATTAGTCTAAATACTGATGTCCTGACGCACAATTGCTCTGCAAAATGAGATTAAAGGATTCTGTGCTCTGGCTTGTAGACACTTAATTTCTGATTAGATGACTGGAAGAAACTGTTATGTTCAGAACAGTTAACTGGAAGAAACTGTCAAAGTGTTGATGTTTTCCAGGGACTGCGGCTCCACAATGCCCGTTAATTCTATTTGGTTTTGTGAGAAAACAAATGGATTGTGTATACTTCTCTGGGGAATTATGAGGTTTCCTTGCTATTTTGCAACTTTTCTTACAAAATTCACTGACATATAAGTTATACTGGGGTATAAAAGGCATAAACAGGGCCTGATTTCTTCATATGGTGACAAAGATATCCAGTAGCCCTGAAAGTGAAGCTTGCTGAATTCTCCAGCTTGGAAGTCAGAAGACAACTATAGGAAAACAAGTCTCTGTTTAAAAGAAAACACCCATGTCAATTCTTACTTTTCCATCTTCTTGGTAACAGGCCCAAAACAGCTTTACAAGTCCTGCATCAGTTTCTGAGAAAACCTTTTGAAATATCTGTCATCACACTAAAGGCACCTTATTGCCTGAACACAGATTTATAAAACACTGAAATGGTATTCATCAAATAAGCTGCCAAAAAAAGAAGAAAGTAACTTAACTAACCGAGACCCCAAGTATAATCCAATTCTGAGTTGCAATTAAGGGCCTGAAGTTACAACCCAGGAGATCTGAATAATCAAGATTCAGCTTTCTCTGTGGGATGTAGATATGTTTGACACCCAAAAACCAGATGTTCATTACAAGCCAGCATACCTTTTCTGCCCTGCCTTCTTTAGCAATTTAAAAAGAGGCTGGCTTCTAGTTTGTCTCTTTCTACTGTCAGGGATATATACCAAATGTCATGCCAGGTACTGACATGCAATTTCTTCTATGAGAACACTTACACTTGGGGACATTGCAGTAATTGTCCATTCCCAGCCACCCCACAAGCGAACAGCTAAACCAGAAGGTGAGGAGGAGAAGCCATGTTCTCCATCTGCCTTTCACTAGACGGAGGAAAACACAGAGAAACACTGCTCCTCTCTTGGAGCACCCTTTGGCTATCAGCCACACTCTTACCAAAGTGAGCTACAACTTAAAAAGACTTCACTCACTGAATCACACATTTTTTCCTACTATTCCAGTACACCTTTAAAAAAACCAACAAAAACAACAAAAAACCAACCAAACAAAAAGAAATACTTACATACTTACTTGCTTCCTATAGTGATTCCAATAGTTACATCTGCTGCAAAGTGTGTGCTCTCTACTACAATTATCTTGACATCAAGAAAGCTAAGAAAATTGCAAAGGATTTTGTTCTCCACTGGAGACTGTATGATACTTGGGATGTTTCTCATTAAAGGAAAGGTACATGTTTTAAAACATGTCAGCAGCTGGAAAGATCTGCACCTTTAAAAAGTTATATTTAGAAGGTGATGGATTTGCTTGTAAAGGAATCACTTAGGGAGAGGCTCAGTGTAGCTTTGAGCTAAACCAGAGGATGAATTAGTTTTGTAACAACAAGACCTACAAGAGGGCTTAGTATTAAATATTAAACATTTCTCCATTAAAATCCTGAATGGAAATACGTGTATGATGGATTGATTGAAGTAAATAATTGTTCATGTGGCCATGCATAAGATTTTAATTTCTATTTCAGTCTGGAAAGACACCTTGCTGCTTGTTGTTTCCTGCAGTCTAACAGAGAACTACTGAGCACACAGGTGGGCATCACCCCTATGCTCAAAGTAATACACCTAGCCCTTGGAGGACTGGAGGAGAGGAACCCCTTTCTCACCATGGATGGCAATTTTTTGGTGAATTCATCACCTTTTTGAGAGACTTTTTGAGAGCTGGAAAGACCAGAGCATGCCAATACCTTTTTTACTTTCCAGAAACAAACAATGGCAAATTAGTCAAGAAAGCCTTATAAGATGTTTCCTATGTAACAGTTTGTGAAACCATTGCTTCATTTGTCATAGTGTTCTAAAGGTTATTAACATCAGCACTCAAAAATCAACTCAGATTTCTTTAAAAAGGGGCTGATGTGGCATCGTATTCAGCAACTACTAGCTTCTGTAGAGAACTTTGAAAGCCAAAGGGAATGGACTATTCTTAACGAAAAAGGCCTTGAGAGACCAAATCTTAAGAGTATTTTAATGGAAACTGGGTGTCTAGGTCACACAATTTGCGTCAGAAAAGCCCAGCTTCTGGTCATTTGGTGCCTGCAAACTATTCTGAGTCCCTTCCTCCCTAAATCCCATTAACTCTACAGTTTTCAGGATCTCTTCCAGATAAATCTGTTTTGAGCTGATCAGCATTCCTCTATTAATAGTTTCCAGACCCATGCTGTAAGAGTACAAGAAATCTGAGCAACTCAAGCCAGAAAACTTGTAATGAGTTTTGTTTTGTAAGAGATGGCAAAATGGCAGAAGCATTTAACTGAGTAGCAGGAAAGTTGGTCTGAACAGCAAGAAGAGTCTCCTAGCTTTAAATTGTTTTTACTCCATGTAAATTGAGATGTCCCCACTGATTCACTTGGATCTATGCTCACCAGAACTAGCCTTCTTGTTACCAGGAAGTCTGGTTGTGGCTGCTTTTTTCCCATTTATTCTAGCACAAGCAGCTGACTTCAGCTGATGCAGGTCAAGTTGCCAGCGTTGTGAAATCCTTTGTTATATACCTCGCTTTCTCAGTTACATCCACCAGAGAAAAATGTTTATGGTGGTTCCCAACAATTTAGAAAACTGGTCTTTCGCTTTTGTTTCTCCAAAGGGTCACATACATTATAGATGAGTTTCATCTCTTGTGGTGAGCAAGCAGTAATGGAAATAATGTTGAATCACTGTGTGGGTAACACATGGGTAAGTAGTAGGCTAAAATTAGACATGGTTGTGTTGTCTGGCTTATACGAGATGGATGAAATATTTTCTTGAATCGGCATTTATTTCACATTTTTTTCCCAGAGAATATATTTGTTAAGGTAAAGACTGAGATAATACTTAAGGTATTTCAGGCTTCAGTTTACCAAAATGCTCACCCATCATAACAGCCTGCCAGGGTTGTCAAATGAGGTCTCTTGACTTCTTCATCCTCCAAGCTCACAGCTGGTACCAGCTCCCATTGGAGCATGGAGAGTGACTGAGCTGGCACAAGGTACACAGCTAGAGTATGACTCTTGCAGGGAAAAATGTAAAAAGGAAGGAGACTGTTGCCATACCCCTTTCTCAACAGCAAAATGATAGATTGACTCATCCCATTTGAAACTGAGCTCTCTCTAGCTCAGTTACCTCTCCCACATTTCTTTGCTTGGTACAATGTTGCGAGCCAGGTGACAGAAGTCTGCCCAGACTATGTGGGACTGTACCCTCTAAGCTCATAGAACATCAGCTAGAAGCAACCTCGAGGCTTATCTGGTCCAACCTTTCTTGGCAAAAGCACAGTTCAGACAAGATGGGCCAGCCACTCAGTCCAGCTAAACCTTAAAAGTTTCCAGTGTTGGGGCTAGGGCGATTATGCCAATGGCTGATTGTTCCCATTATGAAAACTTTTCCTCTTGTGTCTAATTTGGATATTCCAAGGAGAAACTTGAACCCATTGCCCCCCCATATTTTCTATGTAACTCCTTGAAAAAACCAGTCTTCATTTTCTTTAAAACCACCCTTTAAATACTGGAGCATGGTGATAAGGGCTCCCCTAAGTGTTCCCTCATATGGCAGGCTTTCCTGTCCTCTGATCATCTTTGTGGCCATTCTCTGGGCCCTATCTAGCCTGTCCACATCTTTCCTGTATAGCAGAGGTCAAAACTGAACACAGTATTCCAGGTGTGGCCTGATGCCTGATGAGTGTTGACAGCAGTGAGTTCTTCATCTCTGCTGGTGATGCCCTTGTTGATATAGCCCAGGATTTCACTGTATTTCTTTGCTGCAGCAGCACGCTGCTCATCCATATCGATCTCAATGTCCACCAGGACCCCTAGGTCGCTTCCCATGGAGCTGCTCTCCAGCTAGATAGATCCTGGCCGGTACTGCCCTCCTATATCATGTTTTCTCAGATGTGTAACTTCACACTTGACCTTGTTGAATTTTCTGTAGTTCACTCTTCCAGCCTACCCAGGTCTTCCTTCAGAGTGGCTGTCCCTTTCAAAGCATCCACACCCCACTTAGTTTAACATCCTCAGCAAACTTCACCATGGCAGATTTGATCACATCTTTCACATGATTTATGAAGATATGAACAGTGTCGGGCCTAAATCAATTCCTGGGAAATCCCAGTTGTGCCAGGTTGCTGGTTGGAAAAGGAGCCATTTACCATCCCACTCTGGGTGCCTCCTGTCAGCCAGTACCTCACCTCATGGACCACTTGTCCAGACCACAGTGGATCAGTTTCTTTAGCCAGAGGCTGTGGGAAACCATATCAAAAGCCTTAGAGAAACAAGAGTAGACAACGTCCACAGCTGGCCATCCATCAACCAAGCAGGTTACTTAGCCAGAGAAGACACTCAGTCTTATCAAGCATGATTTGCCCTTGGTGAATCCATGCTGGTTTTCCCCAGTCATGTGATTCATTTGACATGTGATGGGTTCCAGGAGGATTCATTATGTAACTTGCCCAGGGAATGAGGTAAGACTGATGGACCTATAATTTCCTGGGTCCTCCTTTAGGCCCTTCTTTCAAATGGGGGTGACATTAGCCTTCTTCCAGTCATATGGACATCTGCCAGCCTCCACAACTTCTCAAACATCGTGGAAAGCAGCCTCATAATGACACTAGCCAGCTTGCATGGATATGGTCAGGCCCTATGAATTTGTAGGGTCCAAGCTTCTGTAATAGTTCACATCCCAACACTCCCTTAACTGATGGTGGGTCTGTGTTTTTAACAACCTGGGATTTTGTTCCCAAGGTCTGAGGACCAACTGTGCTGCTGACAATGTTGTTGAAGGAACTGTTGAGAACTTCTGCCTTTTCAGTGTTGTTGGTAACTATTTCCCCTCTCATGACTAAGAGAAGGCCAATATTTTCTTTCTGTTTCTGATTGTTGTTTACATATCTTGTACATACTTTTGGGTACCTTGTACCCAAAGAATGCTTTCTTATAGTTTTTGACATCTCTGGCCAATTTTGATTTAAGTAGAGCTTTTGCTTTTCTAACTGCATTTCTGCATGCCTTGGCAATGTCTCTGTAGTTCTCTTGGTACTTCTCCTCTTTTCCATCTCTGGTAGGCTTCTCTTTTGGTTTTGAACAGACTCAAAATCTCACAGTTTAGCAAAGGGTGTCTCCTATTCCAAATACTTCTCTTAGCTTTAAAGGAGAAACAATGTACTGCCAAGTAGATTATATAGGAGGTAATATCAGAGCTGCCATTTGAACAGACAGTTCTGAGGGCTTATCTAACCCTGAGGCATGGATTTTGTTAGCATGGATTTCGTTAGTGAATCTTCATCATTTAATTAACAGTTCCAGGTAACTGTTCAACCCAGTAAAATAATGTTTCACTACTTCAATTTGGTCCCTGGTTCATGGCAAACATTGCTCTCTCAGGTGGTTACCAGGGAGGCTTCAGGAGCTACCACAAGCTGACTCACTCTGTCTTGGAGGTTGGGAGTACTACGGATGTGATTTAGCCTGAGAGACAAATTTAGGACCGTTATAATTATTCATATATTATTGTCTATGTGCCTACTCTGAATAAATTTCACTATACGTTCCATCTATTCCATGGTTTTTTGTTGCCTTTGGTGTTACTAGTACTGTACATCCTCAGAGTGATGCTCAAGACACACGTCTCTACTAGCTTTCTCCTTGAAGTCACAGGTTTGTCTGTTTGCCTTGGTTCAGCCTCTGCTGAGCACTAAGCAGAGACTAAGGGGGAATAAGTCCCTTATTCTCACGACTGCTCAAAGTCTTTGCAGTTTGCCCAAAACACCCTGACTTGGAAGCATGGTCTGACTTACACTTGAGTCTGAACTTTCATTTCCTAGAGGAGCTGATGGTCCACCCAGCCTTCCCACTCCTACCCTGCTTCTGGTGTTTTCCATCCAATGGAGCTGATGCAATGGAAGGGCTGCAAATTTTCAGCACCTCTCCAATCCACTCACATTTTACTTTTGCTTGGCTTCTGAAACAAAAAGGGAAGGAAGGTGTCAAGGAAGAGAAAGCAAATGCTCAAAGAAGACACCTGTGTTGGCAACAAAATAAAAAAGGTCAGTAGTCTTTAATCACCAGTTCTGTCTAAAATTTGTGTACGGTGAAGTATATTTGCCTAACAAAAAACCAGCTACACTAGTATTTTGACAAAGGAAAATAAATGACTGCTGGGTGACAGTTCTGTGATCTAAATTTCTAAATACATGTGAACAACCTGCACCTTCAAAATTCTGTTTTACATCATAGAACACTTATTTAAGTAAACAAAAATATGTCTGTGAGGCCGTTTGCTCTTTATTTCTGCTGTTACATATACAGCAAGCAATGTCAAAGAACTTCACAGGGAGATTACTTGTCTATTTAGTTGGAGATTCCTCTAAATTAAGGTACCTTAGTCTTAAGCATCTAAAGAATGAGGATTAGCAATGCCGAACATATTGATGCAATGCAGACTAGCATAGTAAAGTCTATGCTTATCAAAATAATGGAAAGAGGAATATAGTTTCAATAGCAGGTGTCTGCTTTTAAGTAAGGCTGTTAAAAAATTCTTTCACAACTATAATTAATATGTAAATGCCTTATTTGTACAAGCTAGATCTGTCCAGTCACCAGACACAGACTATTGTTTTTGTATGTTTTGCTCTCATGACAATATTTATACAGAAAACAACTATAGCATCAACCTACACATCTACCCTCCAATCAAATTGTGTCTGCCATGCCAGACAAAGACAAATGGAAACCCATATTCAACACTCCTAGCAGAGTGCAAGGGCTTAAGTGAATTATTCTTTGACATTAATAGGATAACTTGTGTGCTTCGTAACAAACAGCAACTTTGAGAGTGATAACGTGGATGGATAGTTGGCAGAGATGGATGTTAATGTCATCAGAGATCCCTGCTTGCAGATAAATATTTCTGAAGATAGAATTAGACCAAGAAAGACCCTGACTTTGTCCATCATTTTCTAAACAAAAAGCATTAACAAATCAAAATCAAAATTTATAAAGTTTAAAGCTAGAAAGTTCTGAGCTTCATAAGGCCTATTGTTGACCCATGAGATTCCATGGCAAAATTTTCATCCACCTGTGCAGGGCAGTATCATGGTTTAAATGCTAACTGACCTTTACCTCCTTATATTTCAATAAATTATTCTGCACCTTGGAGAATGTAAAAACCACTTAGCTGAGTTTTCCAGACCAGAAGAATTTTTCTCAAAAATGTGAATATGTATGACAGTAACACACTGGAATACAGGAGGTGCTGGAACATGTTGCCCAGAGAAGCTGTGTATGTTCCATCCTCAGAAGCGTTCAAGGCCACAAGTGCTAAATTAGGGAAGACAGTTAAGTTTTAACAGCACTCCACTAACATGGCAGAGTAATTTTACATTCTCCATTATTCTTAAACACTCTCCTAGGGAAAGTTCTGAAAATCTGGGGACTTTCTGTAAGTGCTCTTTTTCTGTTTCTAGAAAAAGATATTTGCATGTTTTCCCCTGCACATTTTGAATACTATAGTCTCCTGTAACAGAATCATAGAATGGTTTGGGTTGGAAGGTGCCTTAAAGTTCTAACCCTCCCTGCCATGGGCAGAGACACCTTTCACTAGACCAGGTTTCTCAATCTGACATCCAACTTTGGCCTTGAACACTGCTGGAAATGGAGTAGCCACAACTTCTAAAGGTAAACTCTTCAACTGCCTCACCACCCTCACAGTAAAGAATTTATTCCTCATATCTTACTAAAACCTACCGTCTTTCAGTTTAAAGCCATTTCAGTTAAAACCATTCTCCCTTATCCTATCTCTATATGCCCTTTCATATAGAGAAGGTCCAGCTTTCTTGCAGACCCCCTTCAGGTACTGGAAGGCTGCTCTAAGATCTCCCTGGAGCCTTCTTTTCTCCAGGCTGAACATCCCCAGCTCTCTCAGTCTCTCTTCGTAGAAGAGGTGCTTCAACCCTCTGACCATCTTCGTGGACCTCCACTGGCCTCGCTCCACAGGTTCACTGCAGTCAGGTTAGATTTCTCCCCAAAACAATTCGGAAATTCCCTTTTGACAGCAAGACTTTGTATCAAGCCTTATTTCCCTCCCTTCCCCGCCCAATTCCAAGGACCTTTATGCTAATGTAAAATGAGCCACAGCAGGTCCATGTTGGGTCCACCAGCTGAGCCACCAGACTAGAAGCCTTTTAGCTGCTTGGGTGGTGAATGGCTTGGTGTAACCCACTTGGTCTGTGGCTCAGTTTTGCTATTTTTCCCTGAAACCTTAACTCTTTTAGGAATAATAATTTTCCTATAGTTCCTCCAAAGTGAGTACTCAGAGGGGGCATAAAATTAAATATTAGGGGGGGAAAATGTCAAAAGTATGAGGCCAGTTATAGGCACCTCTGGGGCTTGAACCCTCAGATCAGCAGTCAAAACATACTAGAGGAATTTGTCAGCCTCAAGACAGCCTCTGTACTTGAAAGGTGGGGGCAGGCTGTCTGAGGAAATCCTTCTTGAAGTATCAAAATATACATGGCCATAAACCATCCTGGCATCAATCTGAAGCAATTCAAATACCAGGACCCTCTGGATAAGAATGCTGCTTTTAAAAAAACTTAATAGAAGAAATTTTAAAATAAAGGTTAATAAGAGAGCTACAGAAGAGAGGGATCTCTACTGTAATACTGACTGGTCTGTGTGTTTTGCAAGTCAATGTTATGTACTTGATCACAAAATTTACCATTTCCTGCAATATTATATACTTGGTATTACATTTTATTTCAAAGGTTAGGCTTTGAACTATAATTTCTAAAAAAGAGCACAGTCTTGTATGAAAGACAGCCTTCTTTTCAAAAACTAATGATAAATCTTTAATATCAATATCAATCTTATTGAGATTGATGATAATTTTACTAGAAGCATAAAACTAACATGTTCATTCTACAGTTTCAAACTTCCTTTGGCTTTTTTCTGGGTCATAAATCTCATTTGTTCCCTCCTTGTGTGTTGAAGTCAATGAAAATGATACAAAGTACTTTTACATTACCAGTCCAAAACTTGCTGTGCACTGAAAGACAAGAATATAAGACAGACAGGTTTAAACTTAAGTGAAGTTAAGTAGCAGTTATGATTATAATTTGAGTCTTGTTTCTCACTTTACATTAAATACAACAAATTCATTTGAATTTACCATAGGATTAATTATTTGCTCTATCTGGATATAAAAGAAATCCACAGACAGTTGTCAATTTAGGTGCCACTTTTCACCTAGTATTTAGAATCACAGAATCATTCAAGATCATCGAGTCCAATCATCATCTTGTCAACTATACCCTGGAATTAAATGTCACATCCAGTTGTTTCTTGAACACCTCCAGGGACAGTGACTTCACCACCTCCCTGGGCAGCCCACTTCAAAGCTTAACCTTCCTTTCAGTGAAAAAATTTATCCTGATGTCCAACCTGAACCTCCCCCAGCAAAGCCTGAAGCCGCTTCCCCTTGTCCTGTTGCCGGCTCTCTGGGAGAAGAGGCTGACACTCACCCTGCTACAACCTCCTTTCAAGAAGTTGTAGAGGGTGATGAGGTCCCCCCGAGCCTCCTTTTTTTCCAGGCTAAACAACCCCAGCTCCCTCATCCATTCTGCATATGACTTATTCTCTAGATCTTTCACCAGTTTTGTTGCCCTATTAGGTACAATCGTTAGGCATGTGTGCTGTACAGCTACAAAAACACACACAGAAGCACATTTGCAAGCACCTTGCATGCATCCTTAAGAAACCCAAAGACAGTATGGGTATATTTGGCTACTACTTAATGTGAAAAATGTATGTAAACTATGACGAAAAGCAGAGAAATATTTAAGTTGCACCCAAGCAGCGCAAACCTGTAATGCTCAAAATTTGTCATTGTTCATTGAGGTGGACCTGATAGCTGGATGAAGCAATATTTTCTTTTCTTTTCTCAGTCTTTTTGATTCAGAGTATGAGGACAAAATGAAAGACTCCATTATTATTCCTAAAAGTCAAATCCAGAAGCTATGAAAGCTTATATATTCATATTGAATGGTATATAATTTGTGCTTTTATGTCCTGACTCGGGACAATGACACACATAATGTCTGTGCTGTTGTGAATAAAGTTAGGCCATGCAGTCTGTTTGGATTGAAAACTGCTGGTTTACCTTGTTTTCATTCTTACCTTTTTTTTCTGTGTGTGCATGAAGAATTCCTTCTTTTAAAAAAAATTATTATTCAAGTGCATGCTGAAATTGAATCATACTATTCTTACATAATTTTTCATTGGATTGTTGCAACCTATAAAGAAATCCAATTAAATTTCCCTTGCAGGCACGGTGCCTCATTCAGCATGCCTTTATAAAGCTGGCTTGTTGGATTGTATGGCATGTCTACGAATTGAGAACCACTGGGGCCCTGTCCCATTCCTTGTCCCATGTGACATGATGGAGAGAGTCCACTAACAGTGTTTCAAAGAGCTGTATTATCAGAAAACATAAAGGCTTTGCCATGATTTCTGCTGCCATGGTTTAGAATATGCATCTGAGAGTGTATTTGCAGAACAGTTTTTAGCCCTGTATGGTTCACACATTACCCTCTGCATCTAATATTCAACTTCTTTATACTATGATTTGATGTTTTATTCAAATGCTGAAGATGATGTACGCATTTTCTGTTGAAGACAAGGTTAGCAGAAGTAATTTTTAGAATGGTATTCTAGTTTCCCAAACTGCACAAACGTAGTGCACTCTTTTCCTGTCTCAAGGAAGCTGACTGCAAAATGTCTGGAGTGAGATTACATAGCAGTGGGACTGCTGCACTATTTATCTGTGTGCCTTGCTTCTGATTTAAACATCATTGAATGATCCCAATGATCATCAGGCTCACTCTGGCCCTCTTCAACAGGAAGGGCAAGGCTTACCTTTATCCAAGGACACACATCATGGAAATATACAGAGCCACCTTGATTCACTATCAGACTTCGCTTACAATAGTTGTAATAACTGTGTATCTTGCATGTGGAAGACACCCCAGGTTGTGCAATAAGACTGCCTTGGCTTGATCAATCTGCTTCTTCTCATTGCTGAGAAAGAAGGCGCAGGTTCCAGGCACTTTCCATATAGGAGATTACTTGTGGTAAGGAGCAGAAGTATTTATTTACCCAGTAACTACAGCTGCCTCCTTTCACCTCCTCAGACTTCTATATCCTGGAGTTGGAAATAAGCTATAAGATGTGGAATGCAAAGATGATAAAGATCAACCACTATATCTTCCTGTTAATGTGGAATTGATTTCTTTGCTATATTTCCTGATGTTTCTCCAATCTACTTTAAATGTTCCCAAGTGTTCTTTTCCCTTGAGAAATTACTGCACTGTCTAATATTATGATGATGATGGGCGAAGTGCAGTCCAGATCTAGTTCAAGAACTGAAACAGAGATGTATGCAAATAGTCTTACTGCCTGGGATTTTATTCTGATAGTCAATCTAAATTTTTCTTCTTTTAATTTCTTCTCATTATTGCTCTGGCTATACCCCTGTAACTAAGCTAAATAATTAATTGACATTTTCATTTACTTCACTGGGAGCCATTCACACATATCAGAGGACAAATTTTAGCCCTTAATAAAGAAATGAACTATTGTCTCACCAAGAAGATACTGAAAATGCTGGCTTACACCTGCTCACTGAGAACTGTTTACAATGATAATTTGTCCCAAGAATCACCTGTAGGGGTGGTACTCTATCGATTGTCTATAAACTCAGTCCAGAAATTGTGTGTAAATTAAGTCAGAGTATTCACCCTAAAGCCATATTCACACAGTATTTTTACATTTCTTTAGCATAACGTGAGTTTAGTGTAATTTGTAGAATGGTTAGTGTGGATGTGGTTTTTCATTTTCCAGAAGCATGATACCCAGATATCCTCTTGGCCATCTGTTACATTTTTTTTTTAACGCATAAGTCTATCTCTCCTGTCTGAGTCAGGACTGGGCAAAAGAAATTCATTTGGAGCACGTTTTTCACAGTAGATTGATCTTAAAAGGATACTAATTTGAATTATTTTTGGTATTGGCTATATCAAATAATTCATTGTTATTCAACAAATCATGAGAAGCACTGCCAACAGATAGGGAGTTTAGGAGATCAGTGACAAAGCTAGAAAAATAGATAAGACAATACAGTGTTGAATTGAGTAATGCATGTTGACTGGTAACAAGAAAAAGGAGAGAATGTTTGTCACTTTTAAAATGGAAAATTTCAGGCAGTCATGTAACCAGAAGTTATTTCAGACTCAAATAGGCTATAGTCTGTTTTAGCCACTATTCTGTCAGAAAAATGCAAATAGAAACAATCTGGACTCGGAACATAACAACAGAAAGTGTCCTTGAAGATGGTATAGTCATTAAACTGGTCAAATGTCACTGAGAAATCTGTGTTTATATTTAGTGTACATTTCCATGGGCAGAGGAAAATACTTCCTTGGAAGGAATATAACCAAGGACAAACATGACTCATAGCAGACTTTAATAATGTCTGAGATGAAGGTCTTGCTTTTTTTTTATTCTCAGAGGATGAATTTAATGCAATCCTGGGCTGCTCACTGACTCGCTGGGCAGTGTGTGGTAGGGAGGACTGTTAGGGACAGAAGGGGAAGCAGTGCATCTCCACCAGCTGAACATGGATCTGAGGACTTGGCCTTCTTCAGACCTGCATACACTGTTGCTGACTCAGTTTCACCTTTGACTTGCTTTCAAAGACAAGTTCAAACCAAGGGCTTAGGCCCAAAACAGAAGAGGTAACCCTAAGCCTTACCCAGAGTTTTCCTGGGACAGACTATGTGTAACCTTGCAAAGGACATGGCTTGCCCCTGCTCTTCAGCCTTTGTGGCTTTAAGCACCTGACACTGCAGGCATCCCTTCTGAGCCTGGTGCTAGAGGACATCAGTCTTCCCCTGGGAACACAGGGCCATCAGGAACTAGAGTGATGAGCCCTGCAAGCAGCAAGAGTAAAAGAAACAACCTTTGATGAGAGCGTATGTGTCACAGAAGCTACCACTCTGCTTTGTTTACTTCAGTTATTTTTGCTGGGTAAAACGATACCAAGATAAAGCAACACAGGATTAAGTCTTGCACTTTAATTTGCCAGCAGCATAGAACAGTAGCTTCTGAAATTTGGGATTTAAATCTTCAGCTTTTCCCACTAACATCATGGTTGCACCCCCCTTAGGAGTTAATGAATTTTCCTTTTTAACTTTCCAGGTCCGACAGGCAAGCCACGTCTCTTGTAGCTTGGATAACCACCAGAGGTCAGCAAACCACATTCCAGGGACTACCGAAGTGGTAAGATAAATTACCGGGTTTGGAGCCACGTGTTTTGTTCTGAGTATTTGGAGTGCTGTGTGTGGTGGGAGTTTGAGTAGGAGATGGCATTGCCAGTGGCAAAAGAGCTAGTTCTGTGTCATTCAACCCTGCTGCAAGGGTAGAAACACTGTGCTTTAGCCTGCTTTGCACAGGGTCTCACAGGCCACGTCCTTTGAAACATGCTAAATTCCATAGAAGTAGTCCAAACCAGGAGTATTCAAAAATAGCAATACCACTCCATTTTTCTTCAATTCCAGGGGAAGGGAGGTTTCCAAGCTTGCTAAACTTCATCCTGGCCCACGATGTAATAATAGTGTCTGAGGGGAACTTGAGAGACCACCGTGCTGAATAGGCTGGAAAGAAGCGGGAAAGATAAGGAATTTCTTCCATTTCCCCCATTCCCAGAGTGAGAATCTTAGAAGAAAGACTTACATGGGGTTAGATGTGAGAACTGTCTCATCGCTGGTTCCTGGCTCAGATTTTGCCCGGTTTTTATATGCCAATTGGCCTTACAGAGAGGTCTGATTAAAGGCGCATCTGTGTCAGGGGCATATAAATATTCTTTTCCATTGCTAGAAACTGGGCTGGGAGTCAGCTGTAAGTGTACGTTAAAAAACATGCATGGGTGAATTGAACAGAATAAACATCTAGCTGAATGGATGCCTTTTTGACTCTGTAGAAAGATTTAGAGGTAATATGTAGCAGTTAAAAGATACAGGAGGCTGGAAAAGAAGAAAGAAGGAGGGGGGCAGCAGGGCTGGGAGAATTTCTCTGAAATGTGTTCTGCATAATCTAAAAGAAAAATGTGTGTAATTTGGACCCCAAATGCAGGCCAAAGCGACAGCATCTAATAGGGGAAACATGATTTAGAGGTCAGTTTATAAACTAAACAAATTTACTGAGTTTCATAAATGAATCTCATGGCAAGATCCAAAATTTTTTTTAAAAGGTGGATAAAAAATATTGTATGTTAAGGAAGGAAATCAAGATGGTTTTTAAGCTGATGTCTTTAGAAATATATGTGTATAGACTTTTTTATAGCTCTTGGCATATAAAATAAGTCATTATTCTAAATAGAAAAATATTGATGATGTCATAGGAGCCATTGCCGGACACATCAAGCTGATCTGATGAACTGGGAAATCAATAGATATTTTCCAAACGAGATGGCATTTCTTTTAATTGGTTGTGTGAATGCGATATACTGCAGAAGGCATACATTTAAAGTTAATTTTCATTTGGCTTGGATTTCTCTGTGTGTTGTTCTATTATTTCTTTACGTAGATTTTTTTTGGTTTATTTTGTTTTAAGACTTGTTCTTTCTATTGGTTTACATATAAATTCCATATCAGAATAGATGAAATAGTACCTATGTATTGTAGACACTCAGATAGTATAGCTTTGGGAGCTATTTGAATATCTACCAAGATTAGAAAGTATTGAAGATTTTACCCAATAATTCCCACACTCCTTTAGACTGATTGAAATTTTTTAACTCAAATAAGTCTTTTAATTTCACCCCATCACAGATACATACGCAGTTGTCCTTATGTCCCATAGCAAGTGAACTTCAGAATTTGAAACAGAAATCCCAGCTGCTTAGACTTTAAACTAATTGCCAGGCTGTACAAATGGCACACATCATAGATCAATGCACTAACATACAATTCAAGTGTTATTAAGTAATATTGCATGCCCTCCAGAGCCCCTCAGACTCAGAATTTTTCAAGGGTATATGATAATGAAACTCTTGTAAAAAACCACTGTTGATCAGCAAAGGATGCCGGGCAGGGACCTCATCTGTATGAAGTATTTTAGCTTCGTGGTTTTGCATGTCAGATTGTAAGTAAAATAATCTGACAAATTTCGTTAATTTTTCAGGCAGCTAACATTTTTTGTGCTGTTGGTCTTTCATCAGCTTCACATTTCTCCTCCTGAAGGGGGGAAGAAAGAGCTGGTATTAATCTGCTATGGTAAGGTACATGCAAATATATGGTATGTTGGTTTTGATATTTTTTTGTTTAATTTTTAAATAAACTTTTTTATGGATATTGTTTATACAAAATTCCTTTTGTTAAAGGAAGGTGTTAAATTTATTTCCACAACTCTAATAGCAGAGCAATTTTGCTGCTCCAGCTGACATGCTGTTAGCTCATGCAGGTACTTCAGACTTCATATCTTGACTTACGGAACCTATTTGCTGATTATATTACTAGGGAAAATGGCAGTTACAGTTATTTGGGGTGGTTTTGTTATGAAGTTTTCTAATGCTGTCGAATGTGAGCATTGTGATTTCACTGGGCTCATTCTGCTCTGGTGCTAAACACTAATTTTATGTTTACTTGCCATAAATTTCATACATTTGGCCCCAGATTTTGCTGCCTACCTTCTCGCGGTTTTACGTCTTCTCAAAAAATTTAGTTCACAATTAGATTATGGTTGACCTTCTCCTTATGGTATTAGTGGGTTAAAGAAACTCAGTCATTCTGCTTATATCTTTCCCCTATATGATACTAGTGAATATAATAATGCGAGGTACTATTATTTATTTACACTGCAGTAGTGGAAGATGCTTTGAGGACATTGCTTTGTTTGTGTCCAGGAATGATGCACTTCATCATTTAATAGCATGGGAGCCATAAAAAATTTACATCTCTTAAAACATGTGAAATCTCCACAGAAATCAATGACAGAAGCTCACGAAGAAATTTAGCAATACTTTGAGACCAGACAATTATTCTTTCTATTAGTTATTTTTGCTGATCAGTTTCATGTTCCAAAACATCCATTCTTTACTCATAACATGTCTGGAGCTGTTTCAATATTTCAGTAACATTCTTAATATGGAAATAATATACCTGAGCATTTGTAAAATGCCTTTGACTACAGCATCTAAGTGCTGCATATGTGCCACTTACTAGGGATAGTAATGGGAAGTCAAATTTTCAGCTTCTGAGGAGATGAGACTGAAAGCAAGATACACATTTTCATCTTCTATTAGGGAAATTTAGGAGAGCCACAGTGCAACTTTCAGGAAGCTCAGTTCTGTCTGGATAAAGAGAGTCTTTTTGCTACTGCAAGGACATTAAAAAGCCAATGGTTACAGTCACAGAAAAAATGATCAAAAGTGCATTCTAACTTTCCATCTCCAAAATTATACTAATGCACGTTAGTGCTCATAAAACCCAGCCATCTTAATTTATAGTGAAAATAATTTCTGAGCTAACTGATAATGTTTCAGACACAAACACCTAGGAGAGTAGATGTGATCCTTGCACTTACACATTTCAGAGAAATAATTTCCCTGGCTATAACTTGAAAAGCTGGGTCCATATTTCATAACAAAGAAGGGGTGTTGTCCTGATCCTGGCAAATACTTGGCCACCTTGATAAGTTCAGATGCCTCCATGTCCCTGTTGTGCAGCACCTGACAAATAACGCCAAGTTTCTTACTCTTGGTATCTTCCAAAGCTTTTATTTCTTCATAAACCATGAAGGTAGGAGTTCTTTTTCTGAACTTCTGAAAAGAAAAATAGCTGAATTCCTTGCTTATCTCTTGTTTATTTTTAATGCACCTTGGCTGCATTTTGCTGGGTATGTTGTTTTGTATGTGAAACAGAGATTTAGTATCATATCTTGAATCTTTAACACCATTCCTTTGGAAAGAAACCCATTCTCTTAACTATTCTGAAAATGCAGCAGAAGCTGTAATTCTTGAGTGACTCTAAGTAAAACTACAGTTTCTTTTTCCACTAGGGAACAGATGAGGAAGGTTATGTGCTATGCAGAAAAGGCAAAAATTTCTTGTAGTCAATAATCGCATGGCTGAACAAGTACAGTAACTTCATAAATAGCAGTACTCGTCAATGTCAACAAAAATTGTTCAGCTTAGTTGAAAATCACAAGCTTAGAGAGATGACTCAGACTTAAACAAACCTTTTTCTCAATTGATTTTATGGACTTTGCATTTCTGATGTGATTTCCTAGGTATGAGAGTGATGAGTGAACAGTGAGGTATGAGGGACTATGAAGATCTTGCTGCAGCTCAAGGAATTAGGCAGTAGCCAGAGTGCCAGTTTCTGAATCACAGCTCTGTCACTTGCTCCAGAGAAAAGTGGTTTTAGCCACATGTTCCACAGGTATACATCCCTGTCTCCATTCTGCCAGTGAAGACAGGTATTTCCATCCATATCCCTTCAGTGTAACTGCTCAAAGCTGTCCAGAGGACACTGGGGTTGCTTGTTGCTTTCCTTTAATTATTTTAAAATCTGCTTTGCTGCCTAATCATCAAATGACTAACTACACAAAACTCTCACTACATGAGTTATTTGTGATCACTATTCCTTCTCACTATGTGGGTGATAAAAACCCTTACCGTGGAGCTAAAATCTAAAGAAAATTTTGGCCACTATAACTTTCTGGGTGGAGCAACCAGTAAAGAAATCCCATTCAAAGCTGAAGTACAGGAACATGCAACAGGTCATCATCAGCATGCTTCTCCAACCTCCTCTTCTTCAGGATTTTCACTTCCTCAAGTAGAAGTGTTCTTAAATTCATGCAGTCCTGCTGCCTGAAGCCTTGGACCCCAGCTGTGCCGGGAATCAAACAGCAATCTTTCATGTGCAACAGGCTGTACACGTGAGGACTTTCATATAATATTGATGAGGTTAAAGGGTCTTCTTGACTGATTTTGAAATCTTAAAATGAAGAAGTAGGATTTAAAAATCTTTCTGCTTTTTCAAAGAGGAGTATTTCCTTCCTTCCTTCCTTCCTTCCTTCCTTCCTTCCTTCCTTCCTTCCTTCCTTCCTTCCTTGTTTCCTTCCTCCCTCATTTCCTTCCTTCCTTCCTTGTTTCCTTCCCTTCTTCCTTGTTTCCCTTCATCCTTGTTTCCTTCTTTCTTTCTTTTTCTCTTTCTTCTCACGTGTTTAATATGTATTCAAGACTACCCTATCAAAAGAATTATTAATTAGAAAATCATTTAGATATTGGGTCTCATTTCATTTTTTTTCTCAAATATTTATGAGACATGCATATTTATGAAAATGCTCATTTTGTAATCTGTAAACCTACTTTATGAGTTTGTAGTCAGAATTCAGTCTTCCTAGGTTTTTGCAAAATCCTATTGCTAAATCTGACCTAAATCTGTTAAATATTGACTCCAGACTTGTCAGACTGAAATGTTATTCCAGTAATAAAACAACTCTATTAAAGATCATTGATATTATAAGTGAGATAACTTCACAATGAGTGTATCAGTGTTTATTTTAATGAAACGGATTTCCTGGCACGTTGTCAGCTAAACGTTTTATACTGAGAGCTGCCTGGAAAAAAAAGAGACATGTTACAATTAGCCTATAACAGGGCTTGTGATTTTGTTTTTAAGTCTTTGCAACTAAAAGTGTGTACATGGAACTGCTTCCAATAAAGCACAATAATTTATTCTAGAAATTAGCAAGCCCACGTTCCACCTATAAAATCATTCTCTGTGATGTGCAACTGGCCTTCATTTCAGTGGCCTTGATTTATAGTTAGAGTTTGCTTTATTTTCAAGAGGTAGAGAATGGGAAGCAGCCGGACAGAGCTATTAAAGCTGTTGTGCACAGCAATTTTTCAGGGGTTTATTAATTCTTGCAGAGAATAAGCCAATGAACTGAGTAGTATTCAATGTGAGAACACCTTTTGTAAAAGAAGGGTTTCTTGATGAATAGATGTAGACTAAAAACCAAAACATATGGATGTTTGTTATATGAAGTTAACCAATTCTGTTCACCACATTTTCAGTTGCAAGACTTATAAAAATGAGGCTTCACATTTAGCCATCTTGTAATTTCACCTGTGTCAGTGATTTTGGTCCGAGGTTTTCTTTGATGCTTATACTGATGCCTGGTTTTTGTACAGAAGAAAGACCCAGATTGCTACAGACAAGAAACACGATCATAATAACTTGATTCCAGTGAGTGGAAAGCACAAGTTCTCTCTAAAACAGAAATGCTTATATTTTCAGATAAATTAAGATGGAATCTATCTTTTTGATTTGTAATATATGGAAGTGATTTCTAATTAAAGAATTTCTTATTAAAAAGTCTTTTAGTCAGTAAATCTATTAAAAACAAAATTGTGTGTCAGCTGCTCCCAAACTGCAGCATTTGCTTAAAAAATAATTTGGGCTTTTTTACTCTCTCTCACACAAGGTTTTCTTATGTGTCTTTTTTCTGAACATATCAGCTGCTCTTGGGTCAAAGTTTTTGAGGACTTCAGAGAGAGTGGATCCAGGCAGTCTTAGAGGTTTTTTTTAGCACAAATGTGTTCAAATCACATGTCATCCTTCAAATGTGAGCAGTTCTTCCTGGCCACAAGTGAGGTGTCACGTTCACCTATTTTGAATACTGAGAGAACTGAAGGGACAAATATCTATGGATTGTTTGAACAGACTTGTAATGCTGTAGGCCATGCTAGCAGATCACTTAGATTGCAAAGGTCATGCAAAAGGTTGAGTCTTCTTTTAAGTTTCAATTAAAACCACCAAAGACCACAGGTTTGTCAGAACAAGACTCTTAATTCATGTGGTTCAACTGTAAATGTGTACAGAATTCAGAATATAAACACCATATCATAGTGCACTTAATATTTTATTAAAAACTTCCTATGCCAATATGTAAAAGATGGGTGAATCACTTGCTTCTCCAAGGACTGAAGCTCTATTTTCATGAGATTTGTTTTCACTTCTGTGCTAAAAGTCATTCAGAGACTATGCACCAGGTTCAACCCAGAAAGACCTGAAGTGGGCTCAGCTCTCACTGCTGAGGACAGTATTTTGTGGCACTCTCTGGGATCCAGCACCACGCTGCAATGGGACACAAAGATGACTGTGAACAGCAGTGATCCATCCTACTTGAACAAGTCAATCAGACAGACAGGTTACTATTCTACACTTGATGTACTATACAGTCACACCCCTACTTTTGTGGGTGCTGCAGAAGCAGGTAAAGAGACCTGAAACCACTGGAATTATTCCTGTGTTGATAATGAAAAATCACTGCAAATGGTAAGCTCAATAAATAATTTATGTGAACAGCCTTTCTTCTCAAGCACTGGTTATGCAAAGTGCTCAGCAGGCTGGATTTAACAAGCCTCCTAAATGTTGTGCTTTAGCCTGTATGTAACTATGTGGTGCTATCTGAAGAGTTCAAGGCATACATCAGCCAGGATTGCAGCCAATGGAACAACTCTGAGAAAGAAAAAGACGTGGATTGAGCTCTGAGAGAGAGATTAAAAAAGAAGGTAATTTCCTGGTTTATAGTAATCCCAGTTGTTTGGCAATTCAAGAGTATGGGACAGAAACATTCTTATGTTAGTGATGCTGCAATAAGGATAAAGGCTTTTGCAACTAGGTAAAATGATCCCCCAAAATCATCACATTTAGACATTTTGAGTTTTCTGGCATTGTTTCAAATTGTATGTGTATGAATCCTTCAGAGTTGTCAGCAAAACTCCCAGATGTCTTAAAGTTTCCTTGAGGAGTCTTCACATTGATTTGAAGAGAAGACAGGTGCAAGCGTTGAAATGAGTCTTTCTGTCCTTTCCCTTCTCTCACCTACACGAAGTTTCCTTTCTGAAGCACACAGTATTTTTAGCAAGAAGCATAGCTGTGCCATATCTGTCTAGTATCACCTTTAGTATCATGGTAACACTTTACATTATCTTATGGCCAAGTCCCACATTGCAGATTTGAACAAGGGATGTTAAAGTTCATTGGTATTTTCCTTTGATTGGGCCAAAAGAAGATTGAAACTGATAAGAAAGAAAAACCAGAGGTGAATGAAGTAGACTGATTTACAATGCATCTTTCCTCTATAATGAAGGCATGGTAAGATTAGTTTCCAAAAAAATGGGTTGTATTCTTCCTTCACAATGCACAGAAAAGCCTGGAGTTGATGAATTTGCCTGTCTGAGTTCCAGACTGCCCAGATATTAGCTGCATGGTCAATAGAAGCAGAAGTAAAAATGTATAGCCTTAGGTCTCCACGATGCTTTAGTTTAAACTCTTTGCCCCTGCTTTTTCCAGCCCACCTTCAAGCCAGCTGTGGCAGCAGAGTGCTCCCCCCGTGCCGGGGTGCCTGCAAGAAGCCGCTCTGCAGAAAACGTAAGCATTTTGTTGTGACAAGCTGGGAACGTGCCTATCTGTGCAGGTCCGTGTGTCTGTGCGATTTTGTGCCTTTGTTGCGGCATAAAGCCTGGAGGGGAGTGACAGAGGTTTTCTGAGAGGGCAGCGGTGCCAGTGCCGGGCCTTCTCCAGCAGCCAACTGCGGGTGCAAGCGAGGGTGCCGGCGCTCCGGCGCAGCACGCCCCGGGCCCCGGAGGCCAGACCCCCGCTCTGCAGAGGGGCGAGCGCGCGGTTCGGAGATGCTCAGGATTGCGCACCCACGCTCTCAACAGCCTCAAAGCGCACACTCCAGAGGAAAGCTGAAGTCTCGTAACTGAGTGTTAATTATGTCTGAGTGGATTCTAGAGAAAAGGAAAACCATATACTGTATCAGCAGAGAAATGGTTTCACTGTGAGGAAACTAATGATGCTTTTATCAGGAACAATATAAAGATTGCTTTTTTACTAGTGTGTGTCCCACAGGGTTTGGACTATGAGATATTTCTGTATCTGGCTTTAGGTTCCTCTGAGCTTTTACATAATCAAATCAATATAGCTATGATTCACCCTCTGGCAACAACTGCTCCTTGCAAGTTGCTGCTGCTTCTTTAGTGACTGAAGAGAAAATAAATAAATAAATAGAAAGAAACTTATTACAAATCCGTAAACATTGATTTGTTTGGTCTTAGATTTTACTTTTTTTTAATTGCCAGGGAAAAAAAAAGAAAGAAGAAAAAGGGTGAGGAGGCGGGAGGGCATATGAATTTGTGCTCAATGAGGCAGACAGATTGCTAGCCTGATACTTTGAAAAGAAAAGAAAAAAGTGGATTGATAGGATTTCATGAACCTACACAAAGTATTGTCCAGACACAGACTGAAATGTGGCTGAAGGGCAGATGGGGCAAAGAAGGGCCAGAGGCTGTAAAAGCCAAGGCAGGCAAAGAGTCCAGAGATCGGAAAATTTGATTTTGCACTAGCAGGACTGTACTGTTTGGGTCTGCATCTTAACTTATAAACTTGAGTTACCCATCTCCAGTTTCAAGAAAGACAAAGAAAAGCAAAAAAATACCCCAATATTTAAAATATAAATATAAGAATAAAGATTTAAAAAACCCCCAACCCTAAACCCCCTCCTCCCCCCCAAAAAAACCCACAAAAAAAACCAACCCCAAACCAAAATCAACCCACAAAAAAAACCCCCCAAACCAAAAGCCAACTACAAAAAAGCCCAGGAAAGATCTCTCTCCCAGATGTATTTCTTGCTTCCACCTCACCATTCATGCTCCCAGCCCTTGACCCCCAGCTAATTCTCTTCATTCCAGAAATTTTTGCTCTTCCCCCTCCTCTCTTTTATGGTGTCACACTGTCATTGTCACAAATATTTTCCCCTTATAGTTGCTGGTGTAACAGCACTCCGGCACAGTCATCACACACTGGTGGAATTGACTTCTCTTGGGATCATGTTGTCTTGTTTTTCCCTTGGCTGACATCTCTGTTGCACCAAAACAAAGGAAATACTGAACAAAAGGATCACTGGCATTTTCACAAAAGAAATCCCATCTTTAAAACAAACCTCATCTCATCCTTTCTTAAGGTTGTGTGTTGCCAGGCAGGACTTTGGAGGAGGGTGTCCACGAAGGATGACACTGTAAGAGCAGGAAACTCCTCAATCAGTGTGGCAACCATGGTTGTGAATGTGCCAACTAACTTCCCAGCATGTTGTTAATCCTGAGCTAAATTCCTGCTAGTGATGCTTTCCTCAGGTGACAGACATGTCAGCTGATGTTTGTAAAGTGCCTTGGGATCCTTGGACAGATGGTGTCATTGCCATTAGCTTTTGGGGTTTTCAATTTGCTTTTGACAAAAAATGGAAATGACTACCTTTCCATACATCCTCCTCCCCTCCACCTCCACTCTTTGAATTTTCTTGAGTTTTTCTACTCTTTCCTTATTTTTTTTTAAAAAAGGAAAGGATATGTCCTTTATTAAGACCTGGAGAAGAATTTGATATTTTCCAAGTACAGATCATGACAGAGGGAATACAGGAGGCTTTTCCTGTTACAGACTGGTTCACTACTAACGTAAATTTTATTTATTTCTGCAGATCTAGCAGCAAGCTTAACATGGATTCACATGCTCCCAGAGGTGGTTATTCTTTCACCCTAGAAATGCACACTTGTAAAAGCATGGATACCCTGGGAGAACCTACAGCCTAAATGCAATGGAGCTGGCCAAGAAACCTCGAAATTTATTTGAAAATCATTTCTTGAGACTAAATACAAAAAATATTCAGTGAATATATTTTTCTATACTTTGACTGGATTATGAAAAGGGTTTATTATTCATTGAATAATTTAAGTGAAACCGAGCTCTTTCAGCCATTACTGTTCAAATAATAGTAATATACATCTTGTGCTAGAGGAATGGAGTATCTGTAGCTGTAGATACTATGCTGTTTAAATTCTAAAATTTGTTGGTTTTTTCCAGGTGTCTGATGATAAGGACTACTGCTTATGGTTAAGCAGTGCCCTCCTCTTGTTGTGAACCACAAGGATGATTCCTCTTTTCTCCCTGTCCCTTTACAACTCCAGGCATCATAGGACTTTGAATTACTGGAAAAATGAAAACAACTTCAGTCTTGAATGTTGGGGAGCTTTTAACTTTTCAGTTCATGTAGAGATAGCAGTAACACTCTTGTGTAAAATGGTATCTCCCTTGTGCCCTGACATGGTTGTCTCAGCCTCATTTTGGTGAAGTTATTAAGGGTTTTATCCCGATCACCAATAACATAGAACAAGGGGCAATAAAATTGTTAATTCTGTTTGTACTGTTGTAGCTTCTACCTTTATTCTAGCAATGTGGACTTTCTTTTCTCAGTCCAGATAAATATAGTCCATGTACATATCAAAATATTTGACCAAATATGAAAATTATGTGCAACATGAGCTTGGTGTCTGCACTTCTAGGAATGAATGGGACAGTATGCAGGCATGGTCCCTGCTGGAGCAAATTGCCACCCCTACCAATGGACCAGTGCCAATAAAAGCCAGCCTGTTCCTTCTTGCATGAGGGTTTAACTACTTCCAACACAGGCACACACACACACACACACACACACACACAAAATTAGAAAATACACACTAAAAACCTAATAATACTTACTTGAGGCTTTTAAACTCCTAAGGGGTAGATAGATACAAGGTAGTAAACCAGCAGAAGGAAAGAAAAGCAGCTAAAAAAAAAAAACGAATAAAAAATCCTATAGGAAGGAAACAACACTTCCCTACTCACTTGCTCCCTTTACCCTCCCCCACACCCCCATCCACTTCTTAAAGAAGAAAAAAATTAAAAACTGGGCTAATTGTTGTGCTTGCTGTGGTGGCTTGCCTGGAAATGAGCCTATGAGTTGAAGGCATATGGTGCTTATGTTGGAATTGTTTTCTAAACAGACTTTTTGCCTGTGTGTCTTTTTCACCTCTTTCAAACATCTTGTGCCAAAAGCAGTAAAAACACTGCTGCATTAAACATAAATCAGGGCCCTGTGCCTGCAAAGGACCTCTGTTGTTGGAGGGGGGTTGTTGGACTAGGGATGAAAGGAGACCTACCACCGCATTGATCTGAGGTGATTGTGGGGAGCATATTCAGCTAGGATGCTCCTAGCTAGTTAAGACAACATGGAACATTCAAGCAATTAATGAAAACATGCTTCAAGTAGAAAGGCTGAACAGGGGATTTTAGTGGATGTGCCTGCTTCTTGCACTAACTGTAGTCTAAAATAATACACTTTTATGTATTTGTTTTGATAGAGTATTTTACCTATCTGAAGTATTTTACCTTTCCCACCACAAATCATATATTGACTGTTTCTATTAAAGTGTGAAATCATTTGTTAAATGTTTTTACTAAAAGGAGCGGCTCTGCAAGTTAACACAAAATCACTATAGATGTAGTGTGGGACAAGCTGCACTATGTCACGCCTGCAAGCAATTTTCAGAAGTTGAACTTTAAGAATTTGTTCTCTGTGTTGCTAATTTGCAAGTAGGTTGTTAAGATCTTAACCCTTCCGTGCTAAAAGCATGGTTCTTACCTCTGTGATCTCTTCAGACCCCCAGATTATGAGGTGGACCTATCTGCTTTCTACTTGCAACAGAAATTGTCAGTGTAGAAGAAGACTGCTGGAAATAGTTTTTTCAGTTTCTGCACTTACATATGTGTCATATGACCAATTACATATATTAATGCCTATGCATGACCTTTAAACAGAGAAAGCAATGAACAAACATCTGGGGCTTTTAAGTGGGCTGTAGTTGGAAGTTAGCTGAAAGTGAAAGTGTTTGCCCTTACAGTCTCCAGATATTTTATGCAATTTTTTAGTGATTAGGCATATTAATCTAGGTATCCTAATCTGTGTATTCAGCCAGCTAAATTCCACCCACGACAGCAATGAGGGACAATACTAATCAAATCACCCTGTCAATGGGTGGCTGAATTTCTACAGTGTGTCATACAGACGAAACACTGTCTATAAAGTATGTGGGATTTATTTCTGCTTTTGGAGAGCAGGAGAAACCCGTCCATAAGTTACACCTCCGGGAAGGAGACTGGGGAAGGTACTGATGCTGCACTTGTGTCTTCCCTATCACTCAGTTCTGTGGAAGAGCGCTCAGGGACCTTTGTCTAGATTATGCTCAGTCATCTGTTGAGGCATATTTCCTTTGAGGACAGACTCTCAGCTGCAGTACTGTCATCCCTAGCACTGCCAACATCCCCTTGTGCAGGGGGAATAATCTCATCCTCCTCAATGCCATGGACGGCAAGTGCATGACACATGTGGGTGTGCGTACTGCCCCAGGTGAATGGGAGCAGCATGCAGGAGAGGTAGATTTCGTGTGCAGAAGTATACAGAAAAGACAATATGGCTACTCAGAAATCAGCGCTGTGTTGGGGCCAAAAAGGAACGGGGCTCTAGTCGTGGGTTCTTCAGCAGATCCTAGAAGACCCATCACTTTTAGAAACTCACAACCCCCGTTCTTCCATAAGGAACAAAGCCCAGGTGGAAACTCTGACCCAAAATGTATAAAATTTCTCTTCTTCAAAGTGCTTTTATTCACTTGGCATAGGGACAAATTGTGCCTTGAGGGCCAGACCTGCAAGTGGATCCATATGGAGAAATCTTTATGTGTTGGGAACATCATTCAAGTCAATGGGATGCTGTGAGGGCACAGAAGCTTGCCAGGTCCAAGCTGCAATTTGAAAAGTGTTTTGTGTCCCTTCAAGGTAAAGGCGTACTATAAACCTAAGCAATAATTTTTAAAATAAGAAAACTATTGTGCTTGTGCTTTTATTAGCAAAATTCAAGAGAAGACCAAAACCAACATAGCTTCTATACAATAATTTTTTTTTTCTCAACAGGTGGAAGAAATTTTATCTTGTGCTTTGAGCTAAAGGGAAGAAATAATCCGGTGGATAGCTTACCCATAACACAGGTATCAGAAAGAGTACAAGTCCTAAGAGATCTAACCTAGTTGTATAATAAAACTTAAGGCATTCTGGGCACTGCAAGCTATGCTGTGTCTGTTCAAGGGACAAGATGACAAATTCTTTTTACAAAAAACACCAAACCCTATAAACTGTTACTTAGGGAACTTGAAAGTACATTTAGGGAGATCTGATTATGGCATGTGAGAGCAATGTGGAACCATAAAGATACTACTGTATATATTACCTTTGTGTTTTCAGTGTGCTGTTGTTGGCTACAACCTGACCTGATGGAATGAGCATAAATCTGGGAACCAGAAACTTCTTTGATTTTATTCTCTGTTCTATTTATTTGCTGTATCACCTTGAGTAAGTGACTAAACCTATTTGACAGAGGCTTTATTTGTAGTTGCCTGTTTGATATGTGTAAAGGGTTTGCAGGTCAGTTGCATAAACCTCAAAGGCTCGAGAGTGAAGGTGTTCCTCACCTTCACACAGCAGCACTGAGACTATCCTAGCAGTCTCCATGCCAAGGGAAGGAAGTTTCTCTGGCCTGCAGAACAGACAACACAATTCACATTCAAATTAGATCCCACTCTGCTTTCCTATCCTATGTTGTAAGATTAATCTAGATTTTACATCAACTAATTTGGGTCCTTCTGTCATGACTGCAGTATAAAAGCGGGTTTCTTGGCTTTACTTTTCATTCAAGCATCCCAGGCACCTTCTATCTAGCGGGAAGCTAAAAAGGTTAAATAAGTCCAATAAAGGTTAAATGTCATTTTGTTAGATGTCTATCTCCAAAAGAAGCCCAGCCTTTCCTTTGCAAGCCCATATTTCCCTGTGAAATGTTTGCTTCCATTACATATTTATTGCAAAACAGATGCTGGTTGTTGACTTCAGTGAAAGCAGGGCTGGGCCTAAGAGAGTTGCCTAACTTTAATACACATTGTAAGTTCATCCCTCACTGGAACAGAGAGGCACCAGATGGGTGGTAATGGTTTGGATGGAATGTGTACCCCACAGTCTTTTTTTTTTTTTT
>VZTG01005945.1:131066-188995 GCA_013397845.1 Melanocharis versteri
GAAGAGAACCTTTGCTCCTGAACAACTCATCCTTAAAAGTGTACCCCATGGGTCAGTGGCCCACAGAGGTAGTTGTGGGAAAACTACCAAATGTGGGAGGGCCGTTCACAGTACAAGCAGATTTTCACCCGGGCGCTGCTTTGCTGTGACATTAAATCTATGAGAGAACTGTTTCTTGTGGAGAAGTCTCCATGGCATGGCAAGAGAAACTTTTCTTTCTCTGAGTGAACTAGAAAAAGACTATTTTAGAAGTGATGCACTGACTGAAAAGTCTAAGTTTGGTCTCTTTATGTTGTCAGTGGGAAAGGAAAGATGGAAAGTGGGGGGAGGAAAAGTGTTTTGAAGGTTTATTCTGATTCTTATTATTTTCCTTTTAGTTCTGTTAATAAAGTTAACTTTATGCTTTTTTTAAAGTTTTGGGCCTGCTTTGCTTCCTCCTAATCCATATCTCACAGCAGAAATTGGATAGATGATTTTAGTGAGTACACTAGTGTTCAACTAGAACCAAAACCGAGACATTAATTGGTGCGTTGGCCGGGAAACTTGAATTGGCGAACTAAACCCACTACACTTGGGAAGGAGTGTAAGGCAATCTTTTCTTGAGTTTCTCAGCTTTTTGTATTAGCGATTTTCAAAAATGCATATTCATTCTGCTTTCTCAGGTTTCCCAGGGTTATTTTGGAAGTAGTGTACACTGTTTCTAAGCCAGGGGTATATCATGGAAAGATTCATCCATTCTTGTGAGAGAGGATGCATAATTCTGAATCACTTGTTTTGAGATGCAGAAAAAAATGAAAGAGTTAAATAAGAGAAAGAAAATGTGCATAAGAGAGTAGATTGTAGTAGTGCCCTAGGAAACCCAGTACAGACCTCAGCACAAGGACAGGCCACAGGAGAAAGATAATTTGGGCAAATATGGTAGGACCCAAAGTTGCAGCCATTTTTTTTCACCCTTATCCACTTATCCCACTGCTCTCCACCAATCCAGAAGCTATAGCTTCTCTTACTCCATGGGAACAGAAGCAATATTTTCTGGCAGTGGAGTATGGCAGGCAGGAGCTCTTAGTGCCAAGTTTACTTGAGGGTCCTCGATGGAAGCATCTGGCAGTTTATTCTTGGTCTGATTATTGCTTTCTGGGAAAATTAGAGGGACTTTGCAGTCAAAAGGGGCCAATATCTTTATAACTACACATGTCACAGGAGCCAAGAATTGTGTACGAGAGCTCAGTGTACAAGATGACTTTTTGCAGTCATCCTACACTAGATGATTTTGTCTGTTGCTGGTCATATAGAGAATCTGCAAATATACGTAACCTGAGGCTGGACAAGCCAATAGGCTTGGCAGATATGTACACATTCTCACCTGTGAATCTTAGCTCAGCTCTCAAGTGTGACTGCAGTGGTACAGCACAGGCCAGATTCTGATCTCATTTACACCCGTGCCAATGCAGAGCAACTCCACTGATGCCAAAATGTGGGCCTGAAAGCTTTCTGCCTGTGGCCTGAGCTGGAGTTTCCTTTATGTCCAGCATGAGAAAAAGTTGCTTCTAGACTGTTTCCTACAGGGGGCTGTGCATGAAAACCAAAATAATTAGACAATTGTGAACCAAAGCACAGGCACAATTCTGAACTGTTTCGAGAACTGGGACAATGTAGTAAATTTATAACTATTCCTTTGCTGGTGGCTGGTTTTGTTTCATTAACCTCAAAATATCCATAAAGTTTTGCTGATTCTGATGGTAGGTGGGATGCTCCTTTTGACATTTACTCATGAGACTTCTGATCTGTATATGTAGAATACACAGGAGCATCATCAGAGGCGGTAAGTCAGATGGTATCCAGGACTCCCTCTTCCAAACATAGGGGAGAGTTTCTGTTTTTGCAACGAAGTGCCCAATATCTAAGTCAGACTTTCATTTATGTCCTCAGGGTGTTAACTACTTCAGCTTTGACTCACTTGGATCTTAGCAAAAGGGGTCAAAGAGACTTAATATAATGATATATTACACAGCTGTTGGTATCTTCCAGAATCTTCTGTTTTGATCTCTTCAGTCTGGATTGAGACTGAAGATCTGTACAAGAGCTGCTTATGTGTAGAGACAGGGATTGCAGCTTTGTAGAAAACTGAAGGAGGGGCTGGACAAGAACAAATGGAGAATGGAAGAAATGGGAGTAGTATGGAGAAAAGTTTTAAAGCAAGATTAAGACAAGGAGTAAGAAGACTTCTCAGGATCTGACAGAACCTCATAAACTTTGACAAAAACCTCAAGATACTTGGAGGTGTTTTCTAAACCTTCCAACCTTGCAACATTCACCTATCGTAGACTGGAGGTGAAGTGATTTATGAATATACATACTTACATAGTTCTCTGTGATCATCTTGATAAGGCAAATATATCACCCAGCAGGAAGCTACACTATACACTAGTCTCCTTCCTGAGAGAGAAATTCAGTGTTGTGGGCCCCAGCTATCCCTTTCTGACATACGCACGGCGTGCAGTTTAGTTCTTCATTAAAAAATGTCCCATCGAGATGTTTAAACACAGATCTCCCTGTAAGGGTGAATGCTTTAAATTGCCCTCCATCCAATTCCTCTCCATTTAATTGGTATAAAGCAGCTTCCCCTTGGCTACTTCCTCCCTTGAAATTACATAAGTAGCCTCTCTAGAAAGGCATAGGTAAATATTTCACATTGCACACCAAGGATTAGGAGCACAGCTCCCATTAACCGAAGCTGGAATCACTCGGCTGTTTTTCCCCTCACACTGTGTTAGAAATGTACCCTACAGGATGGAGAGACTGGGCTCCCAAGTGCCACCTTATGAAGAAGGTGCAGAACACTTTCATTTAATACTGCATGTGTTTCCATTAGCAGAGTCAATTGCTCTCTGTCCTCAGTTTTAAGACTCCCTGTTTGTCTCTATTACAGCTCTGTTTCCACATGCCTGCAAATCCTCCCTAGTCCTTCTATCTGAGCCTGCAAAGTTTTGATGATACAACACCACTGCATCTTGGCTTTCATTTGGTTTAAAATTTGTGATTGCAGTTATGGCCTGAGCATTTCTGTGGGCTTACTGCTGCACAGGAAAGCCTTTGTGCCCAAGGTATTGTCAGTTTGGGGTGGCAACTTAAGGGATGTCAGTAGAGCAGAGGCCCGCGTATCCTGAAACCTGCGAAGTACATGGGGAAAAAACGTGACTGCTACTTTGATTTGGAGTACCACAGCAGCTGTCCATACCAGCATGGCTCCTTCAGGGTGGAAAATTTACGTATCTGTGTAAATACTAAGCAAAAAGCCAGAAGACATTCATCACACATGTAAAAATAGAACCGTGGTTAGTATAGTGTACACTGTGGTCTGTTACTACTCTGGGATATGGTGTCTCTGCTGCTTGCATGGCTGTGATGTATCTACTTGTGAAATACTAGCATTCCTCCTTTACAATTATGTTGCTTGTTGCCACTACACTTTGTCTTTATCACTCTCTTCCTTTGCCTCGTAAGTTTATGAAGAAAATGGCCTGTTCCAAGTAGACTGTGCAGGTGAGGTCGTGTCATGGCAGCTAGTAAGAAACTTAAATTTCCCCTTATGAAAAAGTGAAAGTTATTAAAACAATCGAATTCAAAATTTTAACTGCCGAAAAAGTAAAATTTCATTTTTATGTAGCATTATTAAAATAAAAAATATGCACTGAAGAGTTGTACTCTAAAAAGATAAAGTTCTACAATGGCTTAAATAACCTCAGTTCTTTGCTTTACATTTTGAGCTCATTCAGAACTCATAGATTAGACTTAATATTTGTATGAACATGTAAAGGGAAAAAAATAATCAAAATTAGAGAAAATGTCAGAAAAATATTTTTATTTAAACAGTGTGATGTTTGTCAACTTTATCAAACAGCAACAATGAGTTGCTGTTTTTTCCCCCAGAGTTTTACTGAAATAAGTGTGCTCTTCAAAGATGTTTTGATTTTTTTTAAAATTATATTCCTTAACAGAAATTTCTATTAGTTATTTTCGCCCGCTTGATCCAGATCACAGCTGTTATGAAATTCTATATATGAACCACTTTCAACACAAAAATCTTTGCTACCTCCTTGCTGATCTGTCTTTTGTTTCGAGTTCTTTGCTAATAAGTAATGAAAATGTTACAGCCTTACAGCTTGTTTTGTGGTTGCAATTACGTAATCATTATTAATGAAGCAACAATGTCAAAACTGTGTGAAACCGAACTCACATTTAAGCACTTACAATAAACAGATATAAAACAACAGATGTCTCAGTTTTTGTTCTCCAATGATTTCATCCCTTGTTAAAAATAAATGTCTGGTTTAAAAAAGAAAAGGGCTTTTCTCAACTCTTACAAATTAATTGAATCCAGAGCCTGGTAGTACAACTAAAGAACTCTCTTTTCCTTTTTTTTTCTTCCCAAAATTTGTTTGTGAGGATATTGTTATTCAGTAAGTGATAAATTCACTTCAAAGCAATCCAGAAATCTAGGAAGCCAGTGGTGTAATGGTCATCCGTCCTGGCTGAAGTGTTAGCCCCTGATAGCAATCAGAGATGTAGCCAAGATGCTAGCCTTGCCTCATGACATGAACACACTGAAAAGATATTATGACAGAGGTGGTTTCAGTGCCCAGTTTTGGTTCAGACAGTCGGTACTGGTTAGTCACAAATGGTTCAGGTTTCAGTCAGAATTTGTCAGTAGGTGCAGGGAGGTCTCTAGATCTGGGGAACCTCAGAAAACCAGCATTCGGTTTTATGTAAACATCAAAAGTCCAGATGCTTATTTGAACCATCCACATCTGTTGAGTCTGCAAAACTGGGCTGGATATTTAGCTGGGATAGGTTTCCCTGCAAGATTTCATAGACTTCATAGCTGAACTTGTGGCCAGAAATACCAGAGCTTCTTTTGGTATTTAAGTATTTTTTATTCCAGTGCTAACTAGGAATGTGCTACATTTTATGAGTGGGTAAGATATGCAAAAATTTTGAAACTTTGCTAGAATCCAGATCTAGTGAACAGACACTGTGAACAAAATACTTATTAGGAAATGAAATCTCTAGTAGCAATTTGTGATGAAAAGCAAAAATATATTAGGTTTTTGATAGGTTTTTAATAAATAATAAAACTAAATCTACTCTTTCCCACCTTAAAATCTTTGATAAATTTTTTTTTTGTAAAAAAAACCAAACGAAACCACACCAAACCAAAACAACACAACATAGAAAACCACCATTATTTTAAAATTTTTATTCAGCTTCTTGAAAGGCAGTGTTCAAATTTAGGATTTGGAGAATACTTTTTTTCCCAGTCCCTCTGGCACTGGAACAAATGCAAAACAACTGTCTTTGCACTTTATTGCAAATCTTGCACAATTTTAAACACACAAACCGAGGTTCTTGCAAATTGCATTCTGAAAATATAGCACATTTATGCTTACAGCACTATAAGCAATGACAAGATGTTTTGAACAATCTGTTTTCTCAAATTAGATTAACATCGCAGAGAAGCACAATCTGCTCATTGACACCAAAGGTACAAAAATCCCTCAGTGTTTTGTGTCCTCCTTCAGGACATTGCTTTGGCAATAGGCATTCACGGACTATGTCATCATGAAGGATGTGGTGCACTTTTAGAGATGCTGTTCTTTACAAGAGACATCAGGCTCCACACAGCTCTGCTGATAATCAAGCAGTAAAAATACAGGCAGCAGTTGAGGGTCCTTGTCAGCATTGTGCTCTCTGGTCATACAACAAAGTGCATTCAATCCACTTTCAAAGGTGATGGGTGAAAAACTATCTACTACATTTGTCTGCACTAAACTAGAAGTATAACGAGCCTTGAGTCACTACTCCCAAAAACAATCACAGAAATCTTCACCAGTACAAAAGATTTGCTAAGAACTAACGCAACATTTTTGTGCCTAGTGCTCTTGAATCTTTACTGGGGAAACACAGACTTCCCTACCATAGGTGAAAGTAACAATAAGATTCCCCTTTTGTGCAGACATTATTACAATCATATCAAGCTTGTGCATAGTGTAAGTACTTTCATATTTGCATTCTTGTTGTAAATCCCAGAAACTACCAATTAAATTTCCCTCTAAATTTATTTATTGCACACTTTGTTCTGCAAAGCACAATTTTTATTATCTGAGAGAGAAAACCCAAACTCCAGGAAACTGAAACTGAGAGTGACCTATGATTTTAACCTTCAATCAACATGAACATACACGACTGTTTTGTTTTGCTGGGTTTTGCACATTATAATTGTATTTACAAAGAAACTCCTTGAAAGCAAGTGTTGTGTTCAATGACTGTATGCAAACAACTTTGGAACTAGGGAACTTTGATCTTTGACTTACAGACTACAGGGCAAAGGTTAAAATCATGAGCTTTGTTGTCCTGTTGGCAGCAGCTCCTTTTGAAGCTTCCTGCTTCCAGTGAAAGTGATATACAGTTATATACACAAATGTCAGTGTCTTTGGTTGTGTTTGTAAAGGAAAAAATATTAATCCTATAACTTTTAGTATTTGATCAACCTTCTTAGATCATATGAGCAAGAATCTGACTGTTCTTGCATATATACTCATGTAGAAATGAAAATGGAGCTATTCTCTAAAGACTTATTTGCATGCATAGGTAATGTGGAGAGAGAGAAACTCGCTGGCTATTTGCAGATTTACATAAGGCAATTTGGTTGTTGTGCAGGCAACTACTTATTTGTGCAAGATGAAAGCCCTTTATAATAATCCAGGTTAGAAAAATTTGATCTTAAGAGATTTTGTTAAGTACTTAGACACTGTCATTCCAATGGGTTGTAGACATTTCACAACAACTCTACTGAAATGAGACGAAAAATAAAAAGGCTCTTGTAGCTGTAATGGGAATCCACTGTGTGAGACTTTGCACTGCCATGAACAACCTATATTTATATTGCCTTTTACATAAAAAATAATTAAGTGTGCCGAAAGAATTTACTGAAATCTTATAATATCAGGAATTTTGAGTGCCCTGGCAAAGTGGAAACTTCACAGTTTCAGACCATAAGGCTGGGATATTTTCTTACCCCTAAGCAAAGCCATGAACAGCATCTACTCCTTAAGATGGTGTTTGAGGCAGACTTTGCAGACTAAGACACAGAGCAACAATCAGTGGTGTGAGATTCTTTGCTATTAATTGGCAGAAATCTCATTTATATGTCACTAAAGAATTACAGCTGTTTCATACAATGGGTAATAAATGAGCAGGACAAAACAAATGAGTGGAGCAGTCCTGTCCTGCTCCACCCCAACCCCTGGTATTAATTATCTAGTCTCTTGCAGCATGGCAGTCCCATTATCTTCAGCTTCAGGTTTTTGTGTGCAAGTCTTTTCAACCAGAGCAAACACACTAGTGACATAAGCAGCAGCCAAACAAATAACTAGAGTGCAATTTTCTGAGAAGTTGTGAGTAATCAAAGCTTCCAACCAATCTCTGATTTGCTCCGTCTCTTTTAATCTGATACTCTCTCAGTCACATAGACTGTTCCACACCTTTCTTTTCCTTCAGCACAGAATGTTACAAACACTAAATGCCAAAATATGGCATGAAATATACCCCATTACAACTATTTTCTTGCAAGCTTTGGCTACTGTTTTACTGCTGAATACAGCAGTCTTCCCTGGTTCTGGCCTTGCTGTGTATTTTTCAGCATGTATTTTCTCACTGTGATGGCTGGGTGCCTCTCACAGGAGCCCCAGGTTGTAGAAAACCCTTGTTTACACAGACCTCAAATGGAAAAAATCCAAGCTGCCTTCTAAACACTTTAAAATAGCACTTTCTAATGCTTCCTATGGGTGATGTTGACACATTTACAATGTTGATTTAAAGGGTAGAGGTAACACAGTTCTTCCTGACACCCCAAATGTAAAGTTACTGGCCCACCCTGTCACTAGAGCCACACTGAAAAGGCTGCCAGCAGGTTTCAAGTGCCAGATACATAAATGTGAGCAAACAGGCAGACGGCGACCTCCGCGGTTGTGAGGAAAACCTTTGAAGTCTCCTCTACTTTCTGTCCCTTTACGGTGGAGTCACAGTCAATAAGAAACACTGATCCTACAGTTCCTGAGATACTTGGTTCAACAATTCCTGAACTTTTTGTGAACCATTTTAGTCCAGGTTTGCTTTGTGAAAATACAATCCATTTCTTTACCCCATCCTCCATTCACTGTTCTTTGTTGGAACTAATCTGACTGCAAAGCTTTGTCAGTCTTCAGAAGTTCTAATTTCTCAATCACCTGGTCTGACATGATCCTGATTTTCTTCAATATTTCGTCTTCCACCCTAGGGAAATTTATGTCTGTTCCTGGCATTTGTCTCCTATCTTCCTTTGTGAACACAGAGGGAAAAAATTAATTTAATTTCTCTCTCTCTCTCTCTCTCTCTCTCTCTTTCTCTCTCCCTCTCCCTTCCACAGTGAAGTCTTCTTCTGTCAATAAATTACTCCCTCCACATCCTGGAGGCCAACTATCTCTTCTTTCTTTCATCCCTGTATTTCTTATGGGTGTTTTGTTTTGTTTTGTTTGTTTGTTTGTTTGGGGTTTTTTTGTTTTGTTTTGGTGGGTTGTTTTTTAAAGTCTTATTAATCTTTATCTAGATAGCAAGGTATTTTCCATTCTTCAGGTTTCATTTTCTTATTTTGTTTTCTTCCCTCCATTATTTCCATTCCTTTCCATTCCTTCCAGTCCTTTCTATAGTCCACCCTGGATTTGATATTTTAAATTTTTCACATGTCCTTTCTTTACCTTTGATTAGTTTTTCATTTCCTTGTTCTTTATTAGGTGTTGGCAACTCAGTACTGTAGGTGGCATTTTCCGTTTTTTCTCTCCCTTCCCTCATCCCTAGTCCATGCTGAACCACAGCCCAGAATGATGTCAGGAGAGCATTTAGACACGTTTCCAAGATTTGATACTGACCACTCAGCTCATTAAAGGTCTTACAATATATTTTGCAAGAATGGGTGCATTAACCCTCGCATTCTGGAACAATTCCAAATGCAATGATTACTTACTGCCTACCCAGACTCCCCTTACAGTTTCAATGGGATAGATTAATCTTTACTTGACCCGTAGCATAGCATTACTATCAGTATGTACCACTTTCCACACCAAAGGTGGCAGAAGGGAGGTTCTTTTCTAATTTCACAGTGCAAACAATTTTGAAAGGAAGTACTGCTTTTCCTTCTTATTCCATTTTTTTTCTTCCAGTAATTCCTAGACAGAATTCTTGCATAGTCAGTGTTCAATCTGGAGGCAGAATTTCCTTCCTCCTCTTTTTCTCCATCCTCACATGGAATATAGTGCTTAAAAGTGACATACACCGTCCCTTTTTTCGTCTCTTTACACTCTTATCTTACATAGTTCAGATGACGCACAGGTCAGACTGTTTATATCCACCACAGCAAAATCAGCTTCAGACAGCAATTCTTGCAGTGGCCTCCAGTTACATGTATGTAAAAGGAACTGCAATCTTCATAGAAAGCATTAAACTCACAAGATTCATCCCATGACTTCATGTATCAAGCAAGTACTTGCAGAGGTGAGGGAAGACTAGGAGAAGAAAGCACGCTAGGTTGTAAAGCTTGTGTTGTCAGTCCGAATAGTATAAATGGAAGTAGCAAGCTGTTTCCTCAGAATAGGTGTTTGAGAAAGGCTTCGTGAGTAACAATAACCAGAGAGAAAACATTTCTAGGAGTGCTGAAAGCATCCCTTAAGGTTGAGAGTGAACTAATAAGGCAGCAGTTTATTTAGGTTCAACTCCCATGACTGGTTTGTGACCTTTATGCTCTTCTTTATTGTTCTAAAATAAATGGACAAAAGTGTTCCTTTCTGAATTGCTATTGTTACTAACAGCCACATTCTGTCGACATGGCTCCCACCATGATATGACTGGAGTGTAACTGTTGACTGACCCCGGATGAAGAAGTCTTCTATTACAAATTTCTTGACTCCCTTTTCACTTGATTCCACAGTATAGCATTTAGACTTCTGAGATATTGAAAAGGAACAAACTTCTTTTCATACTATTTCCACTCCTTTTCTCCTTTTTCTAAACTTCATGACCTGCTTTACTTGTCTGTCCCAGAACTATCTAAAGTATACAAGGCCTTCACCTGACCACTACCCATGAACTTTCACTTTTCATCAGTTTTTCCTCCCCTTCCCTATGGTGTTTTATTATCTATTTCTCTATTTTCCAGCTGCTCACCTATCTTGCTTCTTTATTCCTTTCTGCTGTTGTGTGCATAACACTATTTCCATAGATATATCTTTGGACTCTCCTTCCTGCTAGCCTGAACTCAGCATTGTAGCCATTTCTGTCCCTCACTGTATGTAGATTCAGACAGTCTTTTTTGTCTTCTACCTGTACAGATTTTCTTTTGTTCCCCTATGTCTAAACTGTGGTCCTTCCTTCCTTCCTTCCTTTCCTTCCTTCCTTCCTTCCTTCCTTCCTTCCCATAAGCCTTGAAAACAACAATTAAAACTGGCAGCAAAATAGAGTATGGAGATGATTTGTACCAGGAGTAAAGATCTGTTTTACAGTATCTTATTTTCTGTTTGGAGTCAATGTTTACATAATCCATGGTGTGATCAGATGTTTCTTTAATGCATTCACAATTGCTTGGCTTATTTTACATGGTGAAGGATTATGCTATGTTATGTCTCATCATGTTGTTAGTGAACATAACACAATACTGGAAATGAAACATGACAGTTAAATGGCAAAAGACAAATACTTGTTTTTAAATTAAGAATACACTATCAACTTAATTAGCATCTCTCAGCACTTTCCAGATTTTATTTACAAACATGCTGGGACAAATTCTTTGCTCAGTTGTAACCATGAAAACGTCTATTGTATATGTCTGAGAGTTAATTTTCTGCTGTGTTTGCACTTCATTTTTATAGACAATGTCAGCTATATTCCTTTCCAAGGTGTAATGACAGAAGATGAAATGGGATTAAGGTGGGGATTGAGCAGGAAATATATTGAAGGCAACGGTGTGAGGTATGTGACTGCAAGCAATGAACACAGAAAACGTGGTTGAAAACAAGGCTAAAAGACTCAACCCAGTCTCATGAGTTAAGGGATTTATGAATGAAAAAGTGATATATCTGAAAAAGAAGGAGGAAAGAATTGGTATAAGGGAAGGGACTCTCCCCTGTCAGTCATCCTCCTGCATGCAGCCTTTATGCAGTGGCAGTGACTGCTGTGGCTGACCTTGACTTTGCTTTTATGGTCATTTTGAAGAAGAATGACATCTGAGCCTATGCCCACCAGGTTCAGAAGTACTTTTTTCAAAGAGGCCACACTATTAGGGGATAAATCTTACTGGAAGGCAAGGGGACAAGATTGTGGTGTTGTTGAGGTTTATCTGAGAAAGTTAACCTTGTTAACCTGAAAATCTATATTCTTCAGGCCATCACCTGGCCCTGGTGAGGTTGCATATGTGTGTATGTGTGGTAGTGGACCTCTGTATTTATCTTCATCTACCAGCATCTGTAAGTCTTGTCCTGTCTTGTCAATTTCTCTTCTGAAAGTTCACACTGCCCTGCCTCAGAACAAACCAAATCCTGGGAGACAGGCTTTCACTGTTGTTCTTTGTCAAATATACAATCCTGTGGGAAAAAGATGCAATAAACCCGCAGAAAATCTTGAGGATGGAGTATTGGTACATGCTTCATATCATCAGATGTATATATTTATAACAACTTAAAACCATAGTGAAAGGGTGTAAGAACTCCTTACATCATACTCACCTACCCTACTTTTTCTTAAAAGCACATGAAAAATGCAGCCATTCTTTCAGAAGGGCTCTGTCAAAACAGGTGACTTTTTTAAACTTATGCTTTCTATAGTTTATAACATATTAATAAAGGATTTTAGCTTAAGTGATTTCCTGGAGAGGAGCTGTTAAAAGAGGCAGAGGGAAAGGTTCTGATGAATGCAAGATTGCTATGTACACTACATTTTAACATCTCCAAAGAAAATGTAAAAACACAACCCTTCATGAGGGAGAGCAGTTATAAGTGTTGGGCACGTAAAAATGCTTTCAGAAAAGTTTGATCTTAGCCACTATTTTAGTTCATTAAAGAAAATAAAGTAATTACTTTTTAAAAAGAAACATGCATAAGCACATTACCAGTTGAAGTACACATAGTATGAGTACTTTTAACTGTTTTTCAAGAAGGCAGGCAGGATTTAACTGGGTGTTTTTTCTTTTAAAACTCTTCAGGTCTGTTTTTATGATAGGTTCAAAATTCTCAGTGGCTATCTTGTTGTGTGACAGAAGTTTACAGCATTAGTTTCACCAGACAAGGACTGGTGGAGTAAAATTAGTCATGTATGTAAATTATAATCATGCTGAATAGTTGTATGTGCTCATTTAGCCATTTTAACAGTGTGTGATGTTATCCTCTCTGCAGGACTAATAAGCATTAGCCATAATGAGGTCAGTCAGTCAGTCAGGCATTATCATGGGATTTAATTGGGACACTGGTCTCTGCTGAAGTGAAAATTAATAACTTTTGTCAATGTTCTGGCGAAATGTTCTGTCTTATTAAACTATGAGGGTCAATTAGAAAGCATTATGTAATAAAGTCCCCAGCAGCAGAACTCAAATTGAGTTATACCACAGTCATTATTCCAGGACGATTGCATTTGAAAATGGAAAACCAGCATGCCATATGGAGGGCGCAGGTTATATTTACAAGCATTGCATGTTAAAGCTTCGACAAGAAGGAAACAATTAAATGTAATACTGAAATAAATCAAAGCACTGAAAGTGCCATGTTGTGCCAGGCGCTTAATATAGCCAGCATACCCCTAGATGCAGCTAGGCAAAATGGCACCTGTTTATAAGCCTTGTTTGGGTTCTGTCAGACAACGTCCTCCCTCTGGATTGCTCCGATGATTCAAAGTCTGGGGCACACCTGGAAGGCTCAGCCAGGCACGTTGACTCATATAAATAACAGTTTATTGTATGGCTATTAAGACCAGAGATTGCTTTTATTAAAGTGCAGTTATCATGATACATCAAATTAAAGAACTTTTAAAGCATGTTTAACGGCCTCTGATATTCCCTGTTTGGTCATGTTTTACAGTACTTTGAATGGGGGAGATACAAAGACTCTGTCGGTGCCGGTGTCTAAAGTCAATGCCAGCAAAGATGCAGAGAGGCCAAGAGGGAGGCTAGTAGGTTTTAGAGGGACCGTGCCAACCTCAGAGGAACGCACAGTCGGTCACTTTACTGTTTCTGAGGATTCCCTCTTAAGAAAAAATTAGTAGTACCTCATGCTAAGCTCTTTCCCCCCCGAATTCACATCCCAAACACAGTTGGAAATAAGTAGTAGCATGTAATCATGGAATTGTTAATGTTGGAAAAGACCTCTGAGATCATTGACTCCAGCTGATAACCTAATGCTACCATGTTCATAACTAAACCATTTCCTCAAATGCCACAGCCACATGCCTTTTGAACACTTCCTGAGATGGTGATTACACAACTTTTCTAGGCAGCCTGTTCCAATGCCCAACCACCCTGTCAGTGAAGAAATTTTCCCAGATATCTAACCTAAACCTGACCTAGTACAAGCTGAGGCGTTGGAATACCCACACATTGAAATGGAGAAGGGTTGCTCATCCTCTGCTGTCATGCAAAGACTCCCCATGAGTTCATGCCAGAGCTGTGCCTCGTTTGGGGTTACAGTGGGCCTGTGGGCCCTAGATTCCTTCTGCAGGAGGAGGACACTCCCTCTGGGCAGCACACCACCAGGCAGTGTGTCTGTCCTTCAGTGGCTCCCTCCTGAATTTCTGTATGGCAGGGATACCTGCATGGTGCAGCTCCAAGACTCAGCAGAGCTCTGAGAATCCACTCAGCATCAGCCCTGCCAACCCAGAGGTCTCATGGCCTCCTCCTCTCCTGCCAAACCAAAGCAAGCTGGGATCTCCCAGGATGGGTCTTCCAGGAGTTGACGGACCTCCTGCTTGCTCTCTCACTGCAGGAAACTGCAAGCCTCCCTGCAGAGAGACATTGTGCTGGAGAGCCGTCCCCAGTCTGTGTTCCAATTATTATTCACAGATGTGAGGATGATTTTCTAAAGCACTCATTGTTTGGCCTAACACAGTTGCCAGAGACAGCCACAGCATATCTTGCCCTGGATTTTACAGAGCAGTGGAAGAATTGTGCAAGGGCTGTGCATTTCTGGGAGCCATAGTCCTGAGGGTGAGCTCTGATCCCAGCTTCTGATGCTTTAAAAAGGGTAATACCATCCTCACTGGGAGGATGGTTTTTTTTCATCTGCAACTTTACAGTCCCACAGGACTTTACCTGATTATTGCTGACAGTGCAGGCTAGGTTAATTTTTACTGTGGGGTTTGAATAAGCTGAATTGAAGTTCTGTTTCATTTAGAACTGTTCAATTAGGGCCAAGCATGTGATTTCCAGCTTAGCTGTAAACCGACAAGCAGAATCAGGCATGATTTTCCCCTCGCTCATTCCAATTTGATGACAGCATGGCTTACGTTGACTGTTTTGGTGTTGCTTCTGATTTACACTGGTGTGAGAATAGATACAGGCTTGTTAGCAACCAGTTCCTCATAGAGTGAAAACATTTTGCAACTTATCTCAGGACAGCTGAAAATGTCAATATATTTGATGGGTATTTATGAACAGAGCCTCAGTGCTAGCCTCAGATCTTCTATGGTGGAAAAAGGTCATCAGCTAGACCTTTAAAGAAGCACTACTAAGTTTAGACACTTTATTTTTCATTGCCCGACTTCACATCCTACAGCGTGAAAAAAGTCAGGCATCCCTTCAGCTCTCCTCCTGATGATGCTCAAGGCTGCTGAAAACCCCTCTGTCATAGTCCCGCTGTATTGGTGAATGTCCCTGGCAGCCAGGTTGTCTCCAGCAGGAGACTTGCTCTGGCAAGACTGGTCCCAGCAGGTAGAGCTGGCCATATGCAGTTCTGTGCCTGAACCACAAGACTGTGCTTTCTCCCCTTCAGATACTGCAGAATAGCCTGCCAGCTTTTCTCTCTCTTTAGCCCTTTGTAAGCCACCTTATCTCTGATTTTCTTTTCTGGGCAGGAATAACATATGCAGAAGGTTTCTGTTTCTGGCAGGCATGGCCGTGTGTTTTATGTTAGACTCACATCTACACATATGCGCACACAAACGTGCATACACACACATCCATATATATCTCTAAACCCACAGATACATGTGCCTTCGTGCTCTACTTATGGAACACCACCCAGATGCGGTGGTTCCAGTTTGCCTTTTGAAAGCAATTAGTGTTTATTATTGTAAGCATTTTCAACATAGGGAATACTTTAAAGACAACAGACCAGCTAATTACTTTCAAATGGTGAATATCAACATTTTCACAGTGGTGCGGAATAGGCTAGGCTGCATGAATGCAGATGCCCTCAGCTTCAACACAGGTAAGTGCACATTCATTCATAGACGAACAGACATACATTTGGCTTCACCTCCCCACTGAAAAACCCACAGACATTTCCCAAGGAAGCTCCTTCATGATCTTCAAGTGCACAGGACATCAGAACTTTTAGCTTCCCTCTGTGTTTCCCCCACCCTTTTTTTTTTTTTTTTAATTTCTATGAGAATAATGTCAGGCACTTTTGTTGTTGTTGGAAAGATTAAGTGGTTGGAAAAGTGCTGATTCTCTCTAGTCATTTTACACCTACAGCGTTTAGGAGACCTTAACACAAAACAGTGCCAGGTCTCAGTGCTGGGCTGCCTGCTTCATTCTTTGGCAAAATGATAATATTTTGGCAGAAGTGCCCTATGTTAACAAAGAAAAGTTTGATTAATCAGCAGGAGGGAAGACTTGGGAGAAAAGGCAGTAGGAAAGAGAGAGCAAGAGACAGACATATTCTAAAAAGCCTAATCAGTTTTAAAACAGCTTTAAAAAGGAATAAAAATTCTTAAATCTCTTTGATGATATTCAAAGAGCTTTTTTTAATACATGAGAAGGCACATTCTAAATTCTTAACACTGCTAGTGTCACCAGTCCTTTTTTTCCACTAAACCATTTTAATTCCATAATTTAGAAGGTCTTGAAATGTAGCAGGATCAAACTTCAGTGTAATTGGATACACTGTGCACTTCCAGTGTGAATTTGGGTCCCTGGTAGGCACAAGAGATTTCTTTCTTTCTTCTAAGATCACATAGAGTGTACTCATTTGAAAGGAGAGAGATGCAGCAGCAAAGTAAGCTTTTTATAAGGTGGATTAGCTAAGTGTGCTGCTGGAAAACACTTGGCCATTTATTTAGCACTGACGGTTTCTTTGTGATGGGAGGGAACACTATCGACAGGGAAATCAATGGGGGTTTACTAAAGAATGCTGAGTGATCAGGGAGCAAAGCAGCAGTCAGACCAGAGTGGCAGCCCTCTGCACTTCCTTCAGAAACAAACGGATCCAGACGTTTTAGTTCCTTCTACTGCTCTTCCCCACTTTTCACAACCAATATAAAGTGTCTTTATGCTCAATTATTAGCTCCGCTGATCTGAACACTGCAATAAGCGGAGCTTTGGATGTGGTCTGTTTCTGAGAAGCTAGGTACAGTTGCAAGCCTGGGGTCCTACAGAGCTTTTAAAGACAGAAGGCAACAAAGAAAGAGAGTGGGAGAAGAGAAACATCTGAACATCTGCTGGAAAATCCTAACTGGCTTGTTCAGCTGAGTTCAGCAAGAACAACAGCAGAGGAGTTGGCAGGTGTCGCCACACTATAGATGGAAATCACTGCAGATGATCTCAAGATATAAATAAGAATGTTCTGGACATTCCCTATATCTCCTTCCCTCCAGACTATTTTTGCTTCCCAGTGACAGCAACTTTATTGTGCGATAGTTAGCTTGGGGGAGGTATTAAAATAGCTACGAGCAGGCTGTGCACGTAAGCAAATAGCTGCATGTACCAAAGATGCCCTATCATAGCATACTGTTTTCTTTAAAATTACTCTGGGGGTGAAAAGCAACAGAAACTACCAGTCTTCCCTTCAGGAGTGCAGATATTCACCTCTCAGATGAACTTGTTTAGGATCAGGGGAAGGAAAAGAGTTAATGACATTGTATCCTTTTTTCTCCAGAATTTGTACAGTATGAAAATACTAGCTTTGTCTTCACTAAGTGGTCCTCTCCCTTTCTTCCACTCTCTCTCTCTCTCCTCTCTCCAGTTCTCTCTGATTGTACATATTTGTTCATCTCTGTCTCAGGCACTAAGTATTCTTAACTTATTCACTTATTGCATTTTCCCTAAACCTACACTATTCCTGGCAGAAACTTTCAAATCTAATCAGTCAGCAACACTAGTCAGGGCTTTTCACCATTTGCTCAGCAGTTCGCAGGTATGTTGGCTTCATAGACTTTCCCACTGTACCATCTCTGTTCCACAGCCTAGCCGACAGGCTCTGGACAGCAGGACAGCTAGATCCAATAAATCTGAGACCTGTCTAGGTGCTTAATTTATCAAGAGGCCTAATTTACCCAGGCCCTTTAGACTAATTGCAGATTTGTAAAAAATGCTGATAATGTAGAACAGTGCATTGTGAATGTCCCTTGCCATATTTCTGCTAATGTGTTTCATCTGGAGTACATAAAGAGACAGGGATGCTGATTTTAGACACAGCACTTTGGGGCTAATCCAGTTAAATGATTATCCCTAAAAATCTGCAGTGATGTCATTTTCCCTATAGAACTCTGCCAGTTGCCTTGTTTGCTTTATTGTGAGAAATATGTGATCCCAGGCTGTAGAAGTTCACTCTGTATTTTTGTTCTAATGCACTGTAACTCTCTCATCCTACTCTCCCAGCTACCCATCCCTTCTTGTTTATAATAACCTTGTTGACAGAAACTCTAGCTTGGACTGTTGGCTTTTGTGTGCAAACAGATAAGGAAGAGGTACACTCCTTTGTTTGATATATGTAGATATATACAGGTATCCACTATGTTTTTCTCAATGTGCAATTTCTTTTCATACCCCTAATTTCTCAGTTTCCTCCAGAGACTACTATTCCACCGTGTTTTGGTCACTTATACTACCAACACTCCGCTTATATTTGGCCCCCTTTTCTACACTTTGCTCCAAGATTCATTGCCGCAACTTTTTTTCTAAGCTTCTTGTCTTCTTATCCATCCTCTATAATGACAAAACATTGCTCCATGGATTTGCAGCAAACTCAGCTTGTATGTTCTTTCTCAGATATCCTTTCCCTTTCCTTAGGTCCTGTAATTCCTTTGTGCTTTCATTCGTGTTCCAGAGAACTCCGTTGGGCATGCTCTGACTCTCTCTCTTGGTTGTGAGAAGAATCCAGATTCTGTTTTGAAAAATCTCTATGGCATGTAACTGATACAGTGCACCCAGGGGTGCAGCTGATCCAGGGGACAGCTGACCTGTAATGTAAAACACTAACAAATAACACTATAATAATCATTATCATTGTTATTATTGTTATTTTAAAGGATAATTTTTATAAAGCATCCACAAAAGTTTCACTGATAGCTGAGGACAGCGGTTAGGCAGTTCCAGGTGTGCTTCACTACTCCATTGATATGTTAAAGCTGATTTTTGCAATGTGGATTTTGAGGGGAGACCAGGATCTGGAATAAGACAAACCTCAAGACATCCTTATTTTTCAGGAACTGGATGTACAGGTCTGGGATAAGGCAACCTCAGAAATTTGACACTGTAAATATAACAAAGCTTTTTGAGACAGTCTTATGATATTTATCTGACACCAGATCCTTCATAAGCCTTCTATGCAGATAGAGAAAAGCAATAAGGATGTCTTCCTAGGTATCCCAGCAAGGCTGTTTGTGACCTATCAGTGTTCAGCAGGCAGATGCAACCAAATCCCACTGTTATGGTATTAACAAGGAGCCTGCTTTAAAAGTTTTCTCCTGTTTTTTTCCAAGTATAGCGTAAGAGTTCAATGAAATTTGTATATGATGAGATAAACCCTGTCCAGACAAGGCAGGTGGATTTTCAGAGCAGGACACAGAGGGACCTTATAGGCCAAATCATGTAAAAGGCTCTCTGCTCTCGGGAGGGGAAGATCCTCTCTCAGAGAGTTTCCTAACATTTAAAGACTGTCAACTAAGGGCCACTCAGGGCTCTCCCTGTCATGGCCGCTTGCCTCTTGCAGCCCAGCGGGCAAGCTGCGACTGAATGGAGCGTCTTAGCCGCCGGCTAAGTGGGTCCAAAAGAGCAGTCAGGCGGCAGCTCACTAAAGAGCGTTCAGCTCTCAACCTTTAGGGAGCTGGGAAGCAGGAAGTTGTCAGTTGGTTGTAAAGGCACAGGCGAAGAATGAAAGACTCTTTGAGGCGTTTTCCCAATCCTTTATTCCCCGCCAGGTGGGATGGAGGAATGTGGGGACTGGAAAGGGTGCCAACAAAGAGCAGAGAGCAAGGGTAACAAGGGGTTTTATACAAAGAGAAAAATGGGGCGGAGAATAAGGATTAACCAACCAGAAACTGACACGTACTGACATGTAACCAATGGGAAAACAGCAAAGGCGGGATGGAGCGCAACAACCAATGGACAGCCGAACCTAACAGAATGCTCTAGACTTAAATGCATAAACATAAAGAGAGCAGAACTAGGGGAGGAACCATGCCTAGATTAACATGCCTAGGGAGTGGCTCGGCCCTCAGCCTCACTTTCAGGATCACTAACACTTGAAGGATAATCCTTCCAATTAATTTCATGAATCTTGAAACTAAAAGCAGGCTGGGCCACCACCACACTCCCCAAAGATCCTAGGTGAGTTTTCCTCTTACTATGTCTCTTCTACTCCTTTAAAATATCCTTAAATATTCTTATGCAATCACGCTGCAAAATGGAATAAACTGGCAGGATTCTTTAACAGGAACAGTGAAAGAAGCAAAGTTAGAGGCATTATTTACAGTTATGGTATTAAACCTCCCAAAATATTCATTTCTAGCCAGAAGTTCAGCTTTGCCAAGCACTGCAGTCATTAGATTGATGCAACAAGATGCATCCTATGTAGCATGATCCCAAGATGGGTGTCAGACCACATATATGCACAAGCACACAGTGAGAGCCTCAGATTTCTCATAATGTTACGGGAGTGAAGGGGAGTTATCTGAGAAATGTCTTTTGCCCCTCTCCAAAAACTGTTCTTGTAGCCGTGTAATCTGGATAATCTCCACTTCTAGACTCTTGCAGGCAATTTCTAGACTGTAGAAGAGCATTCAAGGGGGAGATAGAAACTAATGAAAGTCTGGCTGACATTTTGATCATACTCATGCATTTATCAAGATTATCCCAAAGGCACATGTCACAGGAAGAGAGTAGTTTTTCCATATTAAAGACGGCATTAACCTTCTATCCTATCTTGTTCCCTTTGCTATTCCCAAACTCTGTAAATATTTCAGATGTCTTCTGCCCCACTCCCCCTCCACTTGGCTCTGTTAAAAATGGCAAGATGATTAAAAACTCAAATTTAATCCACATCTTTTTCTGTCTCTAAGGTAATTAAGTCTCATTCATTTCTTTGAGCTTAGAGTCAAAGGTAGCTGATTGTTAAACACCCACTTCAAGTTGCTCTTCTGTCTCCCAAAGATGCACCAGAGCTCAAATAATCCTCACACAAGCCCCTCAGAACATTGCATCAGTCAGTGTTTGCTCCATTCTACTTTTCATGCTGCTTTGCCATTCACAAATGTATTGTGGGCAAAAATAAATAAATAAATGAGCCTCTCTCTTTTGAGGAAAGGTTGGGACTTTAGGGAAAAAGCATTTTTTTACAAGTCTGGTGTGGTGTAAATCCACACAGATACCTGGGAAATGTTTTCTCTACTGTTCATTTTCACCCATTGCCCCACCCTCCATCTGTGGGAATGCTGCATTGAATAGTTATAGGAGGACTGTTGTTCTGTACCAAAATATTTCATCAGGAGATGAGAGAAATCATTGAGCAACTGACTAAGAGTTTTGGTAATAAATGATATAGTAGCTGTCATGGAAAGTCAATAGGAATCTTATTGTAGCTCTCAACAACACATACATATTAATAAGTCCTTATCTGGCAAATACTTTAATTTTTAGCCTACCAAGAGGAGTATATTCACTCTGACCAGAGATTTTGACACACTACCCTGCCTTATATAAACTTTCCCAGTCAGCATCCAGGTCCTGGACCCGAATCATGTAGGGTCAAGTCAGGCCACTGTAAGACAAGTTTTGACCCAACCACTCAAAGAGATATCACTTATTACTTGAGAACAATGTCTCTCATCAGAACAAAGACATGAGAATATTTTGTGCCCACAAAAGCACCAGTAAACCAAGCAGACTAAAACTGTATCTTAGCATGATTCTACTTAAAAGTAAAATGAGTCCGTATATCAAGAAACTAGGTAACTGAAAAGAAAAATTATGATTTGAAGCTTCAGAAGTAGTTTTCCTATGGACCTTTTAGGCTGTATATAAGTAGAAGAAAATCATAGCAGCAACAAGACTTTTTTTTCTTGTATTGATTTTTGTTACATTTCTGGTGACTTACTGAGTAGATAGCCAGAAGCAATTTATAAATACAGTAACACCAGCAGACTCCAGAGCACTGGTAGAGAAGTGCCACAGGTTGTATGCAATATAAGAATAATCCAGTGCAATTGCTCCACCTTACCTATATGGATGAAATTCAGTACTAGTCCCTTAATTTCAGTGACTTAGGGCATTTTGCACTGACTGAGGAACTGGGTTAAAGTACTTTCAGCAGTAGACCAGTTAATTTTTTTCTGGTATGAAAGTGAAGGAGTTAAATAAAATGCATGTTCTCATTTTATACCATTTTAATGGTTAAGACTGTAATTTTTCTTTGTACCTATTTGTACTCTCTAAATTCTTAAAATTACATCTGTCCTTCAGAAAGTCAACCTATTACCTTTACCATTATAATACTATTGATGAGAGTTTCATACCTTACAGAGAATATATATTAATGTAAGATTATTGCCTTTCATGTGGATTTCTGTGGCCAAAAGAAGTAAAATACCTCTATTCAAGTGTTTGTTGATATCATTCATTTACTTGTCCTGCAAGACAGCATGAGAAAAAAAAGGAAAATATTTGGAAATGCTTTTTGTTTTCTTCCAGAACTCAGAAAATTGAGTTGCCCTTTAAGACTGGTCATTAAAGTTGAATCCCCTAAATTATAAATATAAATAATATATGAGAAGATTGACCTCCAGACAAAAAAGAAGGACATGAAAACTCCAGAGACTGAAGCTCATGACAACAAGAAGCTCTGCCCACACCTCTTGGTGAGCAGGTTACAGAAACTGCTTCATCTGAGGATGCATCCTACACAGCTTCTGCTAGTGGAACTGACCAGAGAAAGAGCCTTTTCTTTTAGAGGGTTGCAATGTATGTTTTGGCAACTCTTACTTTCTCTCTTCTTCCCGAGAAGGCTCCCTATTGCACCTCTCCCTGCAGACTGTTGTTAATCAGTGTCAACCCAGTGTGGTCATTCCCATGCATACCTTGGTTCTGCTTGACACCAGTTCAAGTGGAGAAGTCCCAAGACAGACTTGTGTCACTGCTGAGGATACAGGGACCAAGTGAGCTGCAAGACTTTGCCTGAATCTCGACTGCAAGGGGAAAGGCAACTGCTGGGATGTGAGGGCAGAGAGCAGGAACCATGGCCAAAAGTTCAATGGAAGAGTTATCTATCATTCATACAACTGTTGCTGTGTTGAGGTTTTGGTACCTTCTCAAACTCTAAAATTGTATGTGTTCTGTGCATTGCTCTGGGATTAGCAATGGCCAAATATTGCCTATTAGAAAATACAAAAACATTTTTCACTGATTCAAGACATTTCTGAAGAAGGGCTCAAGATAGCTATGTTTCTGGCTCTACAGGAGGAGCAAGACTGTTTAAATAAGCTCTGTGACTGCTCACAATATCTAGCTAAAGGATTGAAGCTAAATATGCATACATGTGGAGAAAAAACTTTTGTCCTTATTTAGTGACTTTGTTTTCATCCTTAAATAAAAGACTGAAACATGTATACTGAAACAATCAGATTTAATTCAGTTCTTCTCTTCCAGTTTTTCAGCTGGGTTTACTCTTGATACGATCTGTTGAGAACTTCAAAAAGGAACACTGCATTTTGAACCTCCAGATGTCATTTGTATTCAATGATGGTAGCTGATGGCATTTCACCTCCTAAGCTAGAAATTTTCAGGTAGCTGAATGTCCTACTATCATGTTTTATCCTTATCAGGAAGTGCACGAAAAGCTAGAAATTTTGTTAAGGACAGATACAGACTCAGCTCACAATTCCTGGAAGATTTTCTCTCCCACAGCTCTCCTCTTACAACAGCCCTTTATCCTTGAAGGTGCTGGGGCCTCATACCTCAAAGGTTCTTAGACATGTAGAGAAGTCGCTTTGGCTTCAGCTGGAGGAGTCTCAAAACCTACCACCAACTGGTCACTAATACCTTAGGCTTTGGACCCAGCCTTTCAATCTTTGCTTATGTATGTCATCTTGATAAAGTTCCGCGGGACAACTCACATGAGTAAGTGTCTGAACAGCTCACTTTCTTTGTGTTACTTGTTAGTGCTTGTGTGCTTTGATATTCAATGTGTCTAAATCACCACACAGCATTTTATTTTTATTTTCATAAAATACTTGAATTAAATTACACTGATATGAAATATGCCTCTGGCCCCATGCAGATGTTTCCAAAAAGCCTAATAACAAACAGATCACAGGGCAGAGGATTGCATATTCTTACAGTCATTTCCAAGCCTAACTGCTTTTCAGAGTTCTGATTACAAGAAAAGCCATGCTGCCGATGTTGCTTTAACTGTGATGTTAAAATGAAAACTCATTGTTGCATCCCAGGGGGATTCAGGAACATTGACTTTGCTGCCCATCTGAAATGGTATAATGTTCTCTATTTCTATCATGTGGGTATCAGTTCCAAGTTAGAAACCAGCCTTCTCTCATAATTCAAGCTGGGGCTATACTGATGCAAACCTTCTCAGATATTATAAGCCAGTATGAGCTCAAAAAAAGAATTCACTGCTCAAGGCCAAATAGCTTCAAAGCTAACAATCCTCCAGAGTCAGTGTGAAAGTGTTGAAACTGTCAATGTCAACTTACACCATGCATAGTGAGTGTAAAACTTCAATAATGACATCATGGAGAAAAGGACAAAGGGCAGGCACTACACAGAAAAGTGCCAGTGCTCTTCAAATCTTTGAAACCTTCAAGGATTTATCTGGACTAACACTTCTACACATAGTCATTGGGGTCTTAGGCTATACTGATTAAGGATTTAGCTTATTCAAAGGCTCTCACTGATAGCAAGGATGACAAGGTTTCAGCAGTTATATTGGATTCCATTAGCTTTCACTTAAAAAAAACCATACCCCAAAACCCTCAGGATCCTGGGCTTTTTTTCTGCCTCTGATTTTCTTTCTTTGAGTCAACCTTTATTTTTTTTCCTTAACACACACACACATGCACACACACACACACACACACACACACACATACACACATTAATATATATTAATGTCTGGGTTTGATTCACAAACAGGTTTTGCAGCACTTGTGCTCTCAGTTCTCAGAATGCAGATCCCAGAAGAATTGAATCAATCCTTCAGGAATTCCCTGAAGCACCACATAACATGTTCACTCATTTCAGCTGCACTTAGGGCAACAGATACACTTTTAAAAGGGGAAAACATATCAGAGAAGGAGGGAGGGGTATTCTAGTTTTAAAAAAATCAGCTAATCAAGAGAGAAATTAAAAAGTGAGACTCTGTGGTTTTAGTGTCAGGGATAAGTACCTATTCTAATGCTTTTAGTGCAAACTGCAGAAATAAGTTTAATGGAGGACAGACATGCCTCCTTTCTAACTAGGTTTTCAGAGTCAGCCTCAGACAAAGAGCAAAGAGATGGAAGACTTGAAGAAGGAACAGTTTCCTCTGTCCTCCCTCTCTTATTTGTGAGAACAGTAAAAGAAGAATCCATGTTTTACTGTGCAGACACGCAGTAACAGTTGAAGACCCAAGCTAAGCATCTTCCTTGAAAAGTATCATGTTTGTTTAACACATGGCAAAAACAAGATGAAGAAAGATTATTTAACTATTTTTTTATAATTTAGTTACTCTCCTATTATTCAAGAGCTTGTGTCAGGGTACTGGATGCAGGCCCCCCCACTCTTAACCCAACACCTGAAGCCCCAGCTCATTCCTCATTCTTGCATTTCTCATTTCTACATTCTTCTAGTTCTGCTGTAGGTATCACCAGTTTCTTGTCACCTCAGCTGTCCCAGCACCCTTGACACATTTCAGTTGCTTAACACAGGACTTTCTGTGATGCTGTGTAATCCATGCTGGAATCCATGTAACCCATGACATCTATAGGGAGCTGGCAGATCTGACACAGGGCCTATGGAGACCTGCGACCATCTAAACCTGCAGGTGCAAACCAGACAGTGGCTGAAATGTCACTAGACATCCCCATTTGGCAACAAAAGTGTACCACACATACTTCAACGTTGCTTTCCTGAGGAGTTGTAGGAACTGTTGCACAATATTGCCTGCTGCACCAAAGATTCTGATCCCACCCCAAAGTCGTGAGGGATGGATAACTGCTTCTGAAATATTAGCTCAGGGACCCTTGTGCACACTCTTAAACAATTACCTAGGATGTTTTCTAGAATTACCTGCATTGTCATGGAAAGAGAGTGTACTCATTCCAGAGTCTGAGCCATTTAATGATACAGTTGACAATACAGCACAAAAATTTTTTTAATCTGTCAAAGGCATCTATGTTTACTCTGTTATTACAGTCCAAGTAATTTTCTGTGTATCAATTCCACTCATGCTAGTCGAAAAAGGCTTTTCAGGAAAACAAACCAGCTGAGAGTTGTTTCTCTGTACACAGAGAAGGATGAGGTGGGAGGCAGTGAAGGGAGTTTCCATTTATTGCAGCCTTACCTAGCTCTGGAATGGAAAATAATAAAGCTAGATCTGTGGGCTACTCAGCTCAAGCTAGTAAGTTATACTTAAAGGCAAGGTTTGTTTTTTTAATATAATTAGCCTACTTTGAAGACCTCAGGCAATAACGCTCTGTGGGATAGATCTGCAGGCAGCATAGAGGGGTTCTCTGATACTCTGGGCAGCAGCAGCAGCCTGGAGATATTCTGTGTGGTTTGCAGGTCCACATGGAAATGGAACCAATTCACAGCCACAGTGGCCAACTTTAAATCTGGAGTTTCTGTGGACAGATTCAGATCATGGGATGAATTCTGCAGTAGTTGGTCTGAGGTCTCTCTGTCTCCTGTACCACCAGCATCTTCATTTTGGCCCCTTACAGAATTCACAAATTTGCCACTGAAATGTGTCTTGTACTCCAGGTGCACCAAAAGCCATTGTTACAGAGCTCATGACATCTGGGCTTTAAACAATATCCTGAGGGTTTATTTTTCACTTTCACTTGTTGTTGTTGTTGTTGACTTAAAACCAACTGTTAATTTTTCTTGCTGCACTTGGTCCCTTAAAAAAGAAATTAGCATGAAAGGATTGGAGGGGTGAAGGGTTATCACAACCATGGGAGCGGACAAGAACAAGGGGGAGGTGGGAATACTCTACCTCTTTTACAAGCTGCTCTCTTCTGTGCTAATGCACTTGTTTTGCTGAAGGGACTGCACCACAATGCTGACTTTAAACTTTTATGAGAAAGGTTTCACATATATTCTGTGAAGTGATCTCCTCAAATATATTTCCTTTTGGAGTTGCTATAATGATTGTGTACACAGGCATCCATGGAGCTGAGTTAGCTGCTGCTGGACTGTTATTTCACTCACTATGACTTTACATCCACAATAGGTCACTGACTTCCTTCGATCTCTCTCCACAACTTGTATAGTGAGATCAGAGTGGGGCTGTTCTGGAGGGGGCTGCTTTTCGTTTTACAATAAGGCCTATATAGCATGAGGAACCTACATCAAAATCAGAACACTGGTCTTGCAAGTTAAAACTGTAATAGTTAAGTTTCATTATGAGAGAATAGAGATGCTTGGGTTTCTTTTCCAGGAGGAATTCTTTCATATTCTTGACAAAGTTCTTACTCTGTGGTGGTTGTGAGCCTCCTTTGTTGGACCCTTTCTTACCAGAGCCTGTCACTTACACAGTTCCACTGTCAAAGGACTTGCTGAAATCCTCTGCTATATCTCTGCAAGGAGCAAAATTCTCATCGGGGCAAAGAGAAAGCACTATGTGGGACTGCATTTGAATGCCACTGGAGGAATAAATACTTCTTAGTGACTTGCAAATCTGTACCCATTCTCCCATAAAAGATATCAAGCGTATTGTTTCTGCCTAGGTAGCATTCCATAATTCCATCCAGCTGGAAGAAAAGGAGACCAGACAAAAACAGTCAAACTGAGGGTGTCTGCTTCACTGATAATACCTCACCATTAATCCACTACAACAGCTCAGGCACATCAGGATTTTAAGAAACTCCTGCCCTGGTTAATGCTTTGTTCTGATGCAAAGTTTTAAAATGAATGCTGCTCAATATAATTCAGGCTTCAGCCTGAATGCCCCCCAGTTGTCTGCAGTCATCTCAATAGCTGGTGTAGGAAAAATCCAAGTTTTGAAGATGATCTTTCACTAGCAGTGCCATCACTTCTTACCACAGCCCAAGTGTGACTACAAGAAATACACTTCATATGAGGTGGAGGAAGGGTAGATGGACATCTAACCTCTGAAGAGCAACATGGAAGTCAGACACTATCTCAAGGAATTGATATAAGAGGGTAAGGCAGATAAAATACACTATCTCCTTGTGGCCTCTCAGCAACGGAGGTGGCCCATGCCATAGTAAGAATCTGAGAGAGGGCAGTTACTTCTCTTTCAGTTCTACATCCAGTTTTTGCTGATTTGTTTTTCCATGACTAATTTCCATCACTTCCTCATCCACCTGGCTGGATGTCCAGTTACTTTTCCAATCACTTATGAGCAATATACTCTCTCATACACCTCACAAAGACACACTCATCTGGAATCATTACATCAGCTAGGGATTTTTGAGTGACAAAAGACTATGCTAGGATTTCACAAAGGGTAAACCATGGAAAGCATTGGGAAGGAATACCACAGACCAAACACATATGGTCTATCATCTAGTTCACTCGCTTGTCAGTGGAATGACACTGAACTTTACAACCTGTCCCCACTGCCCTAATAGGCTTTCTCTGAAAAAGTCTTATTAATCTTTTTAACAGCATGGCAATCTCCATTGAGGAGGCAAAATGAGGCCAACTAGATAGTGTCTATGAGAAGTAGACATGGAAGAGACTAAGATATCGTGCACAATGCCAGAGAGGATAGTAAAGAGCTGAGAGCAGCTGTATACCATTCTACACCCACTTGAGATTTCAAATCTTTGCAGTAGTTTTGCAAAGCAAAGCACTCTCCCCATCAGAATGCAGTAGGACACAGGAGTATATTCACAAGACTAGTCTTATGACTCTAAGTAATCACAGTCTTGCCCGTTGTGTAATGTCATCACTGAAAAGGCTGGTTGTACTAATAGGAAGTGATGGCTGATCCCATTTAGAGAAACATTTCTAAGAAGCAACAAGCAGTATAATATCAGGAGGACTTTTAGATTTCCACATCTCTTCTCCTGGGGGCGCCTGCAGATAAAGAAGAAGTAGGCAGGAAAAGTAAATGTTTACTTTTTTTTTTTTTTTTTTTGAAATCACTAAGTACAGAGCTGCAAATGCAGTTGCATTTGTTCTATAAATCACATAATGACTCGATAAAAGCAAGAAAGACGTGTAGCAACAAGGGAGGATGAAAGAGTGAAAAATTCTGTAGGCCAATTATGGGAACTTTGTGTTTCTCCTTTAATATGCAGGCCTTCCACAGTATGTACATGGTCATAGTCTGTACTTAACTCTCCTGAGATAAGCTCAGAGCAGCTCAGCTAAAAGAACGGTTTCTCCATTTTTGTCCCCTTAGTTGAACTAAGTACACAGTTCTTATTTGTAAAAGGTGATTAGCATGCAGATCTTACCACATCATTTACAGATGTTTTGCTGGAGGCCAAATTCTGCTTTATTTGCATAACTGTTTCCACCATTGTTAGCTTTGGCTTTTCCATGACACTGAATTACGATATTATTGGAATGTCTTTGGTCCATAACCTACCATGAAGGCCCAGTAAAATATGTTCTGTAATATATATGTTATTTCATAGAAGACAAAGAGTCAATGAAGAAAAACTGAGTTGCCAACAGTCACAAGAAAAATTATCATCTGTCAAGACCAGCCAGTTCCTAAAAATCATGTTTATACTATTCTTTTCTTGATCTCCCATTTCAAAGTCTAGCCCAGATGTGCACCAGTAGAAAAATCCTGTGGCTTCTCCTTTCCTGAACGTCCATCACAACCCACTGTGTTGCTGTTGGGAGAGCATGTCCCTACAAGCTGTATTTATCTATCTTCTGAATGCAAATCATCATCAACATGTGACCCACCCAGACACAGCTGCAGCATGCATGTGATCTTGGAAACAGGAATTATTCCTACTGATTAGCTTTGTTCAAGAGCCTGTGTTCACCGAGAGCAGTATCTTTGGATACAGCTGAGCTCTGTGGTGTAGGAGCTGAAGGGAAAGCCTACCCTTGTCTGGATGATATGGATGCAGTACTCCGGTTGCAGTCATCATCTTTCTGAAGTTCCCTCCAGTGCAATGTCTGCATCAAGTGGTATCAGGCCCTGATAACAGAAACCTGAAACAGAAAATGCCTACCCCAAGCCTGGAATAATACTCCATGTCCTTTCAGTGCCATGCCTGCTAGTGTGCTTTCCCTAACAAAGACGCTATACAGAACAACAGTCATAAAGGCTGCTGTGCCTATTAAGTATTTAAACTGAATGTGCTCTCGCCCTCACCCCCACCCCAAAAGGCTTGCACACATATATGTCCTGTGAGGAAGGAAATGCTTTGCACAAGGAATTGCAGTGGAGTATTTCATACTGAAGTGTCAAGCTTGCCATCTAAATCAGATACATCATCTACTGACTCCAGTGCTCTAAGTTACCCTTTGAAACAGATGTCTTCCCTCTTGAATTAGATGGGGACATAATCTACTAAGTCATCTCCATATGGAATCCAATACAGTTTGCAAAGCAAACAGTCCTACAAAACAACCAGGCATAAAGGACATACTACCCCCGGGTTATTGCTTTGAGGGCTGGGCACAGGCAATACCTGGGCAAGTTGGTGGCCTGCTTGTGTAGACAATGAGAAGCTAGTCAAGACCTATGATAACGGCTTTGACAGATACTATCTTGTAAACCTACTTGCAGTAGTTTTAAAGATAATCACCCCCTCCAGCTGCAGGGATGTGTGCCCGTACATCAGGTACTGCAGTCCATATCTGGTGTATTAATTGAAACCACAAAGCTGTGAACTGCATCAGCTGAGGCATCAGCACATCCCCTGTTCTGTCCATTTTTCTGACCCTGCAGTGAGATTATCCCCAGTGTCAGGGATGGCACAGATGGCCAGGGCAGTATCACAGCTAGCAGATAGAACTTGATTTGCCAGGGAAGGCCTGTCAGGATCCTATGGGTACAGAGAGCAGAAATTTTTATTCAGGAAAGATATTTGCATAACATACATCAAAAGAGGAATATAAAGATATGCTTTTCCCCCATTCCAGTGGAAATAAGAGATAGAGGCTCACCTGCTTCTTGTGCGGGCCACCTTCAGAGGCACCTGCTGATATAGTCTCATTCTCTTTTCTCTCTGAAACTCTTGTCACACAAATGAGGTTTTTTTCATTCCTCACTCATGCCCTTCATGAAAGACAGCAGTAGTTTCCATGTGCTGTAATTGGACTGACTGGCTGGCTGATTCCTGTTCTCCCCTTGTGCAGCCCTGGAAACCTGGGAGAAAAAAGGTGGAACAACCAGCCACTCAAAAAACCCCCAGACTATTTAAAAGGTTAAGGAGTAGAGCGTGAAACTTCTGTCTGTTACAGACGACTGGACATTGTAATTCGGATGTCTTGTTCCTAATACTTCTATACTATGATTGTCACAAGGATAACAAAGGATGGGAAAGACAAGCGATTCTCATTGGGAACTTTCAAAGGGGATTTTTGTGAGTTGAGTGTTACACTTCCTTTTTTTCTAAAATATGGCAATGCTTGAGAAAGCAAGGTACAGTATGTTTAGCTTAAACTATCTAAAGGATGTTAAATATTGTGCATGTTCAAAAAACATACTCTGTGTGTGCACATGCACCTAAGTCAAGCAGTCCTTCTATCATTATCCTGAGTGTTGTTTGAAGTGGAAAGAGAATGCTCACACCACCTCAGCATCAGTAAGTCTGAATTGATAGTAATGTTCTTATTGGGTAAAAATGATGATTACAGATAATATGCAGTTAATCTTGCAAGTCAGCTGCTCCTCAGCTCAGCATACTTCTTTTTTTTACATTTTCTTCACCCTCTCCCAGACCATAAACAAAGGAGCTGTTGATTTTGGTCACCAGTACCAAAGCATTTCAGTATTCCAGTAACTCCATCTATTTATGTCCTTACTGAAATATCCTCCTTTTTCTTCTCTCTCCTTTTTACTAACCCAGCCGGCACCAGACCTTTATCTATTCTCCCTCCTCATTCTGGTCTTCTGTGCTTCTCCTCTGTGGGCTCCTCAGCAAAAGACAAACATCAAGAAGCTCCTCTAAATTGGGAGGAGAGCTTAGCACAGACTCAGCTCTCACTCATTTGGAGCAATGCTGCTGCAGTGCTCTTGAGCATGTATGTCCTCTGTGCTTCCCTCTTTCAGACATGACTATGACGGCATCTAAATCATGTCATTGCAAGGGCTAACCAGAGTTTTGGAAAGGGAAGGTAAGGATTCACTAAGAGGCTGCCTTCTTCATTTTGGTGGTCTGTAAAATGAGACTGTCCATGTTTGTATCAGAGGGTCAGGAGTCAGAAAGTGTAATATTTTGATTTCTTCCTGCTGCTTAGAATTCCAGGTAAGAAGCAATAAAAACTATTCAAAATATCTGATAATAAGGCTGTTTTTAAAGGTTACAGAACATTTGCAAACAATATCGCTCATAAAAGATTATGTCTTCTGAGGTCTGAGTTTGACTCAACCTCCATTCCAGAGCACAGATTACCTTGTGTTGTCCATTTTTGCTTGGTTCTACCCTTGGAAATTTTGCCTACCCCAGGGATAAATTTTTTGCTAATAAATAAATAAATAAATAAATAAATAAATAAATAATCCCCTGCATTTAGTGGTCACTGCTTCAACCCCTAAGGTGTTGGCAAGACTGAGAATCTTGTGAATGATGGAAGGTAGTCACTGTGTTAAACAATGGGCTTAACCCTCTTTGAGTCATGTGGTACAGCAGTTACAGATATTATGGAACAACCATCGTAACTTAGGCCTTGATTTTGTCAGCATCTCATGGTTGCTGTAAGCTACACTGGCAATATTGTTGAATTGCATCTTGTTTTCCCTCTTAGTCCTTCTGGTTTTGCCTACTCATAGGCTTAACATATTAGAAAAAAAGGAAAACTTCTTTACAGCATTTTTGCTGGCTCTGACAAGTTGATCTTTCAGGACTGGTAACTGACATATTGAATTTGGCCCTTATGGTAATTGTTTAAATGTTATAGAAGCTTTAACATGTCATCTGTTAAACTTATTGGTGATGCAGCTGTTCAACGTGCAGTATGGGTAACATTTACATGATTTACTGGGTGACGTACAGTTTTTGATTCAATAGTAATGTATTTGATTCAATAGGTGATGCATCTAATTCAACTGGGAGTCCATCTAATTCAAAGGTGATGCATTTGATTCACTAGCTGATGTACCTGATTTAGAAGGTGATGGATCTAGTTCACTGAAAATGATTCCAATTCCCCCATGCAAGGTATTTACTTCAGTGTGTGATGAATGACCTTTAATAATAATACATGTTTCTCCGATAGTGGATGTATTGGCTTCAATTTATATCCCAAGCTTCCCAAATCTGAGTGGGGTGGAGTGACATCTTGCAGCTACCATTCAGGTGAGGATCACCAGCAGTGTGAAACATTAGCCACTAAAATAATGGGAGCAAATTATGTGATAAAAGCTGTGCTTCCCAGATGAAATATTTTCTCCAGATGTGATGTGGGGATACAAATGCCCTGTCACTGCTGTTATTGCTACCACAGTACATGACAAAAATCCCCAAATCCATTTACCTTTAGTGTCATTGCTGGGATTACATACGGAGTACTTATTTCCCCAGAGTTATGTGAGCTCTCAAATAGCAGCATCTGAACTAACAGCTCCACTTACCTCATTTTTTTGTGTGCTTTTATTTTGTTAGAGGTTGGCAAATATTTAGTTCTGGTGAAAATGGGGAAAAGGGTGTTGGCAAAGAGCATTATCACATGGGGTAAGGCATGTGGCCTGTTGGGCCTTCACAGCATACTGCCAACCGCCATTTCTTCACTGGAATTGTATCCTGGTACAAACTCATGGAAGCTTCTGCTTCACAAACACTGGTTCATTGTTTTTCAGCTGGTTATTGCCTCCACTACAAGTGCATTTCTGAATAGGTCAGTCTCATTATCCTGTCCCCCACAGGCTCCACCTCCAAAATCAGTGGCAGAATCTTTGGGAGATGGTTGACATATTTTGCACATGCAGGTTACATTTTCAGTCACAAATACAGAACATTTGCTTGCACTCTTACAAAAAAAAGCCAAACAAACAACAAGCTCTTGTTGGACTTGTGTCTGTCATCTGTGCAGTGTCCAGCTCCAGAGCTGCGGATTTTTAATTTTTGTACTGCAATAGCGCATAGAGAGGGAGTTCCATTTCAGAAGGCGTGGGCTCAGTCATGAAAGAAAATAGTCTGTAAGCTTGGGTGCATGTTTGGTTGATGTTTGCACACGTACAAACCTGAAAGATTTTCTGTGGGATCTCAGAGCCCTAGAAAGCCAGTCCATAGCCTAAAGCAACTTGCTTCCACTTTCCAACCCAACTTGGTGGCTGCTTCTTCTTATAACATTTCCCTACCCTTATCTCCAGGGAAGAACTACTCCTCCTGGGGGGCAAAAGCAACAACTACAGTCTGTCCAATACATGTCTCCATTTTGTGCTCCACTTGAAAGGGTTCCCAGAGCAAATGCTTCATTCTTTGTGCCCTTTTTACAGCTCTCTGAGGCATATACATTTCCTTGTGTGGATGCAAGTTTTCTTCTTGTACCTGTGGCTGATATGTCTGCCTTTTAAAGTCTACTAGGCAAATAAATGTACAAGTCAAAGTCTCCAAATGTTAAAAATAATGTGCTAAATAGTAAAATAGGTATCTAATCTTAAAATAAATAAATAAATGGAATTCTTTCGCACTTTATTGCTCCAGGCTGTTTCTAGAGATGCACTGAAGTTGTTGCAGGCTTAAGCAGTCAGGTTTTTTTCTATCTACTGAGTTTTCAAGATTGAGATTCATGCACCTCCATTTGGTGTCATATGTTCAGAGAGAATACATTAACACATTGGTATCTGATCTGGGGGAATAAGGCTGTTTTCCCTCTTTTCATTCCTCTCCATATATTTCTTTCCTTTGCTTTCTTCCCGTCTCTCTAGTCATGGCAGTGACTGAAAAGCAGATACCAATTGTATGAAATTTAACAAGAGTGAGTCCTAGAATCTGCGAGGTAACCCTGGATATGTGGACAGACTGGGGAAGAAGAAGTTCGAAAGCAGGGCCATGGAAAGGCACCTGGGGGTCCTGGTCAATGGAAAGCTGAACACGAGTCAGCAGTGCCCTGGCAGCCAGGAGGGCCACCCGTGTCCTGGGGGCATCAGGCACAGCATCGCCAGCTGGGCAAGGGAGGGGATTGTCCTGCTCTGCTCTGAGCTGGGGCAGCCTCACCTCGAGTGCTGGGGGCAGTTTTGGGTGCCACAATACAAAACAATATTAAGCTGTAGAGAGCATCCAAAGTAGGGCCATGAAGATGGTGAAGGCCTTTGAGAAGAAGCCGTGTGAGGAGCAGCTGAGGTCACTTGGTCTGTTCAGCCCGGACAAAAGGAGACTGAGGACAGACTACACTGCAGTTTATGGCTTCCTCACAATGGGAATGGAGGGGCAGACACTAATCTCAGTGACCAGTGACAGGACCTGAGGGAGCAACATGAAGCTGTATCAGGGGAGATTTAGGTTCGATATTAGGAAAAGCTTCTTCATTCAGAGAGTGGTTGGACACTGGCACAGATCCCAGGGAAGTGGTCACAGCACCAGCTTGGCAGAGTTCAAGAAGTGTCTGGACAATGCTCTCAGGCACATGGTGTGATTGTTGGGGTTGTCCTGTGAAGGGTCAGGAGTTGATGGTCCTTGTGAGTCCCTTATAACTCAGGATATTTTAAGATTTTATGATGCTATGAAATCTGTCTTTTCCATTATGAGGTACGTGGTGACATCCATCTGCTACACTCTAATGGCCAGTCAGTAAAATACGTATTCTCTGCTCAGAGAGTAAATGTATTAACTGCCCTTTTCTGTTTTAATGAATGAAATGAGGAGAAATAAGTCTGGAAAATTAAATGGTTTAGAGTGACAGTCTCAGCTCTTACATAGGGTTCAAACGTTGGCTACTACTTTGAAGACTACAGATCTGCAATGAAAAACACTGCTGAAATACTAGGTAAGAGCATCTCTTAAGTTCTTGCACTTGACACAAAATACATTGACACTTCTTGAACAATGTAACTCTTGGTAACTTAAGCAGACCTAATTTCTTAGTGATGAGAAAGCAAGAAAAATTCAGTGCCTAACATTTTGAAATGACCCGGGTGTTCTGGAGAATTTAGAAGAACAAGCCTGCAAATATTGCTTCAGTTAGTTCATTCTGTATATTACAGACATGTGTGCCTGTATAGGCAGAACAAAACCCACAATTCAGTTTTTATGTCATCAGGTACCTATTCTGACCTCTGTGTGTGTCCTTTCTTGTCCAAAAGGATATACACTCCGTATTTCAGCTTGGGGTGCTGTGAAAATCTCCAATAAAATTAAAGGAAAACAAGTTATAGTTATTGTCTTGAAATCTTCTCTAAGTTTTGGGGGTTTTTTCTTTTTTTTTTAAAAGCTTAATTTTGTATCAAAGCATTTAGCAAGGAGCTCTGAGGACAAAATAGGCTACATTGCAAGGAGTATTCTGCCTGTCTGCTCGTCCACAGACTGTAAGTGTTCAGGTGGTCTCCAAGGCCCAGGTTTCTGCAGTTAATGTAATTTTATTTACAGGTTTCCAAACACCCGTCTGCTTTTCTTTTTTTAAATTATTATTTTAAAATTATCATTATTATTTTTATCTTTTTTGGTAACAATTGAAATCTGGGTAAGAAATGGGAGAAAAGGCATGTTGCCTTTGGGCCAGGGATGACTAGATAGACAGCTAATTGTTTTGGCTACTTTTTAAAAACTTCTCCCAGGAGCTGAGAAGCTGATCCCACCAGCGGGCAGATAACCAAATTAATTTGTCAAAGGCTTGATCTGTGCCTCCCAGAGTCTTTGCATCTTATAGGACTTGGAAGCAGATATGCATTCTCCTCGGCACTGTTGTTATTAAATGCTGCCATTTTTACAATCACAAGCCCTGCCATGTTGCACAGAGGAACTGCAGCTGCTGCTTCTTGGGGTACTGAGAAAAGCATGCTCCCGTGATGGCCCCCAGAGACCCATGTGCAGCATACCTTATTGAAACAGATAGACTGAGGGAGGTATGCTTCATCAACAAAGAACATTTGTCCAAATACAAGAAGAATGAAAACACAGCACTTACCACTGGTGCATAATCTTAAATCCAGTGAAGTTTGGAATGGGGAGAAGAATGCTGTGCTTGCCATGGTGTAATACACAAACACATAAAAAACCCTTTCTTCATTCGTCCTTGATTTTTTTGTCCTGAGTACATTTGCCTCTTAAAAAATCCACAGAAAGCAGCCAGGCTGCTCATATGAGCAAGCTGAGAGATAAAGCAGAGCATTCAAATGACTATGAACTCATTATAGCTATGCCCTTTGCCACCATGTAGCAGAAGAACTCTGAAGAGCCCTCACAATGATGTGCAGACCACAGACCTTCTTATTTTGAAACCTGGAACAGATATCCATTTTCTTTTGTTTTTCTGAGTCTTTCACTTAAGACTATGACAACTTTCATAGACATTAGAGGCTAAGCTCTGTGAGGTGTGGAAATTATCATCCATATATGAGTGTGGAAACTAAGGACATACGGCATGGTAGTTTTAATAGGAGCCAGAGGTAAAACCTGTAATTAAATTCTGCTCTCCGACCCTTATTTGGGTCTTCAACATCTATTATTCTGCCATGAAGTGAGAGCAACTCCATGAGGTATTAGTTAAGATCAATGAAGAGCAGCAGGTAAATCCTTCTTCTCTCATGTGGTGCGTTCTGGTTTTGGAACAAAGAACATTTAGACTCATGGAAACTCTCCCTCTCACACTTTTTCCTTTAAGGCAAGGAAGAATTTTCATCTTTGGAACAAGATGCGTTATGGACAGTGTTATTTTTGGGCATGCGTTTACCAAAGCTCCTTCTTCTCTGAGTTTGGCTGAGGCTCATTGCTCTGTTTTATTGCTGATAAAGCCTAGTTGTGTTAAATGCTGGACTAGAACAGGTGGGAAGATGCAGTCTAAATCAACCTGAAACAACATATGCAAGCATGATCCTAAATCAAAGACTAAGAAAAAGTCTTATTTTCCTAGATTGGTTTTTTTAGTTTCTGGTCCCATACCTGATAACACAAACCTTCACACCCGGACTGAGATTCATCATTAGTGGGGTTTATTGGAAATGCTGTGCTTTCTCTATTTGAATGAGAGGATTAGAATTTCTTGGGACACAGGCTCAGTCAGGTCATAGTAGCAGGACTTTGATCAGATGTAGGTCAGAACAGTGTGAAACATCTCTCAGGTAAGGGGAGGCTAAATGGATGGCTTCATCCACAAGAACTGCAGGATTTTGTGCTGGGTGTGTTTCCCTGCAGCTATCCTTACCTCCTTGCTGAGGGAAAGTAAGGATATGAATACTTAAAAGGACTTGGTAGCCTGTTAGATTTAACACATATCCCTATCAGGTATAAAAATTGCACAACAATAGGCGAAATTATATTTATCTCTGGCAGACACATAGCCATTGTCCCGGTTACACAGATTGTAGTCATACCTGAACTAAACACATTTTCACTCTCCTGATCATATCACTCCTGTACAAACTGACATCTTCTTTAAACTTGCTGAGCAATTTGAATGGCAAAATATAATATTTTCAATAGGAAAATTATCAACAGTGCTCTCCGTCTCAGGATAGCAAAGGCACCATAAAACTAGCTCAACAAGCCAGCTGAGAATTTCCCTGGAGAATTTTCCCAGCTCTTGGCATAGGGGACATCTCAGGGATATGGCCAGGAGGCAGGGAGGAAAGGGGTGTGAACTGTGGCATAATCCTTGGGGCTATTGTTTGTTAAAACAGCCCCAAGGTTCCACTTAATTGTGTTGTGGGCTGAACTGGCTCCTAACCAGCTGCTGGGGTGTGAGAACTACAAATATGGCAGAGGTACTTTTCTTTTCTCCTCTTCCCAGCTGCAGAAAGCACAGTTTGGCCTGGGTGCACAAGTGAGCATCCCATCTTATTCTTGCAGTGGACCTTCTGTTTTGTGTCGTGTCCATGGATTCTGGCTCAGCCCTGAGACTGCTACCAACCAAACAAGCCAAATATCTCATTTCCTTAACCTACTCCTCTTGATAACTGTGCACACGTATACCTACACACATGCACGCAAAATTCTAATGTGGGTGTCCACGTGCACTTTCCACAGCAAAATGGAAATAAACAATAGGAGAAATAAGACAGCTTAATATTTTATAATTGATGTACCTATTCTAGGGATGTGTTAATTAAGGATGAAAAAGAAACAAGTTATTTTACCACATGCAAAGAGAGAAATCACACCAGACCTAGAGTTTTCAACACTATTCTCCTTGATAGTGTTTTATGTCATCTTTTTGGAGAGCTATTTATGACATCAATTTTGAGAAATTAATTTTTTCACAGGCTCTACATTTTGCAAGAGAATAAATCTAGACCAACACTAGCATTTTGTACAGATATGTGAGATACTTAAAAAAAACTTTTCTCCCCAATAGCAAGTCCACTCCTCATCCTTTTAACCTTTGTGGGACATGTAATTTAAAAACAACTTCACTTAGCAGAAAGCCTACCAGTGTGTTTTGCTGTGTATACAGATACCTGTCAGCCAGAATCTCAACCATGCCATAGGACAGAATGTCACAGCCAGAAAGCCCAGTTTCACCATCCGCACAGCTCAACAATCAGAAGAGATTGCCCAGTTTTCGAAGGTCTTCTCTGCCCTGCATCAGTTGCCATCTTGCCGTGAAAAATCATTTGTATCTAGCCGTTATGCCTTAGCTCAACCAGGAATTGGAGACCTGTCCTGGGGTGGCTGAATAGCTCGGTATCCCCGTCGTCCGTTTTTGCCGTGCTGCTGGACATTGGGCGCTGCGCCTTTAAGGCCGGCTCTGAGGGCGAGGCGAGCGGACGGCGCGCACTTTGTGTCCGGGATCCTCGTCTGCGCCGCCCGCCCAGAAACGCGGGTGGCTTCGCGTGCTCGGGGTGCGTGCTGCGGCGCGGACAACGGAGAGGGTTTTCTTTTGCCTTTTTTTCAGTTAGTTTTCCTAGCTAGCTGAGGCAGAGGAGATCCCTGGACTGTAGTCTTCGTTCCTTGGACTGATCAGCTCTGCTCCGGACCGAGAACCCAGGAGAAAACGCCGGGAGCTCGCTGCTGGGCCCAGCCGGTGCCGGAGGCTGCATTTCTCCAGCCCAGGAGGACTGCTGAGAGACTGAGCGAGCCGAGATACATCCCGTGAAAAGAACTCTTTTCCTGAATTCGCCATCTCTTCAGAACAACAAGAGGTTCCCCTGTTTAATATTGTTCATTTTCCGTGTTTGTGGGTGTTTTGCTGTTGAATAAACAGGCTCCTTTTTTCCACTTCTCTCGGAGGAGATTTTTTGTCTCCCGAACCGGTGGGGGGAAGGGGGGCCCCTTGAATTCGCTTTGCTGGAGGTTTTCCTCCATAACTTTGCCCTAAACCAGGACCAAAAAGTGGAACTTGACATATGCAAACCTGGGGCACCAGACTCCGTATATAGACAGCACTAAGCACACTAGTCTGAAAATAAGAGTGTCATGGGCCATTGCAACTAAGGACCATGTCAGAGAGCAGAACTTCAAATTACCTGACTTAACAGAGGTTAGTACAGAATGATATTAGAATCACAGAATCGTTGAGGTTTGAAAGGCCTCTGAAATAATTGAGTCCAGCCATTGACCTAGCACTGCCAAGTCCACCACTAAACCATATCCCTAAGTTACACGTCTATGGGTCTTTTAAATACCTTCAGGGATGGGGATTCAACCACTTTGCTAAGCAGCCTTTGCCACTGCTTGTCAACCGTTTTGGTAAAGAAATTTTTCCTAATATCTACTCTAAAAGTCCCCTGACACAAGCTGACTTTTTCCTCACCTCCTACAAGTGAGGAGAACACAAGTAACTTACTTTGTTACTTGAGAGAAGAGATTGATCCCCACCTTGCTAGAGCCTCCTTTCAGGTAGTTGTAGAGAGCACAATGGTCTCCTTTTACTTTCTGTCCTTTATTTTCTGTAGCTTTTTCTACAGGTTTTACTGAAAAGACTTCACTACGAAGAAAATAAGAAAAATACACAGGGACTGTTTTGATTTGCTATTTTTTTCTCATGACTTAAGGCAATCTTGCCTGAACACAGCCTAAGACAAACCTACCTAAAGTTTGTCTCACTACAAGTTGCCCATAAACTCCTGACTACCTCCACGTCATAGCTTTGATCCAGCAGAGGCCCTGCTGTTTATGCTACACCCTAACACAGAGCTGGAGAAAGATTATGAAACAGGGAATCTATCCAGGAACAAAATTGCATATTTTTTTTCCATCTTCCAGAGGTAAATAAAAAGTCAAGCCCATTTGACAATGGGAAATGGGATTCAAAGCAAAAATAGAAGCCCATATATTGTCAGATATCCAAGGTTTTTTTCTGGTGAGAGGTTTTCACCAGAGTTATAACCCCTTTTGGTGGGGTTACATCACCATTTGATCTAAACCACCACAGTAAGACTACATCTGCTACTAAGCTGTGTTGTAAATGTCTTTAATTTTTATATTTCATCTGAAGGGAGTTGTTAAAGTAGGTTTACAGGGTGCTGGATCTTTGAATAAAAGACATCAGGACTGAAGCAAAGCACTGCATGACACTTAATTTTCACTCTAATAAGCCCTCCTAAAACATTACAAGATTTTGGTTTTCCCTGAACTTGCTTTCCCTTCCTGCATGATTACTTTTTTTAAAAAAAATTTTTCTCCCTCCTTTTTTAAGGACACATTTGAGGAGAATGGTTTTATTTTTTGCCCAGATGACACCACTTCTCTTTTCACCCTAAGCCAGATGTTCTCCTCTCTCTGAGCAAATCTCTCTGAAGTCCTTTTTCAAAGCCATTGCTTTTATTTAGTTTTTTGTTGGTTTTCTTTCTTTCTTTCTTTCTTTTTTTTTCTTTTTTTTTAAACTGTTCTTCTGGACTCTCTGGGGCCTTTAGTTTGACTTTTGTCCTTAAGGTAGGAGGAGATCCTCCAATACGTCTGTGCTTAGATTTTAAGGTTCCTTTGGATGTGTTCTCCAATACATGAAAAAGCTCTTTGCTGGCTGAGCATAACTAAGTGTGGGACCCTTCTCGATCACTTGGAGGGGTCACTGTAAAGTAAACATGAAGTATTATCTTTCCCAGCCCAAAGTACTTTCATTGGCTCTTTTTGCCCTGTATTACAGACAAGAGAGAAAATGTGGAGTCCAGGCTTTTGGCATGGCCCACTCAGATCTGAGAGTATTTCCACACAGCCATCAAACCCGGCTGGTTTGGTTTTTGTTTGAGGGTCTTGTTTTCATTTTGGAGAACAAAACAAATGATTATTGATTGCGGACCTAGGTCGTACAGCAGATAAATGCAAGAAAAAGAAAATTCTACCTTACTAAAGAAAAGAAAAAGAAGGAATAATATCAATATTTAGAACCCAACAAATAGAACATGAAGAACCAAGTGCTCTATCTGCAATGTGATATTCATCTGAAGAATGAAGGATATTGACAAAATGCAGGGAGATTCTGCAGCAGTTACAATAAAGGGAATTACATGTTTGCATCCCTTTGGAGGGGTGGGTTTGAAAAGCATTCAAGTATGTAAGAACAACGTGGGTTGTGTTCAACAGGCAGGCCTGAACCCAGAATTTGGTGTTGTAATTCAAGATTAGACTCCTGGATTACGTGACGCATAGAAAATACCAGCTAGATGTGATGAGAAATATTTTTCTCTGTTTTAAACCAAGAAACTGTAACAAGGTTCCTAAAGGAATATCATTATCACTATTATTACTATTGCAACAGAAAGGTATTGAAACCAAGCACTCAAAGGTCAGTATAAATTTCATAAACAGATTTTTTTCTGCAAGACTTATGCAGCCATATTGTGTATCTATTTTTGATTTGCAATTTCATTGTGGAACATATATTTTAATGGATTATATCTGTCATTAGTGCACACCATAAATACAATAGTAATCGTCAGATTCATAGCTAGCACTCATGCAGAGCTGTACATAATCACAATTCTCTACAAACATGCTTGTCTCGTGCTCAGAGTTCAAGTGGTAATTCTTGAATAAAGAACAGAGAGATCAGACTTGTGTAACACTCAGAACCATCTGTGCTCCTGGGGCTCCAGAGTGCAGACAAATGCCTGACTAGCTACTCCAAAGTACTTCTTGTCTGGACTATTTTCTTATGCCGGTATATTTATGCTTTCATTAAAATCAGCAAGAATAGCTGAAGCCTAATGTGTGCACCAGTCCCTAAAAATGCAGAGTCTTACCGCCCATTTCTCAGTAAATAGAGTCTGTAGAGATACAACATTAATTTTATTTCTAGCATAGATATAATCTACATAGATTCAAGCTATTCTCTTTCATGCTGTCCTTTTAATATGTTTGGATATACACCCTTCCCCTGCTTCAGAAAACTTCTGAAAACCCACCTTTCTGTGAGGCATGCCAGGTGCTGGACTACTCCCGCTCTGTGGGTGTTCTTCTTTAAATTATTTTGTTTGTAATGAGTTGTGCCTCCAGGGCCTTATCTCGCATTCCTTGCACACCCAACATTCACTGAAGTTGATGGAGGTACAAAAGGCAGGCCTATAGATTGTGCTGGGATCTACTGAGCTTTCTCCCAATTATGCCTCCTGTGTGGGCTCTGCTGTCTTTTCCAAGTGAGGTGCAGCTCCTCTTCCTGAGTTCAGCACCCTCTTTCCTCTCACTCCCTCCCCCATTTCTCCTTTTCCCCCCTTTATTTTGGGTGGCATCTCTCTAAGTAAGAGCATGTGCTACTATCATGGACACATTTGTTTTCTGAATACAGTAGGCACTAATGTTTGTTTCTCCAACGACCTATACACTACTATCCAAGATGCTGAAAAACTCTCATTCCATCCACTTACCACCCTCTGAAAAAAATCACTGCTTCAGTGTTTCTGGTACATGTAATATATTATAGTCTTAGTGATTCTTTCATATCTATCCTTATTAAAAACAGACTTAGCAAAGTTAATTAGGGGTAATTTGCATTCAAGCTATTCATTATTTACTTAGCTTTGAACTGCAAACTTTAGGAATGCCATTTGTTCATTAAAATTCCCAGTCTTTGCCCACTTTCCCTTTGATAGCTTAGTGGTTAAAGAAAGTTGTGCTTAGCTGCTGACTAACCATTCTCTGCACACTTCAGAGATGGCTGGAGGCCATTATTTTAGCATTAGAAAATAGTTAATATTGAATGCCATGAAGTTAAATTTGTGTTCATTTACTTATTACGTTGGAAATCAGATGTTCATTCTGTGCGAATTTCCCAGCACTGCCCTCAGCCAAGCTTTGCAAACTCCTAAGAAAAATAGAGTAAACAACAGTGAGAAGGTGAGGAGATTTGAAAGAGGGTAAAAAGGAGGAATTAAACAGATCTGTGAAAAAGAAATTGTTGCTTTCCCTCTCCCCCCCACAAGTCTTTAATTCTCACAGGTACCACCCTTGTTAGCTGCTTTTAATAGCATAAGGGAAAAGTATCTGCTTTTTATTGTTAACCACTAATCTGAACAATTACACATCTGTAATTCCTCAGAAGCTCTTGCTGTGTACTGCTAACAGATACTGTAAGTTGAAAAAAGATATAATGATATTTGTCTTGAAAACAGGAAAGAAGGATCCAATTCTTAGTCACTCAGTGGGGATTGTTTCTCAAGTACCTCTTTAGTAACTGGGCTATGCCTGTCTAAGATGCAGGAATGATCCCTCCACAGCAAGAACCATATAGGCAAGAAATGTAACCTCTGCAGAGGGCTGCAAGGCTGGCCAGATACTGCTGTGCTGTGTGGGCTGGGACAAATAACCTCAAACAAGTTTGGACAGTTAGCGCTTACTCAGGGATTGCTATTTGACAATTCCTCTGTTTGATTTTTCTTCTTCCAATGCAACCTAAAAATGATTAGATCTTCTAACACTCCCTCCCCCTTCCCTCCGTCTCTTGAACTAATGAGCAAATAAGGAAAGAAAATTAAAGAATAAAAAATGTAAGCAGTGATAGGGTGAGATCAATAAACTGTGGATTGCTAGCACTGAGTAAGCTTGACTAATCTTCTGCATATTGCATGTTGAGTTAACTTGCAAGAGAAATATGTTCCCTCTTATTGTCCTGTGTCTCATTGTGGAAAAGGAAGCAGGGACTGCAAATTAAAATACCCTTGATTTAGGTTCTGTAGGGAGTGCCCAGGAGTTCTTCCTATATTGCCACATGCTAGGAATTGAGCTCTCTACACCACTGCAATGTAATGAGAATATTTGATTATTGTTTTCAGCATGTGACTTCTTTTGTGCTGTTCCCCCCCACTGCCTCCAACAAAAAGTTCGCTAAAGATGCTCTTCTGAGTAGCATCAGCACAGGACTGTGCTGTTTTAGACTCACTGCTACAGGGCAGAAGGTGAAAGGTGCCTGAATAGTAACCCAAGCAATACTATACAACATGCTGGCATAAGACTTCTGGGGAATTCCTGAGCTGAAATACTGCACTGAGGATTATTCACTGGGTACATATGGGGCTAAGAGGAGCTCAGACAGAGGTGGGCAACTAATGAAAAAGAGCTATGTTTATCAACATATTTGCATTACATGAGTTTTACACAAATAATGAGAAGTCTTTGAGTCACCAGTCCAGGGAAAATACTACTCTTAGGATGGCTTCTTTTTCTTCCTCCATCAAAAATTTTACTTGAGCTAATGATGGTGATCATCAGTTTCCCAAAATCGCGGAACAAGGGAACAAGGTTGGAGGTCTCTTCAGTCCCAGGAGAATCTATAAGAGAAGTTAGAGCAAGAATTAAAAGAAAAACGCTTGACAGGTTATTAATTTTATGTGTAGGCAGTAAATTTATGTAGAATGTGACTACCAGAGTGACAATGGATCTAAGTTTGTGATGCACCAGGCTCACAGGTGAAAGCAAATAAAGTTTTAGCGACAGAAGGAAACTCACAGGAATGGATCATTTAGTACACATGTACAGTTGTAGTTCTCATTTTAGCACATACAGAGCTAGAAATGTCCTCTTCTTCTGAAGTACAGGTATGACAATGAAGGAAGTGAGAAATACCACAGACTTCAGTGTAATTACTCACATGGGAACCCACTTGCAAGGATCAAATTAGTAAATTGGATTTTCCCATCTACAGCTGAAGGAATTGTAGACCTCACACTATATAAATGGTGCTGATAGTCAGTTATGAAATAGGCTGTAATTTTTCCTGCTTTCTGAAAGGAGAAATGTATGCTTGAAGAAAGAAAACTCATTCAAACTCTGCATGTAAGAGCATTTTCTGCAAATGGTGTCTACTTACACTTTATTTCTAAGCTCTCTCATGTCAAAAATCACCAGTTTGTCACAAAGGGGAACTGTAAAGGGCAGCTGAAGAAATTAAAAAATCTGTGTGCTGGATTTACTTACGTTTGCATAAGAATAGGCTACTTTTTAATCTCTTGAGCTTCCAGAGGAAATACTCGTGAGGGTCAAAAGAGAGTAATTTAATTACCTCAGAGATTCACAAGAAATTAGGCTTCAGTGATGCCTAGGATTGGTTAAATTAATAGGGAATATGCTTCAGTCAGAATATTTGACAGTTATGCAGTGAATTTCTGGTGCCAGTGCATTTCCAATGGCTTCAGTCAGGTCAAGATTTAGCTTAAGTTAGCTGTGAACCCAAGATGATTACTGAATGTGTTGATTCAGGCTACTGTTAGTGTCCTAGAAGAGGACAGCATACTGAGGTCAATTCCATCTGCCAATGTATATGGAGCTACAACTCTAAACCAGTCAAATGGAAACAGTATAAAATGCTGAATATAGTAACTTTTGATCGAGGATTGGGATTTTTTTTTTTAAATTTTTGGGGGGGTTTGGTGTTTGGTTTGGTTTTAATATTTTGATGGGGTTTTTTTTGTTTAGTTGGTTGGCTTTTTTTGTTTGTTTGTTTTTTTGTTTTGTCATTATGGGTTTTATTATTATTATTTTTAAAATTGCTTAAAACCAATTTTTAATGTCCTAGGAAATACAATGTTCAAAAGGAAGACCATGGTAATAGATAATAAGAAAAGGCTGTATAAAAGCCTGAGATATACACAAATTCTGATCTCTGAGTACAGAAAATATCCAGTGCTATGAAAAAAGTTTTCTATGGATTTACACCAACATAATGTGACCCAAAGTGTAACCATTTGTTTTATCATAAGCCTAAAACCAGATCACTTTGCTTTGACACCTAGTTTTGGCTGCAATTGCACACGCATGTACCCACACATATGCACTCACATTCTCTTCAACAGCCGTTCAGCCGTGCCACAGAGCAGTATGGCCTCTCCTGGATAAGCTGTGTTAAATTAAAATTAAACATCACCAAGCTTTGTGCTCAGTCTCCCCCTGTGAATGTTCCGCTGTGGGTGTGCAGGGGGTTAATATCACAAATGTTCCACAGGAGGTTAGTAGGATTCAGTTTCAGCTAACATTTATTTTGCCAGCTCCTGTTCACTTTCATCTCTGCTTATGAACACTATTATCTTGTTTGTAATAATATATATAGATCACTGCAGCTGCGCTCTGCAAAATTCATCCATTTTTTGAACTTTGCAAAAAAAAAAATTAAAAAAAAATTCTTAAAGTGTTTCAGCATTACTGACCCACCTTCCCAGCCTGGTCTCTCATTTAAATTATAAGAAAGGCTTTCATTAAGAGTGGAATATCACATTTCTGATGTAACCTCACAGCCAATGTAGTTTTTTGTCTTTTCACTCAAGAATAATTTTCAGCTGTTTTTGTTTGTTTGTTTGTTTGTTTTAAAGGAGTTGGTTACTTCAGCTCCTCTGCTTTTTGTCCGTTCCTATTGTTAATTTCCTGTTGCAGGCATTACCTTTGACACTGTGCAGCAGGTCATCACACTGCCTGAACTGTTCTGTCACTTGCTCAGTAGATTGCCAGCAATAATATTGGTATCTGTACTCTTACATAGAACTTTTCCTATCTTTCAACATACAGCTTCCTCTCCTGGAATCAGTGGTGTTAATAACTGACGAACACTGGAAGGGCTATCAGTGTATTTGACATGTTGTTTCACAAACTCACAGGAGCAGGCTAAGTGGTATGGTTTTCCATAGACATAATGTAAACTCAGTAATATTTGTACTTTAAAATCCAAACAGCCTAAAGAAGGAAATGTGTCTTTTTAAACAACCTGTGCAGTGTAGACACATTGAAAAGCAAATGGAAGACTATAAAGATGCAGGACCAGACTTGTATTTACACCAAAATTTTGAGCAGAAAATCCTCTTCTCATATGTTTTCTATGGTCTGATCCTATGGCTTCTCCCTAGAAAGGCACACAAAGCAAACTCTTAGCTGTAAGTTCTTAATGTTTACCTATCTCCCTATTACTATAGTACAGCTTACAATGGAACTATTATGCCAGAAATTGAATGGTGTGATTCAATAATTGACTTTACCAGTTTCACAGTCTTCCTGTTCTTCAAGAAACAGAAGTCATTGAATGACTAGGTCATAACTCTATTCTGCTTTTCTCATTTTGAGACAGAAAAAGGCAGACTAACTTTCAAAGCCCCTACCCTGGGCTTTCAAAAAGGCAGAGCATAAAAGGAAGAATAGAAAAGGAAACAAAAAGGAAATGAAATGGAGATTTAAGTGGTTAGGCCTTGTGCTCAGCAGTCCTCAAGATCAAACTCACTCCTCTCCATGCAGCAGCTGGTATCAATGATCTTGCGTTGTTCAAACAAGTTCCAGCATTTAGGGAGCTGGGATGCTGCCTTCTACTGCACTTCTTCAGAGGCCGCCTCTCTGGTTGCAGCTGAAGTGTGCCTTCCAGAAACAGCTTTGTGTTACTTTGACAAAGCCAGATATCACCTGTCCTCGAGGTTTAAAAAAAGGTAGTAAAGGGAAAGAGGGAGTAATCTCTCTTAGGCCTCTGCTGCTATCACTCTCCCTTTTTATTTCATTTAGAGCACAACGTGAACAAAGAAGGAGTGTTAGACGTGCACACTGTAATGAAAATCCATGACTTGACCATGCATTCATAATTATTTTATAAATAAATGGCTTCTGGAGAGCCACATCTGTCTCTTCCAACAGAGTGTATGTCTTTCATTAATGTATTACAGGCTGAATGAAGCCAGCCTGAGTGCTTTGCTTGCATCTTCCTCTTCCTCTCCATCATTGTTCATGGATAGGTTTTTGTGGTTCAGAGAGAGCTGCATGCCCCACACGTCTCTGCAGGACTGATGGCTCGTCAATAACATTAGCCAGCATTATGGGCTGCATTGGTGTAGAACAGAATCAATATGGCCAAGTAAAAAGTCTAATCAGTTGACATGACCACCTTCAGGAGAGCTTATGTTACAAGAAATGAGTTTTCTTAAGGAATCAGCATCAGCACTGGTTATTCACCCCACACCAAGTGCACTTGACAAAGATTTATTGTTTCTTGTTTTGTTAGCACTGCCACTTAAGCTGGTAATAGTGAAATAATAATTCAGATGAATATTCAGAAGAATAATAAAGACTGGACTCTGCAAACACTGCCCACATTTTCCTAAGAAGCTGAAAAGAGTCTCTGTAGGGTATTTTGCAATGTGGAAGGGAAACTGTCTCACTAGGAAATATGGTTAATTTATGGACTTGGATACAGAGATTCATGCCCTTTGTCTGATTAGGTTGCATTTGGTTTTCTCACCCTCTTTTTTTTTTTTTTTACTGAAGGGACAGAGGCAGCTCTCACTTTTACTTGTACAAATTGAAGTCACTTAACTGAAAATAGGATTTTTCCAGGTTTCTATCAGCGTAAGTGAAAGCAGACTTTGGCAGTCATGCCTATGGCAATGTACATATCTTAAAACAAGTTTCTCACTGATGCATATCTTCATCTATGTGGTAATTATGGAGCTGTTTTACAATCAACTCCCTTTCTCTTCCTGCTCACCCCTCTGCATGCAGATTCACCCATAACACGAGACCAACAGGGGTGCAGCTATAAGATATTTCACTTTTATGAACTCTGCTGATCATCTGTTCTCATTTGTCCAGTCATCTGAGGGAAACCCTGTTCAATCATGTGAAGGTAAAGCATTAGTGAAATCATTAGTGCAGCATGGGCAGGTTAATAGACCCATGCCTCAGCCATTTTTTTGCATGCAACCTCCCGCCTACATCAGAGGTACTTCAGCAGTGTTATTTCCTAACAGGTAAAAGAAAGTAATTGCAATTTGGAGGCAAATAGCTTGTTTGTGAATGGGCAAATGGACATGTTAACTACTCCCATCCCACTTTGTTAGAATGAAATAGCTAGGAAATTCTCATAAACAAAAAAAAAGTCTTGAAACAGGTTAAGTGTCTGTTCAAATTAAATACATAATCAGAGGAAATTAAAGGACCAGTGCCATAGAGGCCTTTGCAGACTGGACATGAGGACAGGAACAGAAAATTTGCTTAACGCTTTTCTGCCACTGCCAGAAAAGTCTTGACACTCACCGACCAGTCTGTGGTACTTACAGGAGTCAGTTTGGTGTAACCCTCCTGGGCAGTGGTATTCCTTCACTCTCAGCGTTACCAGTCCACTCAATACTGTCACTGGCAGTGCGCAGTCACCCTGCCAAATTTCGTCTCATTTTATCCCTCTGCAGCACATACAGAGATGTACATACTCTTTACTGGTTTCATTGCAGGGAGAAGGCACATTGTTCTGGGTTTTTAATATTAGAATAGTAACTATGGGTCTCAGTCAAAATGGAGGCCTACAGCAATGAGCACAGACAAGACAAGTTCTTCATCCCCAGGAGTTAGTGTCAAGTGCACATCAATATTGAAGTAGTTTCTCAGTTGCAGAATTCACCTCCAAGTTTCCAGTAATGTTGATTGTCAAAAATAACACCCAACGAAGAAAGCTATGTGGGAAAAATTAGTCCAGGATCTGTGTGTTTTGTGATTGTCTTTTTTGTTGCTGCATGAAAAAATTAAGGGACTTTTAAACTGATTTAGATTCTGAACATAAAGTTGGTTAGGTTTTTCTCGCTCTTTTTTTTTTTTTGGTGAGAATCCTGCTGCAGAATATTAATACTGTAACATTAATTTAAATGGTTTATTAAAGTAAAAAAAAAAAATCAGTCAATTTTTTTCAGATTCCACCATTTATAGTGATTCAAGGGAATATTCTACTCTCAGAGCCCCAGGATCTTGGTATATAACATCCTCATTTGTGTTAATGGAAACTTTACCTCTTTGAATTCATGAGGACTGAAAAGTTTCACCAGGCACACAGGCTCTGTATAAATAAGCAGCACACAGCAAACATACTCTTTTAAAAGGATTATCACTTTGACAGCTATTCAGTTGGGGTGGCTTTTTCTGTCCCCTGGAATTCCCAGCTTGCCCTCTTAACTACACAGAAGGTAAATCTGTATAATACTTCACAGCTGCCTTTACTGGGACCTGACACTGAGCTTACTGGATGTGCTTTCCTGGTACAAAGCACCTCGTCAAATTTCCTGCTCTGGATGCAGTGAACACAGCTGATGAGCTGTCTTATTAAAAGTTACGAGAAAAGGATGTTCACGCCATTACTTTTTGAACTACTGGATACACAGGGAAGCTGCTGAGCCACTCAGTCCCTCAGAGTCGTTCCTTCACACAGAGGCTGCATTCTAACATCTAATATCACATTGCTCCCATGGTGGTCACCATCAGATTTCAATTTTTTGTTTTGTTTTGTTTGTGCTGGCATTTTTTATTCTGATAGCCTTACCATGATATTCCCTCATCACAGCAGACAAAATTTGAACTTTGCTGTCCTGCTGACACTCAGCACACTGACAAACCTCCCAAGAGTTTTAAGCTGGGACTCTGCCATTCTCCTGCCTGCAGGGATGGGATCAGGGCCAGGATCCAGACCTCCCTGCACCCTGCCTACTTCAAAAGGAAAGGGCAGGGCAGTGCCATGCTTGTTGGGGAGCCAATCCCTGCGAGCCAGAGGGGGGATAACACACAAAGGGCTGACCGCGAGAGGATTGATGAGACACAGGTGGTCAAGGACACCAGAGGTGGGTATACTGCAAGGAAAGCTGAGGTGTCAGACTACTGCATTCCACCCCAGGTTCCTGTTGAGGGTGAGCTTGGGAGATGGTGAACAGGGACAGAGCTACAGCAAAGAGCAGCTAAGAGAGAGATGTCTGGGCCATAAGCAGGGCTGAGAGAGGGCTAAGCTGCTTCTGCAAAGCTGGGTTGAAATAAAAAAAAACCTTCCTTTTGAAGAAGATGATACAATAGTTGCTGCAGCCATGGTTCAATGGGCCATCTTCAGTAATGCCATGTATGGAGCATTGTATATACCCACAGCCTTCCTATCAGTAGAAGAATGAGCTATTTTCTCACGTAGTTCAGGTAAAAGCTGCAAGCAATTTTTTTCCTCCACCACCTGCTTTGGAAAACTGCTGGCACTTGGACTGGAAGAACACAATTAAAAGATGCAGTAAAAATTGACAAATCTTGGTATGGGAAGCTGAAAATACATTACAGTTCCAATAGAACTATAAATGAAAAACCCCTAAATTAAATAAATCTTGCACAATTATAGATTAAAATACGTTTGGCTTTAATGACTTAGCATATACAGGCCTCTGTTCTTGAATTCATTGCTGAGACTCTGTGGCTTGCATAGGGATGCAACAGTAAACAAGTTGCCTGCTGCCGTAACGCCATGGAGGGGCGATGAGGGAAGGTGGACCTGCATTTTGTTGGCTTTTTGGTTGTTGGTTAAAACTCCTCCATGGGCCCTGCTCTCTGTGCAAAACTGTGGCCATATAGATTCAGTAACAGCTAGCAGTGTCAATAATGGACTCAATAATGAGTAGAAAAGAAACCCAACCCAATAACAACAAAACCTCTGGGGGAGCATTAGCCGCAATTGCTGTCAGCCAATGTTGGGAAGCTGCCAGTCTTCCCTGATGGCAGCCTGTCAACCACAGGCTGCCGAAGGATGCTGGGCTGGGTGAGCTAGGGGTTGGGGAACCTTGAAAGGGTCAGGCTTGCTGGATGACAATGTGCTACTCCACCAGGGCTCAGCAGAGCTGGATTTAGTGGCTCAGACCTAGCTAGAAAGCTGTGGGATTTGGAGGGAGGTGGTGGTAGAAGAGGCAGGTGTCCCTCCTTCCTCTGCCCCCTGCTTGCCCCAGATCATGGCAACACACTTGGATGTTAGTGCAGAGTGCTGTCCTCTGCTTTTGGATGATAAGCATGGATCAAAACATTTTCAACAGCTAGCCACAATAGCCTAAGGAGCTATGAATTCCTTCTTGAGAAAGGTGGGAACCACATGAATGACTCTGACGTGGCTGGCCTCAGATGTCCACTGTGCTGATCTGATGGTGCCCAGAGCTCCCGAGGCTTTCTGGATCTATCGCTGGGTGCCTAAGCCCTCACTACAACTGAGCAAGTAACTTCACCACATCGTCCCTCAGAAGAGGAGGGCTGAGCCTTAACACAGAAACAAACAAAAAAAACTAACCCAGGAAAATAATTTTTTATTGCCAAAGTCATTCGGGTCATGGTTTCCATCAGGCAAATAGCTCTGTGAGAATTAACTCAAAGTCTGTTTTCCCCAAGGTGTAAGTCCTGTGTTGAACAGTAGCATAAAGGAAGGTTGTTCCTCTCCCTGCAGCCATTCCCCGGGTCAATACCTCTCTTTCTTGTCCTGTCTCTTACTACTCACACCTACCATCTTGGAGTTTCTAGTTTTTGACTGAATTTGGTTGAAATAGGTGTGTGCATTCATATTAGTGGGGAGGAGAAATGCACCCAGGCAGACCCAGATGCATGCAGTCAGATGGCATAACACTCATTTCCTTATGAAACTAGGTTAGAAATAAAATAGCAGGCTACTTTCTCAGGCCTTCCTGTTCTCAGTTTCTCCTACTTTTGAAAGTTTTGGTAGCTTAAAATAACCTCCATGCTGTGTCTAGAAATTTTCATGTTGTGCTTTTGTTGGATAATTTTTCTAAGAGGTCTCCTGATTTAAAATTTAGCATGTGAATATGATCTTTTTTTCTCCTTCAACAAGTGTTTTCTAGAAGGTCTGAAGCTGATTATATTGGGATTGTGATTACTTAGTGGCTAGACTAAAGCTGTTTCACAAGTCAACACTGATGTGTTACTTTGAATTAAGATGAGAAGATTTTATGTTTTACGGAAAGAGCCATTCTAAAATACAAGAGTTCAATGTGTACAAAAACTCTGCCTGAGAACTTGCCTTAACATGATATATGACTTTATTTTGCATGCTCTCTAGTCATGCATTATTTTTGTTTTATTAGATAGAGTTGACCCTTTGATCTTGGTGAATTAACACTTTTACTGATCCAGAGTCTGTGAGTCTAACTCTTGTGCTTGTTGACACTGTTTTTGTGTGACCTGGCATTTTTAATCATGGAAATTCTTTTCAAATTCATTTCAAATATGTTCATAGAATTAATTCCCTGACATTGTCTTTTGTGATTTAACAGCTTTCTCTGACTTTTCTGTATGGCTTAGCTCTTGGAGCTTGCAATAGTGTAACACAAGCTTAACATGCATTTTGGCAATTTACTGTCTTTTAGAAATGTCTGCTTTGGGGTCTTAGACATCACAAGAAGAAAAAAAAGAAAAAAATTATTGTAAAGCTTTTTCTGGGCTGTGGCCAGCTTAAGGAAAACATCAAGTTTTCAGGATAGAATTAAGTGGATTTGTAGAGAAACTTGAAACACTGTAAACTTCCTGGCCTGAATTCTTGTAAGCCAATATGCAGTGCATATATACCATAATGAAATTCTCCAGTTGCAGTTTACATTTCATTCATGTAGCATTTATCACTGGAATCAGTGGACATTGACTGCTGTAGCACGTCAAGGGTTTGACCATTGTTATTCTGATCTTAATTACAAGACCAGGGCTAGGATATAGAATATGGTTTCCTACCAGCTCCCAGGAGTGTCAAACTGATTAGAGCCTTTCTTCACCAGGCTGTGTTGAACACACCCAGGCCAAAATGGAGCTCAGTAAGTGTAAAGTTATGTGAATGGACGCCAGAGGCCATGGGAACAGGACAGAAAATTTTACACAGCAACTGCAATGTTTTACGTCTTGCAAAATAACAGAGCAGCTAGAAAATAATTTTTTAAAATCCAGGTTTCAAACTTCGTGTTTTCTCAAGTCAGGGAAGATATCTGACAACCTGCTACATCATATATCAAATATCTGATTTGATACCTCCCAGCACCTTTCCCAAATCATTGGCAAAGGTATGTTGTTAATATCATTCATCCCCAATGAGAGAATATCTATCTGAAGTACATTCCACTGCAAGACAGCTCCTGTGAAACACTTAGGACAGGACTTTTAGAGGAGTACATTCTTTGTGGAAGTCCTTTGCCTTAGATATCTTAATCCTAGAATTTCACAAACTGTGGTGCAGCAAAATTCTGCAATAATTTTTCTACAGAGGATTAAAATGTATTGGACAAATTAAATCAAATGCTCTAACCAAGAAAACTTTCAGTGATATTAAAATGTATTATTAAAAAGTGTAAAGATAGGAAGGAGAGGGAGCTGCATAAAAACACCACCTTGGAAGGAAGGAAAAGAGATCTCATATAGCAAGGATATTTTTCCTGACCCAAGAAAGGGCTGATAAGGAGCAGAAATTACCGTCAGATATGGTAAAAGTGTAGATATTTCTTTTAGACATGAGAAAATGAGTTGGCAAGATGAACGCATTTAGTGTGCGCTGTGGTACAGACGGGAATACCAAAGGGCCTTGAACTTATCCTCGTAACAGTCTGGTTACTTAGTTAAACACCACTGGGTATAGATGAAATAAGATGGAAAGGAAGTCCAACCCCTGCTTTTGCAGATAACCATATTTTAAATCTCCTCATAAACTAATTCTCTATCATCTAGCTAGTTCTCATTTTGTCCTCTTCTGCTGATATTGGAGCGCTGATCCAGAATGTCTGTGTCCCAGCACTTAAACTTGTTTCCACTTTACAGCATAAAATTATATACAACTATTTGTTCTGGTTAGCATATGTAGTTCTTCTTTATCTCTAGTGTTTACACCCTGCTCCATTGTCGTATGTTTTTACAGCACAATCATTCCTTTCTTTCACCTGTCATTTATTTGGCTATGGAAAACAAATTCTCTCAAGTTACTATTATAAAAGTGCTTATTTTATTCTCTTCAAGCACACACAGACTCTCTTTGAATTTTTCTTTTTTGTCCATGGGCGACTGAGCTATATGCAGTGCTCTTACTGGTTTTGGGGAAGTAGCTCTGGTGCTGTCCAGACTCTAATGAAAATGACTCATCTGATATATTCTGGAATCACATTTATTCAAGAAAGCCTCTGCACTTCATCAGAAAGAATCTTCATGTTGTTGCTTGGTCTCACTTAATTTATCCAGTGAAAGTGGATTTTGCCATTTGCTTTAATTTTGCAAAGCTTGAGTCAGTTTAACTGCTGGCAAGTTCCTAAAACTTCTAAAACATGCATTTTGGGCTTGCCAGTTTTGGTCTTCTTTGCTAATTCTTTTTAGGCTTTTTTTCTTATTACTAGGATTCCTTTTGACACATGCTGGTAGGTGATATTTTCTCTAGCTACTGCTACAGTGTTTAGGAATGGAGCTGAAAATAGTGATCTAGATCCTACATCAGTAGCATACTGGTCTCAAGAATTTGCCTTGAGAAAGCAATCCCAAGCAGTGCAGGAAACTTCAAAAGGGGCATTCAATGAGTTTCATGTGGCATAAGGCTCAGATTTCTTTAGCCTCTTGGGAAGCCAACATTAGGGACTAGCTCTCCACTGGGATGCATTACCAGTTCAATGGCATCACATCCACAGGATATTTTGCTGAATTCTGTCTTGGTTGTTGTGGGAGGATCAACAGAGGATTGCTGACAGAATGGAAATCTAGCTGAAGCACTAGGGCAATGTAAAGGCTATAATAGGATTTTCTTTTTTTTTTTGCTAATTACTGGAAGTTGCCACCTGAAAGCAGGGCTATTCTGTGTACTGGGATCCTATGGAGACTGCAGCACCTAGCTACCTTGGCTCTGCCACGATGGGCAGGACTGTAAGCAGCAATGCTTATTTGGTCTGACTGTCATTTGGTGTTCTTTACAGAGAGGTTTCAGCTAAAGGTCACGGGAGAGCCACTTTATATTTTTTCTTCAAATAAAATCAATTGAAGGACCTAGAACACAATAAGTTATGTTCAGGGCTGCACTTCCATGTATTCCCATTGGAGACCTATCAATGTGAACTAGCACTGTTGGGAAATATCTCCAGCTACCCCAGTTAATCAATATCTGTTCATTATACTGTCTCTGATGAATATGGGTAAGGATTGGATAAGCGTGAGTCAGGTGACTTAAAAATAACTGCACCTCACATAAGATCAATACAAGGAGGTTTTTTTTTTTCCAGTATCACTTCAGGCAAACTAATGTACCTTTTATCCTTCTCTCTTCTTACCACCCCTTGCTCATTGTTGGTATATTAACATCAGTGCAGGAGTGGCTTTATTAAATTAGTAGCACTTAATCTACTGTCATACTGTCAAGTTGCAGGGAGTGAACAAGCAGACAGCAAGTTTCAAGCAGCCCAATTTGCTTCAAAGGGCTCTTACCCAAGCAGTTAGCTCAGAGCTGTGCCAAAAGCAGTCTTTCTGGGTGCCTGCGAATATCTCTTCCCTGAGTATGAAAACCCTATGCTAGAAAAAAAAATTGGTTTAGGGGAATTCATGCCAATTATAGATGTGTTATGACAGATTAAAATATTATAATTATGCCTGGCTTCCATGCAGAACCACATTAACACATCTATGACATTTAATAACACAGGAGGATAACCACATGCCTCAACAAAGGTTGACTTTCCCCCAAAGTTGCTTAACTTTTTTCTCCTTTACTCCCTCTTTTCCTCTTTTTCCTGCCTGCTGAAATAAGGAGCTGCATGTTCTTGCAGTATCTGGGGGGG
>VZTG01005945.1:189055-201110 GCA_013397845.1 Melanocharis versteri
AAGGGAAGGGAAGGGAAGGGAAGGGAAGGGAAGGGAAGGTGGCTTGTAATTTAATGGCATGAAGCTGACAACTGCAAGTCAGTAATAGATTAAAGGCATTCAGCTCATTATTGAGCTGTTTATGTCAGCCTGATTAAAAACAGGCAAATGAAATAAACACTCTCAAGACTTTATTTTATTTAGTGGATCTGTGGCAGACATCTTGTATCCTCATAGCTCATGACTCTCAACACATAAACTAAATTTAACCTGTGAAGTAGCTGGATCAGAAAGTGAAGTCTTGTTTTAGAGCTAGATGTTTTGCAGAAAAATGGCTCTTGGCTGTGCTTGGAGGGCCAAAATAGGGAAGACCTTAGGTAAATCCTAAATCCATCAGAGAGTATGTGTTACTCACCAATAACTTTCCTCAGACTTACAGTTCACAGTGCTTAGCAAATTCTGGTTATTTGGCTTTCACATCCCTTTCTTTCCCTGCCCCCACATTCAGCTGGTGAGTCCAGTTGCCTCCATTTTACTGATCAGGAAACGTGAGACAACCAAAAAAGTCTTATCGGCTCTTGTCAAACACTTTGCAGGCTGTTTAGTATAAGCTGCAGTCCAGCTAATACTTTCAAGAAGGCCTCATTTGCAAGCAGATATGCATTCCCATTGAGTCAAACAGGACCGTACATGCTTGAAGTTCAGCACATACCCGCATGCTTTGAGGCATCACCACCCCAGTGCTCAGCATTTCCTGGCACTTAATAAGCTGAGTTTTATTTTGGTCTTCTCTTGTATAATGAATGAATGAATCATATTGCAACACATTGTCTTGGACATGCTTGTAACATGGCCTTTTTGTCTCTATGAGCACAAACCAATGGACAAACCTATCCTATTATGACACTACTTTGTTTCCTTTATTGATAAGAAGTGCAGTATGTAGAAAATTACTAGCACCATAAGAATTCAGGCTAAACAAAAAGCATTTACCCCAGAAGAATCTTGCTCACATTTTCCCAGCTGAAACAGATGTCCCTTAGAAGAAAAACAAGATTTCTTCACAAAAGGAAGTATTCTGCCCTGCAAATGGGTTTTTGAAATATCTCCCCACACTACACCCTCTTCTAGTCAGCATGGAGCACAAAGCCAATCCCAAGGACTCAAAGTTGAATTCTTTGGTGATAAATTTTTATGTTACAGTCCTAGGTTTTACAGATAAAATTCTGGTGGGGAGATACATTTGGCAAATGTCCTCACCATTTTAAAGCATGAGAAAATTCTTACCCAAACACTGAGATTAGTGAGCTGTGTACCTCTGCTTTGAAAAGCAAAAAGAGGATTGAGCTAGGACTCCAAGTTAGAATTTGGCAAGACCTTTCACATCCATTTCTTCATCTGTCAGACATACTTAAGTGTGAGCAATGTCCATCTTAAGGGTTTTTTGCAGAGAGTCAGGTGACTAAATTAGTGAGGCTGCAGGTTTCTGGATGCCGCACTAAGTATGACATTTCTAAGGAAATGTGTACAAGCTAGGGGGGAAAAAGAATTATCTCCCTTCCAAAAAGCTTTAACCTATTCAGTTTCTGGGAAGTATGCAAAACTCTTAAATGTAGTGTGCAGCTTTCAAACTAAGAGGCCATGTGCAAACGTTGCAGGTGAGCGTCTTTTCATGACCATATGTCCTGCCATGGAAATGTGCATTGCTTGAATCAGTAAAAAATGAGGAAATGAAAGACAAAGAGACAAAAAGATCAGTGACTGATAAATCTTTAATATAAAAATTGTACAAGAATTTTGATACAAATTACAAGAGGTATTTGGACAAAGTATGAGTAAAACTCCATTTATATCCCCAAAACCTTATGCATTTTATGCAAAAGACATATTGTAGGACTGTTACAGTACAGAAAATACAAGAAAAGAAATGTCAAATTAAAACAGGACTTTTAATTCCCTCAGATTACTAATGGTAAAAACTTGTTTAGACTACATACAATATTTATGAAGCTACTAATGTCGCGATTATTAGGTCAACATGATGCAAATTTTCATATCCCCTTGTACAGCTATATTCCATAGTGCATGCTTTGGTTCTGCAGGCAGGACAGCAGAGCATTCATGTTTTGCTCACATTGAGATCAAACCGTGAAAATGAAAAGCCTCCTCTATTCCAAACAGAGAAAGACCTTTGTAAAAATGTCCATCAGGCCTCGACTCCACTCTTTCCTGTGCCTGGCTGGGGTACCCCAGGAACACGTCTTGACAAAGTCCACTGGAACAAGCCCAGCTTTTCCAGCCATCAGCAAGCTCTCCATTCTCTACACAGCAGCCCCCTTGCTGCTGTTGGTGCATCGCTGGTTGGCACAGGGGGTTGCAGCCAGGCTGTGAGAGCCCTCCCATGCCTACTGAGAAAGGGGTTTCCAGGCTTTATGCTGCTGTGACTGAAAGCACTGCCAGACCCCTAAGAAATTCCAAATACATGAAGGTTCAAATCCAGTTTATCTCAGTTTACATCTCCACGTGAAACCCCCCAGTCAGGTTCCCATCTTTCCAGTTCAGGAGAACTGAAACACAGCAGACAGCTATATAGGAAATCACTGTGTTTGACCTTCTATGTTAAAAGCTGTTAAAATGTCAACTGTGACAGTGAGCAAGAGCCTTCAGTTAAACAATGAAACTTCAAACCGCTTCCATCATCCCTACAATGAGTTATTTGTATAGGTACAAACAGGCTGCAGTGAAGTGCTTGTGATAAGTAAAAGTGTGTGGAATTTCAGCCAGGGTAAATTTTGATTGTGTTCAGGTTCAAATCAACTTATTTGCACACCTGTTGCACATACATTGCACTGGAATGCAGATCACTCTCATAAACTGGAGGACAGGCAGAAGGCATGAACTGAGAACACAAATGCTGCTCATCAAAAACCAGCCATGTTCTGGGAGAGGAGCCCCATATGATATAGGAACCAAAGTTTGCCCAAGAAAAAGCAGCATGCTGAATTTCGTATTTTTTAAATAGCTAAATGAAACACACACACATAACAGTGGCCATTTTATTTGTCTTGCCACTTTACAACCAGTAGCCATTTTCACAGATGGAATGCTTAAAACTTTCCAAAATGAAGAACACTAGGAGGATGTGTTGCTTTTCTGAGAGAATTTTAATGAGACACTCTCTTGGAATGAGAAGAGAAGGGGTGGTAAAGAAAATGGGAAAATTAAAGACAATGGCTGAAGGCTATACAAGTGTTCGTTTAAAAAATACGTAAAAAAGTTCCAAATGTAAAAGTATAATTGAAAAATAATGAATCAATCTGCCTTTGTACAGCTTAGGTGTCCCTATTTATTTTGTAGGTCATTGGGTAAACTAAGAACATCCTTAGAATCATAGTTCATGTGGCTACCGTACCATTTAACAGGTGTAATTGGGGGGGGATGCATTCTACCCCACCAATACAGGAGGTGGGGAGGGGGGCATGGTGATGTGAGAACATCTTGATCTGGATGTGATGATTGCATAATTCTCCCACACTCAGGCATGGACACGTGCACACACGACTGCCACTGGTGCACCAGAGCTGCTGTTTACAACCTCTTGCATTTCGAGGCAGAAGTGGACAGCTTGTGATTAACTATTGATGAGTTTGCCATCCTAACTGTGCATTATCCTCTGATCATTCTCAACCTTTTGTTTGACAATGGATGCCTTATAAAATCTTTATGCATCACTTCACTAGTCTTGCTCTCTCTTTCTTCTCTAGACATATAATTGCCCTGGATGCTTTTCTTAATTTTCCTAAAATATTTGTCTCCAAAGGCCTGAAGGGAGCAATGTACAAAATCTGTAGAACACCAGAAAAATCTTTCTACACATTAGATATTTGCTCCCTGACTCTTCCTGTACTTTTAAATGCATTAGGAAATATATATATGCACCTACATTAAGTGTGATGGAAATTATGTAATTTTGCTCACTTGTAATCTTCATTTTAAGGCTCCTTGTTCTAACACTGTGTCTGTTTCCCCTTCTCTGTCTGTCACACTCATACTCACACACATATTCACAAACACACACGAAGGACACAAATGATTTCTTTGATCAGAAAGCCCTCAGTTTCCACAAACAGCCTCGAAAATGGTACAGCAAGAAAGGCTGCCCAAGCTCATCATCGCAGGTCAGCTCATCCGGCTGCTTCAACCTCCGTCAGTGCCATGTACACATGGAGTTGACAGGGGAGCAGAGTCTGGGCTCAGCCTTTAGCCTTCTGATACAAACAGGCCTCAGGAATTTGTCTGCTGGTTTCACCCTTGTAGCTTCTGATGAACTCGGAAGGAAAAGGAGGGAAAAGATCAGTGACCTTTGACTGATAAAAGACCTTAGCATATTTTTGGTAGGCACCATCACCTCTGCTGCAGCAAACATCTAATTACCATACAGTGCTGTTGATAGCATTAGCATCCAGAACCAGCAAAGAGTGCTGGTGCTGCAGCCAACCAATGCCATGAATTGATCCAAGGATATGAAAAACAAGAAACTCTAAAATGGCTGTGTTTAGGTCTCTTGGTTTTGGGCTTTGTCTGAAGCCTGTGTTTGACTTTTGGGTGCTGCACTGGCTGCCAGCACTGTTCAACCCACAGTGCCCAATGCTCACAGGTACACACAGGACTGGCGTTGTGATCTCGGTGTGGGAATGCTGCAGACTGTGCAAGGAAAGCATGCTTAAGCATCTCCTTCGCCTACTTGAATTTTCAACTGCTATTCAGCAATCAGAAAGCATACAACAAAAAGGGAGTGCCTGCAGCCAGGTATACTGGCCTTCATGCTCTTAAAATTTCTTAAAACATAGCATGTGCTCTCAAGTTACTTCACTGTAAAACTCTCTCTCTTCTGATGGCCTACCTGAGAAGCACTTCTGGGGCCTGTACTTTTAGCAGTGTTCTTGCAAATGAACGTATAAATCAGAAAAAATTCCTCCTTGCATGAGGACAGCAGATTCTGTCTCAGATATGTTTATCTAACACTTTATACAAGTTCACGCTGACCTCAGCAGGAGATTCTCCTATTAGAGTAGAATAGGATATAGGGAATTGGCATTCATGATAGGAATCCAAGAGGATGAGATAGCTCTGAAATTTGCCCAGGGATGGGCTAAACTAGTTAAAAAAATCGACTGCACATCCTGTATGGCACTGAACCTATGCAGCAAGACATGTAGCAAATTCAAACAACTATTTCTAGCAGGCACAGTATGGCTTATGCCAATACAAAGCAATTAGTTGCTACATAAGCAGACAAAAGTGCCATTACAGGCAGTATTTCTCAGCTGACCTTTTGCTAAGAAGCCATCTTGTTACTGTCTACCTGATAGCTCGATAGAGCAGCCAGTGGCAGCCTTGGGCTTCCCAAAGACAAATCAAAGTGCTCCAGATGGGACTTCCCTTCACTCACCGCAGATGTGTGTGCATGCTTGTGTGTGTGTGTGTCTGCATGTGTGTGTGTGTGTTAGGGAATGCGGAGGCAAAGCCTGGTTCTTATACTCAATTTCGCCTTCACAGGGGATAAACAGGCAATTACACATCCTTTTATATTTGATGGCCAAGTGCTGAACTTGAAAGCACACTATTAGTTTGTGTCCCTTCAGGGCCAGTGCAATAAGTAGCCAGGAGAGCTGGGGCTAAGGAAGAGAGGGTGTTGTCTGCTGTTAGTGTGACAGTCTTGTCAGCAGCATTCACATTACTGGAAGGTAATAAAGTGACAAGTAAGTTATTAGAAAGATATGAGGTGAAATTGAACTGAAGCTTCTTTCTGCTCAGCTCAGTTTTTTTTCCTGCTTTGTAATGGGCCACTATTTGTTACAAAACAAGCCTTGTCTTGAGACCTTATATAAAAAAAGAAATATTTATTCTTTGCAGGAAAGGTCACATGAATTTACAACATCACACTTTAAAGGAGAGGAATGGGAAAATAGTTTCATGACAACTACAGCTGCTATTTAAAAAAACACAGTGTCATCATAATGAACAATAATACTGGCAAAAGTCAGAGGACTTGTCAAAAACATGTCCATTTTTAACCCTTTGGTGGTCCAGAACCGTTTTCATTTAAGTGTCAGTGCCAAACATAACAGCAACAGTATTGGGATATACATGATCAATACCTTGATCAAAAAATCAAAGCTGTCATTCAATATCATGACTTGAACAGAGAAAACAAGCCACACAAGACTGGTTAACTACAGACTCGAGATAATACTACTTATGTAAAATAGTTGCTGCTTCACTCTGTTACAGCCATTTTAAAGGCAGTGTTAATGCTGCAGTGTTGGCAGGAAGAGACAGAAACCATGAGACTGGAACAGACATGTATTTGGGCAAACATGTGGGTGAAAGGTTCAGTCCATCATATGATGTTGCTCTGTTCCTGAAGTAGAAATGGGTATGGAAAAGAGTTCCTTTTATGTCCCTACAGAACGGGAGAAAAAAGCCCAACTCATCATGTGGCAACAGCAGGATATGCTGATGGTTATCTAGCAAAGTAGCACTACAGTCACTGTTTTGTTGAGTTACTATAGCAGCAAAGTCTTTTTCTTATGTCACTACATAAGAAAAAAAACAAAACTAAGAAGGAACTGAAATATACCAGCTGCCATCATGTGTCTGCCACTCACCTTTTCCCCACAGAGAACTCCTGCTGACTCCTTGCCCTTAGTACAGACACCTTTGCTTCTCTTTTCAAATAAAAAGAGTAATTCTTTTAACCCAAAGATAAAAGTGACAAAAACATTCTGGGGACAGAAGAAGAAGTAACAGTTCTGTTCATGTACATGGCAAAAAAACTTAAAGGAGCATGTGCGCGCTCCATGACCATACACTTTCCCTTCCTTATTATTTACTTTGCCACTAATGTTGTTGTGAAAATGTCCTGCAGAATTTGAGTACTAATACATTTCTAAAAAGATGTCCTGTTTTCTGACAGCAGATGACATCCTTAATGACTACCTTGTGAAAAATGGGTCCATATCAAGCATTTTTATTTTAAAATATCATACACATTGAAGGAGAAATTTTTGCAACTAAATCCCTGGTCTTGAAAATGGTTCCTATCTCTGGAACAGAACAGGCCTTGAATTTTCATATTTCTGAGCTTTCATAATACCCACAGCTCCTTGTCTTGTTGCTTTTACATTCCCACCCCATATATTTAGCTATGTTAGATCATTAACTGGGTTGAAAAGGCTAAAACTCAGGGAAAACTCAAGTGGATCCTGGCAGCCCCACTTCCTCTTAATTGTACTAGACCAGATCAACTGAGGTACTGACCACTGCTGGCAGCTACTTTACTGTTTAGAACCTGACTCTACTAATTTTTCCTACACAGTTCATTTTTTTGGTATGGAATGGGAAACATATAGGTGATGGAAAACATATAAACTTGTGGAACAGGCAGAGAAAGTACACGTTCAGTTCCGCAACAGGAGGGAGGGAGAGAGGGAAGAAGGGAGGAAGGGGCAGAAGAAGGAAGGAAGGAAGGAAGGAAGAAAGGAAGGAAGGAAGGAAGATACACTGAAGTTTACTCATCGCAAATATGTTGCACAATTTCTTCTGTGTAAAGTATCTACAGATCCCTAGGAAACATACAAATTTAATGAGCTCAGACATGAAAAGCCTTTGAGAGATCTTTAAGAGCAGTGTCCATGTGCTATTAGGTTTTTTAATCTATACCTTTTACGTTTTGTCAAATTGAGTTGTGACTTGGTGACAGAGTGCTTATACCTTGTGTGCATGACTACAGTGTCACCACAGAGGCAGCTACAGTTTAAAAAGGAAGGTTAAAATCTCCGGCATAACAAAATGTATCTGGGTGAGATACAGCTCAGAAAAATTGACTAAATATTTTAAGGTGTGCAAAAAATATTTATGAGTTAAATTAGCTCTTTACTAATACCAGCTAATTAGTCCTCACAGGAGCACACTTACGGGAAAGATCGTATTAGTATTAGTGATAGTTTAACAGACTGAAGCATAAATGGGTAAGTGATATGATATGTATGAGACTAAACAGTGAGAAGGGGCTACCAGGGGTGTTAAAACTCATGGTTTCTATTCTTGTGCTTTGACTGTGCTGTTTTCCTTCCAAATTTTCATACAGTTTTTCAAAAGATACCTAGTGATTAACCATTAACATATGCTTTCCTGACACACCATACCCCCCAACCCTCCCAATGAAAAGAAAAATCCTAAACAACCTCCAGACAAATAGTTCTGTTTCTAAAGGAGGTTCAGTACAGTTATTTTCTAATCGCAGACAAAGCTTTTTGATATTTACAGAAAAATACAACTACTTTGAATAAAACAGTGTAACAATGTGGAAAGAGTGACCACAATAACTATAGGAACCAAAAAAGAAGGAACAAACTCCATGTAAAGGGAAGAGTATCTTCCTCAAAGCTGGTCTAGTTCTTACAAAATGGATTAGACTGACAGGTTTGGAAACCGAAGGGATAGCCACAAGTTTGTGATAACATAAGCAACTGCACAATACTTATCATGTCATCACACCGTTACAGGCCGTGTTCTGTGCTGAAGAGATGAGACGTTTGGTCATGATTCTTACTGCACTCTGGGTCTCTGCTGAGATCACCCAGAAATGCTACTTTCAGTAAAACCAAGCTGCTATGCCACAGCCCCTTTATGAAATTTTCAGATAACGTCAGATGATACAAAATCCACCACAAGAACAATTCTGATAAATACAGATTCTCATAGAGATGTATGCTAATTCAAAAGGAGGGAAATGCCATTCAATTCAAATAAGTGTAAGTGCCCTTCTAAAAAAAGACTGTTCTGAAATTAGTATCACTAACACTGAAGAAATTACTTTCGCCTAGATTTGCCTGAAAGTAACAGTGAGCAGTATTCTGTCCACAAGACAGAGGTGATATCTCCTACATAGCTTAAGCAAAATCTGAATAAAATTGAGGGTAGGACTTGTGAGCTTCTAATAGTTTTTGGAGGTTTGTCCCTTTTCCCTTACTTTTTAGAATGTGCTGTTCAATTTTGTGTAATAAACAGATTTTTCTTTTCTTCTATGTCAATAAGTTGCTGAATTTATTTACAGATGATGCTTAAATTTCCAAACAAGCTTACCAAACCCATTTGACCTATAACAGAAACATAGTGAAATGAGAATGCTGAACAGTGATTCATTCAGTAAGGAATTATTTATATACCTCAAATGCATTTTTCATTAAAAATGATATTTATTTATACTGTGCATACTACAAAAGAGTGGGGGTTTTTTTTCTGTATATATAATTCAATTTTTGGTTGGGTTTTTTTTTTTTTTAATTTTTAAAAATTTTTTTAGACTTTCCATATTACTTGTTCCTATTAGCCTGGAAGGAGAGATGAGAGTGCAGTACAGGTAACACTACAAAGGTTCATGTGCTTTGGAAAAATGCACCCTTACTGTTCTAATTTCCCTTTCTCACAAACACACTGAGCTTGCACAACACAAAACAAAGCAAAGCAGATCTCTCTACTCAATTTAACAAGGCAAAGTAGTTGAGACTTTGAAGAAAATAAAAAAGATGAAAGAAAAAGGTCAGTGAAACAGCTTACTTTTTTGCTATAAACTTTCTTTTTGTTAAACCAGAAGGTAAATTTTCCTTATAGTTACTGTGGAATCCACAAAAGTTTTCAGGGCTTCATGAGTGCACAGAATAAAAAAAAAGATCAGAGGCTTGTAACTCATAGGAACATAGTGAGAATTCATTTAGAAATATTTTTCTTTTCTTTTCTATAGCTGAAAATACTGATTTATTAGATATTGATTCCTACTTTTGGAAATAAAAATACTGAAATGCATAAAAAGTACTAAAAAAGAGGAAATCTATATAAAGAGTTTCCTCTAGAAAATGTAATAGGAGTTAAGTACTCAAGTGGACATAAAAAGTAAGAATAATCAAAATGCACAGCAAAACAATACAGCGACAAGCTGAAACAATGGAGCATTTGTGATTCTTTGCTAAGAAGAATAATGTTCTGGGTCAGTAAATACAGAAAAGGAACACATTCTCACTAAAGGAATATTTTATTGTATGCTGAAATATCCCTTGGGGGTTGGTTTGTTTGTTTGTTTTTGCTTTTGTTATTGTCATTCGTTTTGTAAAGAAAAGAGTCTACAACACACATCCTAATGGCTTTGGCTGTAGATTGAGCTTAAGTAAATACCATCCCTCAGTCAGTATGTTGTGGTAACTAAGGCTGCCAGTGTGGTTTACCAGCTCAAGCAACATGTGTAAACACCGGAAACAAAAAAATGCAGAGGGCAGCCTCCTTTCTCTCTGCCTTTCTCAACTGCTCACTCCTTCTCTGTCTCCTGGTTGTGCTCGCTCTCTTGCTCACTATCTTTCTTGGACTTTCGTTATTTTCTGACAAATCATGCGAGTGAAACACAAAACATTAACACAACTAGACATCCTTTGTTTTCTCTGTCTTCTAATTTTATCCAAAGGGAAAGTTACCCAATAAAAAGTCCAGCATATGTTTTCAGAGCTACTAAGTGCTTCTGCCATTAATTTCTTTTGATTGCTTCTATAAAACATGCCTTAATCATACTACAGCACTTTCCATTGCAAAAAAGACAACTTTACAGAACAACATAGTTAACATTATTTCCCTGTTCGTTTTGAATTTTTTTTAAACACCACAAAAACCCAGGCTATAATAAGAAGCACACAAAATTATATTCATCTTTGTTCTGTGACAAGTAGTATCAGCATTTATATCCCCAAATATTATGCATCTTTGACAAAAAAAAGTTTCTACTGGTTCACATGACACAATTCTGGTTTTGTTTTCTTTTATGCAATGTAGTATATAAGGAATAAGGATGCACTATTGTTTCTAGTAATAATTGGCACTTGAAAAAAGCACCAAGAATTCTGTATTTCACTTTACCCCTTTTCCCTCCTCAGTATTTTTTTTTGTGTGTAGTCGAAAAACTGCAACTGTGGTTATGGTGAATAACTACATTTTCTTTTTTCAAAATGTGTGCAAAGTTGGCACTTTTGTATTAACACTAAACACTAATACTCTTTGTTTGGCATTCATGCCCTCATACTGACCAGATCACTTTTATCTAAGTGTGTTTTTTTAAAGACACTTACTGAAAATATGGCAATAGTTTAAGGAAAAAAAAAGCATGGATATTATTACACATCCCCTTGTAGTGTACGAAAAAGTGCATGACTGGATTTATGTAATAGTACAAGACAAAAAAACTGTATCAAATCAGGTACTGTAAAGCATGCCAGCACCTCTGTATTACTTATATCTAGCAGGTAGTTAAAACAAGACCGTGGTTCTTTTAAAAATGTGCATTAAAGCTAACATAAATGAGTAAAACTAGCCAGCAAACTATTTTTCCTGCTTATCTAACAGCTGAATGTAACTGTAAAAATTAAGCAAAAAAAATTAGAGTTAAACCACCATCAATACAATTGTTTTACATCATAGGCCTGTCAAGGCTCAATATATATATACAAGTGTAACAGCCATGCTTAGTAGAACGTTATCCCCAATGCTTAGAAGACACAAAGACAACTAAGTAGATTGTTTTTTCTTTCTCTTTTTGTTTGTTTGCAATTTTTTTGTGTTTTTTTTGGGGGGAGGGGTTGTGTGTTTTTTTGTTCTTTTTATTTTTATTTTGGTTTTTTTTTCTTTTTTGTTCTTTTTTTTCAGGCAAAAGTTATGGGAAGAACAAACTCTCTCTTTGGAGATGACCAAGAACATTCTAACAGAACTAGGGACAACTGCAGGTTTTCGGTTTGTTTTTTATTTGTTTGTTCGTTTTTGTTTGCTTTTTTTCATGAAGGATCTCTTCCCCGAAATTAAAGGTCCTACCTTTCTGTTTCTATTTAAAAAAAAAGGAAAAAAAAAAAACCCAACAACTAACAAAGGGGAAAAAGCACCTGGTGTTTCTTTCTTTTGCTAAAAAAGAAAAGAAAAAATTATATATATATATGTATATTTATGTGTGTGTGTATATATATACACATATATATATATA
>VZTG01005945.1:201135-347185 GCA_013397845.1 Melanocharis versteri
ATATATATATATATATATATATATATATATGAAGGGAGACTGTATATGGCAGTTCAGATGTAGTGGGCCCTCTCTGAGAGCTGGCATTATGCTGTGTCCATCCTCGACCTAATCTACTGAAGTGAAAGGAATGTTTTTATGCAGATTGGGGTTCTGGCTGTGCCGGTTTCGGCTACGGACAGAGGAGAACATCATGTTGCACCCAGGGACTTTGCACTTGTGCATTTCTCGCAAGTGCACCGTTTTATAGTGCACTCTGAGGGTTCCCTTGTTGCTGTACATTTTGTGGCAAATGTTACACATTATCCCACCGTTGCTCACCGAAACACTGTTGAACATGAGGGATCCTGGGACATCGGTGCCCATACCTACAGCTAAGGCAGGGGCATCTGCTTTGTGGGCAGATTCCCCGCTGTCACTTGCCCCATCGACGTCGTCCAGGAGAATACCCTCATCGCTTCCTGCATCAGATTCTCTTGAGGAATGGATACTGCTGCTGGACTGGATGCTGGAGGTGGTGCTCAGGTCTAGTACCATATAGTCTTCTGCCATGCCCCTGCCGTACCCATTCATATGGGAATCCTCAGTACCAGCAGGTGAGGAGGTGTCTTCCCTTATGTCAAGCCCCATCTGATGCTGAGCGCCATATATCTTCACCAAAAATTCATCGCGGAGGTCCTTACTAAGAGAAGGCTGTGAAGTGTCCAAGCCCATGTCATCCAGTTCTTTGGTCAACAGTTTACGGTGCAGGTTTATGTTAGCACTGTGTCTGGGAAAGGAAGAGGGAAGGGAGAAAAAGGAAAAATGTACAGTATTTTTGATTAAACATACAGTCATCAAGCACCAAATCCAAATTATGATTTATTGATAATTTTTCATAAAAAATATCCCCTATCCATATTGCTTGGAAATTTCAGTCTTTCTATAAGTGGACAAATTGCAACATAAAAACTAAACAAAACAAGCAAATTTCCCCCCCCCCCTATTGTTTTTCTTGTTAGCTGCTGCTCCTCAACATTAGTCCCCAACAGCAGCAACAGCCCTTTGATTTGAAATTTACAAAATAATAAATCACACTAGCAGAAAATGCAAAATGCTCTTCTCGATTCCTGAATCCCTGCTGATTTTCCTTCTCTTCAAGAGACAAAAATATGTGGAATATGTGTATGTGTGTCTATCTATGTCTTACTCTGGATCCATGTCTTTAGATGTTTATCCATACAGACATACATAAATATGTGTTTAATTTATATATATATATATATGTACTCACATAACCCTGTAAGTGAAATACAGGAGGAGAGTAAAAATAAAGGTAACTGAATAATGCATTGTCAGAGATCCTGACTCTGGTAATTTAATTCTCGTATAAAGAAATTCAGAATCAGGCCAAACCAAGATGGAGAAGACTTGAAGGGTTTAAGAGAACAAGTCTTTGAAATCTACATGTAAGTTTCTGAAAATCTTAGCCAAAGTTGGTGGTTTCATCCTTCTAGGTTGTCACTGCCACTCCTCCCTGTCCTTTTCCCTGTACTGTCTGTATGCAGTGCTGACTGACTCAAGCAGTGTAATATCCAGTAAAAAAAACCCTGTTAATGGCAGTGAGAATTTTTGCCCCAAATCAATCAAAAAAACTGAAGTATGTGTTTGGTTTAGGTATTTGCTGAAGTTACTGCAGATATTCAATACAATGGAAAACTGTCACTGATGGAAATGGGTTTTGAACCAGATCCCAAGAGCTGCAAATTAAAATACTCTCAAGTGTTTTACAGGATCTGGGCCTTTGTTTTTGAGAAATAAAGCTCTGCATTTGCAAACAAATTTTGGTTAATGTAAAATTGTAAATGTGTAAAAGACAAATATATTTGAAACACTGCATTCTACTCTCCACTTTTGGCATTGGCTTTATCCATCCATTGCAGTAGAACCTCACTGATTTGCAGTAGCATCAGGAAACCCTCTTTGAAAAACTGCGTTTTCTGAATTAATGATGCAACCAACAAACATGACAGACATCAAAGACCTCTGACCACAGAACATGCTCGTTTTGCTGAAGTGCTTATGTATAAGAAATCAGTGTAAAGTTTTCAGTAATAGAAAACTTTAGGGTTCAGTTTTCAGAATGTGCAGCATTGCTGAGGGACAAATATTTATTCAGTTTCTTTGGAGGGTGACTTGAATTTCGAGTCAGCAAAAAAAGAATTAGCGAAGTTCTACTGCATAACATTCTTTGCAAGCTAAGGACCCAAACCCGCAATTTACAACATGCAGACTCACCAGTCTGTCTGCCCATTATAAATTGCAGATCAGAGCCCAAATGTAGGAGGGAAAAGAAAGGGGGTGGGGGGGCAGTGGGAGGAGGTGGGGGGAAGAGAGAGAGAAAGAGAGAATTTTAACATAGGAATAGCTTAATTTGCAAAAAAGCACTAGGTATAAAATTGGCATGGGAAGACATAACAATGATCAAATATTTTACAGACATTCAGGTCCTACATTAACAAAAAAGGGAGAAGAGGAAATTAGCAATATTTCCTTATCGGAAGCTTTTATTTTAAGAAACCCTTTGAAACATACCTCTCAACCACCTGAAGTCCAAAACATGGTACAGCAATACAATGCAAATAAATAAAGCAAATGCAAATGTAGGAAGATTAAATTGATGTGGAGTAAATATCTGTAATTTTCTAAACACTTACTTTGTGATTCATTTATCTGTTGCACATAACTTAAAGGAATAAACAAACAGCAATAAAACTGATCTGTCCCATTCACCTGCAAATGCAGATAACTGTTCTCTGACATAAAACTGATACTGAAATGCAGTTTAATTGAATTGTGTGTGCTTGGGATGCAATTATTCCAGTAAGGGGGTGGTCTAGAATAGAGGATTTCTCTCCTAATGAGATACAGTTGAGAGGTATGGGCAAGGGTGGAAAAAGTGGAGAGTATGTCTTGCTTTTGTCCCACATGGGAAATACTCTTTTCACACAAGCAAGTATAGCAACATTGCTTTTTTGAGGCGTAGAAGTGTAATTATGCATATCCCCATACTGCACTTAGGAAGGCTGAGCTTACCTTGTGATAAGATCAGCTTTCTAATCTTTTGCTAAATTGAGATCACAAAAGAGAGAGAGCGAGAGAGGAGAGGAGAAAAGAGAAAGAAAGGGGGAGGGGGAGGAGAGAGAGAGAGAGAACAAATTCACATTCCAATCCAGACATATCTGGTTAAAAAAAAAATCTGAAACCAATAAAACACAGACTTTAAAAAAAGTCTTGACTGTGAAAGTGGTTTTTGTCAGCTTTATTATCACTTATACTGTTGTTCTGATGGATACTGACTCAATCACACAATACAGAAAACATAAAGCAAATTAATCAAAGCATATTCACACCATCCCCATTATTATCCACAAATGAGTTCTGAACAGATGCATGCAGTGCATATACATGAATGATAAACAGTAGTCCTGATGGTCCCTTGCCTTCCTGGTTTCAGATGGAATGTAGCTCCACGTAAAGTTGCTAAATACAGTACAGGAAACGCTTACTGTGAAGGCCTGTCCACACTGACCAGAGTTATTAAATGACCGTAAAAGCACATTTGTGCTTATCATCATAATGCTAACTGCAAACTATTCATAAAGTACTCATGTGTGTACTTATAATTCCTCCCCTTCTCTCCCCTCCTCAGTCCTGTGTTATTTGTTTCAGCATACAAGGTAGTCAGGATGACTGTAACTGTTGCTTCCATGCATTTGTGCTTACTATTTCCTTGGTTTGCTGCTGAGAAAAACAACAGTCAGGCATGCAGTGAAAATAATTTCACCATTCACTAAACGAAGAGATAAGAATAAGCTGCCACGTTAAAGAGGGCCACCAAGCCCCAGATAGACAGAGGCCATTCTGAGAAAGACCAGTGTAAGGATGCAAACTCTGCTGATGCTCTGATAAGAAGAGATGCCTCCTTTATTCAATTCTCACTTACAGCAGTAGCAATCAGTAATCTAGTTAAAGTATGTACCAGCCTATAATATCTGTCAGGCAAACGATGTGCAGAAATGTGTGGACCAGTTCTGGCACTCTGCTCAGTAGTGTCCCTTTTCCGCTGTCAGCAGTACTGTTGGATTCTCCTAATATAATTACATTGACTTTTATTCAATTAAGTGCCATTCCTAGCCTTAAAAAGAAGCTACTTTATCAATTGATTCAGGTGTAATGCAATAATAAAGATGAACTCATGGCAGTGCATTAGCTCTGCTGTTCATAACTTCTGAACGTAGGTTCATTCATAGCAGTCGATTTCCATTATGCAACCACAGTTCAAAAGAATTGATTCTTTTACATTCATTTCTTAATCTATTTCACTTGTGTTTAATACTGTCCCTAAATATCATATGTGAAAATATTCTGGTGGAGAAGGAGGAATGAATTGTGAAAAAAATCCATTTATTTAGACACTGAAGTTTTGAAATCTTATTAAAAACCCCGAAGTCTCAGACCCCCTTCTCCATACCAGAGATTTTCCATCCTAATCCAACTCTTTCTCCTCTGCTTTGTCACTCCCAAACCCTAGGAAGTCCCCTATAAGCCCTCAGCCAATGCTAACCACCCGTCATCTTGTTCATCTGCTCCTCTCCGTGACACCTGCCGTTTCTTGCTTCAGCTATTCTGTTCCCTGATGTGATTTACAAAGCTGCTTACCTCTTTCTCCTCCAGATACTGCTCCCAGGTACGTGTAAACAATGGTCCCTGAGTAAGCTGAGGCACAGCTTGGGCAGAGTGATTTGTGCCAATGCATGAACACTGTCATCAAACAGACAGAAAATCCTGAAGCAAAATATGCCAAAACCTGCTGAGCTTCAGCTTGCCATGGCTTCATTATTTCTCATACCTGAGCTAGCTAATTTAAGGCCATCTCTAGTGTCCTTTGCACTGCAATTGCTGCCGTATCTGCAGGGAAAATAACTTAAAGAACATAAATGATTGTCAGAAGTATATATATGTGTGTATGAAACAAAATATTTGACCTAATTAAATCCTTTGAATGCCTCTGGACTTCCTAGATTGCTTATTTGTACATCAACTATCAGAATGGCATTTGATCCTCACAGTGGAAATATTGTGTAAAGGCAACTGGTGATTAAAGCCTTCCAGACAGAAATACGACATGAAACGAGTAACTAAAGGCATATCTCACTCTACTTCAGTTACTATACCTACTCGCTCCTAGGTAACAAGGGACGGTGAAGAGGGTTTGTTCTGAAAATACTATCTGTGCCAAAGAATGTCCAAACACCTGTTTAGCTCTGAACTACATGTCAGAGACCCTTAAAAATGAGAAGAGTATTTTTCCAAGATGTTTTGAAATGTAGCTTGTTGTGGCAAGGAAGCTTGAGCAAATTCTGGGACCTAGAATACCTGATTTTTTGACATAAGTACCACTCTTTTTTCAAGTTACTAATAATTAATTATATATATGGAAGGAAAAGAGTGTGAGAAGTCCTCACTAGAGTGAATTTGGCCGTAAGAATGGAGCAGTGCTGCTGTGAGGATGATAATGGTAATGATGACACACATAAAATCTGTGGTTGTGGTGAAATGTCAACCTCTGAATCCACCACTGCCCTTTCAGACAGGAGTTTCAGCACCAGTGCAATGCAGAATCCTACAGCAGTTACAGCAGCTCCCTGACTCTGGGAATGATCACACTGGTGGTAGAATTTTCCTTCTCTTGTGAAGTTCATGGAAGTATTCTTCCTTAACTAGAGTTCATTGTTGGTTCTGCCCCACCTATGACTAGCAAGCTTCTTAGTGACAGATGCACTACGCACCAACAGAAGGAAGGGGATTATAAGCCTAGGAAATATGGTCAATTAAATGTACATTCTATTTACACAGATCATAAATCCAGACTGGGATCTCTTCAGCAGTTTCTTTCTACACTTGTCAAGGAATCTGATTTTGTTAATTTACTGTCCATTTGTTGGAAAGAAAAAAAATTTAATGGCCACTTTAGTTTAGTTTAGTTTTATTTACTCAATCTTTTAATTTCATTTTGAAGTGAGTGAGAAGGAATTTACCAGAATTTGTCCTGGTATAGAAATTGGCATGAATTCTTTGTATGACTCAAGGCCAAATTTGGATGCACCCATAGCTGCAGTCCTATCTGCACTGGGGCAAACCTCATCTCTGATGCACAGAGCAGAGTTAGAAAATTCAGATTATTAAGAGCACTATTTATTTAGATTCGAGCATTATAGAGGGCACAAATCCAACTGCATGAAAAATTAGGTTGAATGCGTTTGCAGTTGAGGACAGGACAGGTTGTTGAAAATTAGGTATATAGCATTATTTTCTTAATTATTTTAGCAAGAGAAAAGTATGATTATGCTTAAATATTATGGGATGAGAGAGAAAAAGAGAGTGAGAATGAAAGAGAAGCACAATTAGGGCAGTAAGTTAGGGACTACAGAAACCCACTTTCCACTGCTTGATGCAGCGAGACAGAAAAGCCAAGCCAACTGATGTCCCAGTTAAATGTCCGAGCTACTGCTTTGCCTTGGCTGACTATAAGCATCAAAGCCCCCTGATAAAGATCTCAGTCAACCATCAAAATACACTGTATTGTTCATTAAAATTCTGAAATTATCCATTTCAACATTTCCAGTTGTACCCAGCCACAACTGTTCTTCCTATGTTTCCAAGAAAGCCACTACTCCAGCTTCTTACATTTCAGATATTCTGAAAGTGCCTTTTCTGGCAAACACATGATTTGATAAATTAATGCCACCTAGCCCTACCATTCTAACACTGCAAAGAAATCACAAGCAGAATGTGACAGCAGGAGGCCATCAGTCTTTGGTCAGCTTTGTTTTAAGATCAATAAGTGATCCCAGCATTAAGTAAAACAATAAAATTATATTTTGAGACTTAATGCATGTAAATAAAACATAAAATTATTTTCTGTCAAACTATGTTTTTTCCAAGTGATAGTAGATTTTTTTTTTTAAAGAAGACTGAAGCTACTATTGGGTTACAAAACTTGAAACAACACAATCTTCAGCAGTTTGAAGAAGGCTTTGTTAGAAAATCAAAGGTCAGAACACAACTGTCTGGTGGTTTATGCGCAAATTGACAAACCTCTTATTAAGGTTGGATACGGAAGTAACTGCTCTGGTTGTACAGGCCTCATAAAAGCTATCCTTCTGCTATACTTAATTTACAAGTAAGTTCTATCAATCTGGTTTAAAATATCATAAACAATGATACTTTCATTATTCCTCCTGTGAGACTTTTTCCACAAATATTTTCAGCTCAGTATTCAGCCTACATTTTTACCTATAATGAAATGTTAAAGGAAAGTTTTCTTTGTTTCTCTTCACCACAAAGGCAAAGAGAATTAAGACTTATGATTTTGTTTTAAATTTTCGCGAGAGTTTAGTTGCTAACACAATTTAGTAATATGGCAAAGTATTGTGGTCTTACTTAAATTTCACGTCCCTTTCCTGCTTGTTTAAGCCTGCAACTCATAGAAAGGCCCAGAATATGTGAACATTACAGAAAGTAAGCCCAGAATTTTATGCTTTCTCAGAATCTCTGCAGACTGAAAGTGCTGAGTTTCATGAAGCTAAAAATCAAAGAACACGAAAGTAAGGCTCTGGCTAAATATAACAGTGTACATATTTATGAGAAAGATATGGCCTCAATTCTGATACTTCTTCAAGAAAGAAGCAGCAATCATTTCTCTCATTTGCTTACGAGAATAAACAATTAAACAGTTCCTGGAATTTAATTAGTAATGGAAACTGTTAAAGAAATTATTTTCTCACTTACTTTTCTAATTTTGCCAGTCTATCAGCAGTATTTGATACAGGGTTTGTTTTGATTTGGGTTTTTTTAAATTAAAAAGAAAAAAAAATGCATAAATCTAAGCAAAAATTATAATGGTTTGAAATCCTGATCTGACCTAAATTATAAAATTCACATTTATCTGAAGAGGGACAATGTTTAAGTCTGTACACTAGGGCTTCCATGTATTTGATCATATTTAATTTGCCTCTAAACATAAGGTGAAAAGTAGGAATAGGGGCTGGACTTTAGATGGAGTCAAGGCAAAAATACTATACTACCCAATAAAACTGTGGCATTTCTACATGAACAGGATAATACTGTCAGTTCCTGAGGCCTGAAATTGCACAGAATCTGAAAAAATATTAACCTTTCATAGGAAGAAAATCCAAAAGGTAAGATACAGTTCAGCACCTATTTAAAAAAGTAAAAAAAAAAAGCCAGTGCTTATTAAATACAGGAAATAAAAGACAAGCAAGTTCTTGCAAATTAAAGATGTGGAGCCCAGTCATTTCAATCCCTTTCAATATGAAACAAATCACTCACACTGGTCACGAAGACAGCTCCCTCTACACTCAAATTATTCACTTGAAGATAAGCTCCCATCAAACTCTTTAGGGGTTTAACTAATTTACTGCACAGATACGGCACGTCTGTTGTAATAACAGGTAGGATGTATTGGGGTCGACCATTTATCAGAATTAGACTTCTTTTTTCAATTCACAGTGAATTATGCTGCCTACACTGCTCCTCTTTCTCAGAGCTTCCCATCCCCTTACGGCCCCTAATGTGGCAGGCAAACAAAATTGACAGTCTCATCTTGTCAACAAGGGGTGATTCTCCTGAGAAGCCATTTAACTTTGCAGAGGAAACAATGTATTAATGTGCCTGTCCCAGGAATGTTAATCATCTTCAAGCTCCCTCTAACTTTGACATGAACAAAATCACCAAATTTGTTTACTAAATGAATCGTAATATGCTAATAAGAGAGCATGACATATATGGTAAAGCCAAACAGATGGTTTGTTTACTCCACTTTGCAACTTTATAAATGTTGTAACTCTGAAGATGTTAGTGAGAATTATTGGTCTGTTGGCAGTGGCAAACATGCCTTTTGCATACTTAATCCACAGTTAGAGTCAGAAAACAATTTATCATCACCATGGAATGCATAAAAAATGTTAATGCAGTGATAGCATTTAGGAAGGCAGGATAGTTGACTGTGTGGGCAAATACTAAGTTTAAATACAAAACTGATATTTGATGGCAATATTTGCTACCAGATAATTTAAAAAAAAAAAATCCGTCACGCTTGGTATTCTTGAAAGGTCCAATAATTCAGTACATACCTGTTGAGGTGTTTAGTGAAACGGTCCTTATGGCGTGAACAGAACTACGCTTTCACAACAGTTGTGTGGGCTCAGAAGCATTGAGGTTATGTCGCACTCTTAATATATTACTATTGTTGTCCATTAAAGATCAAAAGATGTTACAAACAAAAAGCACAATGATTGGCGTACTTGCCAAAGTTACTCAGAAACGATCAAAACTGTGTTGCAACACTTCAACATCTCACTTTACTAGCTGCCTGGAAGCAAAACAGACTCATTACAAAATAGCCAGCACTCTTGTCTAATATCCAGACCGGTTGAGAAAGTTTGGAATAAGAGGATTTATCTGACAGAATATTTTCTAAGTGAACTAATGCGTTGTTGCAATGTTACACGCACAAGAAGGTCATTATACATATGACAAAGTCTTTTGATGGGCATAACAGGTGCTCAGCACCGCTGACTATCACTCCAAAGCTGTTTCTACAATTTACACAAGCTCCACAGAAAAGTTTAGCTGGTGCAGTGCAGTGCAGTCATGCATTAAGTCCTCATGTCCACTGTCTTGAAGTATTTGCTAGTCATTGACACAAGGTGTATTTTCTCTTAAGAAATACTGAAGGGATGAAGAATACATGCATTAACATTTCTTTTAAAACCTAAATCATCTAAATATTATATGATCCAAGTTTTGTAATCAGAAGTTTTCATCCTTCATTTCATTTTACTACTACAGCCAAATGTGATAATTTTGCAAGTTTTTACACAAACAGACCCTCCAGTTCAGCATCCCACTCATAAATTTTACTGAACTCAAAGTTTCAGTAAATGCAGAAATAAAGATGAAATTCAGGCAGAACTCCTAGCTTTCCTCAACTCTGCTTTCAAACCAAATCTTTTCTCTCAGATGTTGATGCATAGCAACACATTATCTCATGGTTTGCTTAGGAGATTTACAGACTCTTTACTGATTGAACCTCAGGTTCAGAATAAGAATAAAATCTGAGATCCAGGGATGGTTTTGTACAATTTCAGGTTTCACAGCAAATCTGCAAACCATTTATTTTGATCCAAATGCAATACTAATTCTTATTCCTAATGTTTGTTTGTCTAAAAACGCTGGTTTTATTTATATGACATCAGAGGAACTATAAAACCAAATATAATGTGGCATTTCAACAGGGTTCCTTTATTAGTAATTTTACATTACTAAATAAGTACCCCTATCAGGTCAACTGATAGCTGATTATCCTACAACCTCCCTTCATTGATGCCCCGACTCCTCAGTAATTTCAGTCTTCTGAGATTCTTCCATACATGCTATTGTCAGCATTTATTAAATTCTCAACTTTTTACTCATCCACAAGAGAACGTGAAAAGATATCTAAGTTCAGCTTGCTGTCCAAGGATTATTTTGGAAGAAACATTAGTTGCCGTCCCAGCCTGGCGCTTATATCTCATTTGAAACATCTACTCATTCCTGACCAACAAAGAAAATTTCAATAAAGTACTTTTACTGGTTTAACAGCAGTGAGCTCCTGGGATTGTCAAAGTGCTCAGTCTTTTCCGAAGAGAGAAGGAATCAGCAGCTCAAATATAATTAACCTTCCATTCTCAATGCAAACTGCCACGCACAGGAGCTCTGCAGTCTATTAGTGAAGTTATAACGGCCAACAGGCAGAGGCAAAATTGGTCAAAAAGTTGGCTGCTGCTGTCATATTTTTAGAATTATGATTAATGACACTAATAATGTGGATGATTACTGATATGTGTATCTCCTGCAGTTTATCATATTGCACTGGCTGCCTACGTCCACAATAAACATGATGCTATCATTTACCTCTTTATTGAAGGCAATCCTTCTCTTGAAGGAGCACATTCTAATTACTTTGTAATGTTTTATGTCTTAAACATTTTGCAGCTCTGGACCTTGCCAACTGCTTCATGTCTACCATTGATTAATTACAGAATGTTTAATCAAAATTTAGAACCTAATGCAGTCATTTATGAATGTGCTGCAGTGCCAAGATAGTTAGGCTGCCGTCCCAAGCTTGGAGAGTGCTGCGTTCAAAATTAAATCCCAGAAATCTGGAAGATGCCAAAGATTTTACCTCGAGTGATTTGAGTTTAAAAATCTTACTTCAGTTGATGAATGACAGGCACCCACTCAAAATGAAAGGTCTTTTTTGTATATATCTGTGTGTTTGCATGTTCCTGTCGCATTTTTCTTCTTCTTTAAATGTCTTAATTTTTCTCTTTATGCTATTGTTGCTGCAGTTGCAGCCCCTTTACAAGCCCTCCTTGCTGCTAAAGCTCTTGCAAACACCAGTCAAGAGAGTTTAGTTTTGAAGTGGTTAAACGAGTGAAAAATAATTTGCAGGGACAAATACATAAGTTTTTTTTTAATGTGGATTTTTATGGTACTGTCATACAACCATTCACCGTTGAAGTTAAGTGTTTTTTTAATACCATTACTGAACTGCTGAAATGGATGCTAATATAGCTTGGAGTGCTAATGTCAAATCCTGGTAATAAAAAAGACAGACTGCTGAATGAAATAATTTCAAGTAAAAAATAGAACAAAAGTGCTCTCACTCTCGCTCTACACTTTTATTGAATTGGGACTGACTGAGCCAATTGCTTTAGAAGTCTGTAAAACACAATTACTAGTGAGCTGACTGACCCGGCAGTGCCCCTTCTGTGACAGAACAGGCTAAAAAGGCTGCAGAATTAGTGCTGTTTCCCTATCTGGCTATCAGACCTCAGAGACATCCAGTGCAGGGTCTGTTATCCTTCCTGCCAGGGCCCCTCCTCATGAAATCTTGCTTCTCAGTCTAGCATAATATATAATCTGCGTGCATCTTCTTGAAGCAAGGGCTTATTTACCTTCTGAGAGGGAATCCAAGTTCTCTTTCTATCCATTGTATTTTTACATCCTTATCTAATAACATAATGTATGTCTTCCTTTCAGTACATGCATCCACAGACACACATATACATGTTTGGTCTATTTTTATTTCCACGTATTGTGTGTAAAACACAAAGGTACAACCTAAGTTTTACATGCAGCAAAATTAACTATGTCCCATTTTTAGTTTCAGTTGTAAGTGGCTGAACTGTAATTGCTTTCTTTATTCTGGCATAACAAAGAAAAGGAGAGAGAAGGAGGAAGAGGGCAAGAAAGGAAAAAAAGTATTGAACTGGAAATGCGAAACACTTTTCCCTAGTTAATAAAATAAGCAATAAAGTTTGTAAAGCACTAGAATCAAAATCAGTAACATTGGAAATAACAACTTATAAACCCTATAATTTACATCTTGTATTTCAGACTCATATGGTTTGACACAGACATACAGCTTGGGGCTTTCTTCCCCCTTTTTATTCAAAAAAAAAAGAAAAAAAGGAAAACCAAAGTGACAGCAAAAAATATCTTCTTATTACAATATTATCCTTTCTTTCTCTCCCCCTGCTTTCCCTATACAAAACAAACCATTTTACATTTATACACAATGCCAACAAAGTCCTGCAATTCTTTTTCTTTTATCGGAGCATACATTTCTGGCAAATCTAAAACTCTTTCATTTCTCTTCCAGGTCCATTTATATGAAGCTTGAAGGTGCCTCATGGCAAAAATGTTAAATTATTTCTTAGACACATCTTTTAAAGCAATGCTATTTAGGGCAAGCTTAAATATGAAATAGACTCTTAATTAGAAAAAAAAAACAAAACCAAAACCAAACAAGTTTGCTTAGCACATGGCAAACTGCTCATTTAAAAGATGTTGCTGGAAAGCAGGAAGCACTACAAAAAGGCTCTGATTTTTTTTTAGAAGTAGTGGGCTTAAAACTGTTGTCAGGAAATATCCAGTATTTGCCATTAAAAGGTCAACTTGTGATGAGCCATAAGTGGTAGCTCACCTGAGATATTCCTGTGTTACCTCAGGCCCCAAAAGACCGTCTGAGGTACCTCTAGAGGTACCATTAGAGAACGTTTTATGTGTACGTGCTGGACGTGAATGAGTGGTTTCTACTAAAGTACTACAGCCTAGCATCACAAATACTGGCACATGATGTGTGGCACTGCTTGCCTGAAGAGACAAAGGACAGCAAACTACAGGTACTGCAGGTCAGGATTAAGGGGTGGTGAAAAGCTGTGCACAGTGTCTTGCAGTGCACTTGTACTGCCCATACAGTGGTCTCTTCCTTGCCACTGCGGAGCACTTAACTCTCATTCATAACCCTGTGTGTCTTCCTTCAGGATCACCCTGAGATAAGTAATGAGCAGTATGTTTAGCTTTACCACTAATATTTTCTAACTGAACAGCATATTTCTGAAACTATAGGCTCTACTTCACAAATTTGCTTTTACACCCTGTCATATTTGCTAATAACTAGCAGCTTGTATAATCATAAAAAAATGTCCCAGATTTGGAGAAGTTGGATTTTGGGTTTTCTTTTCCCCAGAACCCATAAATTGCCAACTATTTTTGAGTAACATCTTTTACTAAGATGCATTTCTGTGGAAAACTCTCCTGTATCACCTGACTCACTAGCTAAGATGTATTTTGTCAAAAAGCAATGGAATAGAAATCCAAATAATCTTTGTTTGACTATACTGATCACCTGCTATAGAATTTTACTTCAAAATATGTTTTGATATGTCAGCCTCTATCGAGATCTACTGATAGGACTGGCACACTATCATCCAAAAAAGTGTTGTAGCTATTTGGAATTAGCTATACCTGGTAAATTTTCCCTCTTTCAGTTTTTGGGGTTTTTTTCTGTTAGTGTTTTTTTTTGTGTGTGTGGCTTGTTTGCTTGTTTGTTTGTTTGTTTTGGGGTTTGTTTGTTTGCTTTCATTAGTAGGACTTGCCTCACCAATTTTCTTACTCACATTAATTCGTCTATGTCCCAACACAGTCACTCAGTTCATGTTCCAATGAATGAAACAGCTCAAATCTAGGGGAAAGAGCAGCATCGTCATTACGGGAAAAAGAAAATGGTCTCAGCTATTAATAATCTTTGGTCAGGGTACAAGATCTGATTAAAAGTTTGCTTCTTGAATTGAAAGTTTTTCTTTTCGAACGGTCATGCACAGCTGACAAATGGATGAATTGTGAACGTATGTATGACAGCATTTACCTGCCTGACTGTCTCTGTCCTTCACTGAGAGCTGTAAATCCACAGGACAGTAAACACACAACTATTCCTGCCACAAATGTGTTTCCCTCACCCTTCATTATTTCTCCCCAGACTCCTGCACCTGAGAGGATCACGTCTCTCAAGCTGCAGTGTCTTGTTCCACCCAGACTTTTGGAAGTAGTGTCCTAGTGTTATCTTCTATCTGTAAAATACAACTTCCTTCACTGTAGTAGAAATCTTACAGCCTTCTGCTGCTAAGTTTAAAAGAGCAGCCAGAGCCTTTCCCTGAGGGAACTAGTGTGGGTAGATGTTTTATTTAACCCACCTCCAAAAGACTCTGGGGAAGATGGGACATCTTCATATATGGGGAACAGCTTTACATTTACTCAGATGAATGGAAAATAATTGTCTCCCTCTCTCTGGAAGATTTGCGGTTCTTCCAGTCATTTTCTAGGAACCTAGGGGCAACCTGGATATTATGATAGGCCTTCATGTTCCCAGTCCTGTCTTCTCAAATAACCTCATTTACCAAAGAGAAAACACACAGAACTTATGCAGGAAACTTGGACAAAACACATTAAACATTTACACTATTTGTCACAACACATACCAGGGGAAAATATTGCTCAATACATGTTTTGCTTTTGGCTAGTCTTTTCAATATTTTACTTATGCTTCCCACCTATGTTAATCCTGGTGTGGCAGTTTGTTTAAATAAGCTTTTCAGGTCACTGAAAATACCTTGGCTTATTTGCAAGTTCACATAAAAATGGGACTTCTTGAACTGCACAAAAAACTGTATTCTCCCTCTCTAAGTGATATAATTTTGTATACCAAAGCAGAACAAGATAATGTAGACAGCAAGTTGTTCTAGAAAACAGCCACCACCTCCAATTCAAACTCCAAACAAATATGTATGTAGTTGGAAAAAAACTCCCTCCACACCAGAACTGATCCTTCAATATATACTCACATAAGTAGCCTCATGCTTCCATTTATTTATTTTTTTTTAATACTATTTAAAAATCTTATGAAGATGTTTTCCCTATGCATTCCGCCTTTAATTCTGCTTCTCCTGTTCACATTGGTGAGTATGCAGTATGACAGGCAGTCTGTGTTCAACATGACTACTCATGGAAGAGGTTAGATCAGTAGATCTGTGTTAGGGGTGGCACAAAATGTTTCTTTATGATACAGCTTCTCTTGGGTAAGGAAGAGTTATGTGAACATTAGCAATGACACACATCTTAGTGTCTCTGCAAGAGAAAACCTAATGATTCATTCAATTGTATTGGATATGCAGCTAGTCTCTTTGTGAACTGCATCACGTCCAGAAAAAACAGTAACAACAGTAGAGGTGTAAAATGTGTTTATATTTTTAAAAATGTATCAGATATAATTTTTGTCTCTTGATAAATGGTTCATCAAACACCTAATGTCTTAAAACCGGATTTCTCTTGTTCTTATTGGAGGAAATTCAAGTTGTACATGACAGCTAATTGTATTTGGGAAATTACAGTAATAATTATCATGGACTGATGCAATGTATTTTATTTCTTGGAGCTAGAATTGAGTGCATTTATAGAAAACAATTCCCTAAAAAGTTATCTGTAGAAGATTCCAAGCATAGTAGGATGATAAAAAAATGAGTACTATTGTGTCGAGGAGGTGATAACAGGAGGCAGGTAACAGCTTTCTCACATCTTCACCTCTTTTGATAATATATGCAGTGGCTCATCATAGGTAGCTGATGTTAATTTATTCAAGCACACCTGTACAGGGCCGGAAGTCAGGTAACCAGACAAAAAGTATATCTCTGCTTTTCCAATACAGCTACCCAGAGGCCCATATATGCACAAATTTAGTTCTGGAAACATCAGCAGGTTTTAATAAACCACCTACAGATGTCTTGCTCCATACAAATCAAGGAGTTTACATTTTTAAATCTGGACTGATTTAACTTGCAATCAAATGGCATGATCACACTTGGCACCAATAGTTGCCTCATATTTATTTATAAGTCACCCTGAGCAGATATTATTTTGTTTTTAAATTTATTCATGGGGCTCAATTACCTTTCCCATATTGTGGAACACACACACACACACACACACGCATACGCATACGCATATGCATACACATATGCATGCATGCTCACTTTCTGAGTAAACTTGAACCTAAAAGACAAACCTGAGCAATGACTAGCCCTACTTAAGTAGCAGACAGACAAAATGAAAAGTTTTCACTTTTTCCATCTGAACAGGTATGCTGAGAATTAATTTATTTTCCATACTTTGAGAGAAAGGAAAACATGGTAACCTATTGTTATTAATGTTCTCTAGTTTAAAACCCACTGATTTTAATAGAGTCAGTACTGAGGTGGAATGGGGATTTAGCATGCACTAGGTCTAACTGAGAAGACGGCTCTAGTTCTCCTCTAAAAACAAAGTATTTTCTCAACAAAACTCAATGAAGGCAAAAAGTCCACCTGGCACCTGTTTCATCACTAGTTTTGACCACAAAATTCTTGGCTCTAATAGGTGAGAGACCAAAGTGAAGCCGACTGCTCTAAGTTGCACCTTTCAGACCTTTACCTCTGGATGTGCTCTTCAACACAGACTTAGATGAAACTTTGGCATTGCTGTCCCCTTTGGTCAGGAAATAATTCTTCCCTCCTCCCATCCACATGTCTCATTCACAGTCCAGCATCATTCCCTGACCAGCTGTACTTCAGTGCTGACTTTGAGGATTGACCACACCTATCTCTTTGTAAGACAAACTCAGTATCTGCTGGGACAAAACTCAGAGATGAGGCTGGGAAAGAGATCCCAGGGGAAATCTAACCACTGTGGCCACTGGCCCTTTCTTCTCACTTGCAGGAAAGACCTTCCCTGACTCCAGAGAGAATTCAATCCCCAGCAACAAATCTTTCCATTCAAGTGGTCAGTTCTCAAGGGAACTTATCTTCTTCCCATCTCTCTCTCTTCCATCTAAAAAGTTACTTGAAAAGATGACTTTACATTCAAAAGGAGGCTTATGACATTGGTTTTGACGAAATTTTTAATATGGTCTCTTTTCCTACTTACTCTTCATTGTCTTTTTGCAACAAGACATAGCCTGTACTTCATGTCTTTAGAAGAAAGGACATCTAAGTAAATACAGGAACAGAAATGGATGACCAGCTAATTCAGGAAGTGGTTGTTGAAGTATGGAAGAAAAAGTGCTTTACTCAAGTCTAGTGCTTCTAGGTAAAGAAAGTCAGAAAGACTTCTCTGAGGAAAAGACCAAAGAACCTAGGTATTAAAGCTGATTTAAGGAGTGATGTTACTTGTAGCTCAGAAGAATGATGAAAATAGGTGCTTTTAAAAATATCTAGGCTCAGCAGAGCTTGACTATTTCAAAACAATACTATTTAATTTTTAGAAGGGATAACAGAATTACTGGGTTGTTGATAGTAAGGAACAGAACTCTTACTTTGCTTTCCTTTCTCCTGAATTGAAAAACACATGTGAGGTGGGACTCTGAAATCTTCTCATTATCTTGACCCTAATTTGCAAGGACTAGCAGTGGTTAGCCAAAGATCTCAGAAGATATTCCAACATTTCAGGCAGAAGGATACTTATGTAGGTGTTAACCTTGGCACAAATGATGTAGGAATGGTAAAGCTAGATTTGGTCAACCTTAGCACAAATTGCTACAGGATGCTTTCTACAAAGGAGGGGGTTGCAGCTCTGACGCAGATAAAACCCCTCCTTCATCAAAGCAGCACTGCTTTTGCTCCTGATGTGATCTGCTGCCTCTAGTAACAAGCAGTCTGTATCACAACCCCTCCTTTCTAAAGGCCATTTTACAGTTGCTCCACCCACTGTCAACAATTTGGAGTTCTGTATATGTACAGGGCAGGGGGAATATTTGATTAACCTTTGATTAACTGGAGTTGCATTGGAAAAGGACTTAAGCCAAATCAGATGCCTCTAAAGGAAACAAAAAGGATCAGCCAATGTTATCTATCTCCACTTGTATTTTATTACAGAACATAGCTAGAGTTGTGAGTTTTAGATATCTAACTAGTTATAATAGGATTAATAATATAATAAATACAATGCTAGTAATAGGCTTAATAAAATGACAAAAAAAGAGATAAAAACTTCACAAGACTGTAAGCTATGGCATACCTAGAACTCTGATTTCATTACGGAGATAGTACTGAAAGTACTGAAAAAGAATTTAATTTTAATTTTCAAAGCAAAGACACTCTAGCTAATCAAAGATTATGCGAGTGACTCACAACACAAGCAAATCACAGACACTTTTGTAATGAGTCCAAAATGGGATACAAATCCATTTCAAATATTATCCAGGAGTTATTACTGTGTGCTGTAGGTAGCTAACCCTTATTTCTCATACAGCAATTGTTAGCAAAATGCTCCTGAGTTTTTAAGTGAAATTGATTTAAGTGGCTGGAAGAAGTTCTCACTTAGCAATCTTATTACTCTGATTTTCCAGTTATTTTTTTTTGTGCCCTCCATAATCTGAAAAGCTAGGAATTGTATATACCCTCTCTCTCAAAAAAAAAAAAAAGTATTCAAAAGGAAGATCAGAAAAAAACCTAAAACAAATTGAATGGAAAAATTTTGGGGGTAATTAAACAGTTTGCAAAAGACCCCCAAACAAACAAAAAAAGCAAAGAAACAAAAACAAATAAAAAGACACCCCCAACAAAACCAAAAAAAACCCCAACACCACCAAAAAAACCAAAACAAAACAAAAAAAGAGAATATATTAATTTAACTTTTACTTCCTAACTTTATTTTTAACAGAACTGCCCTTTTTTTTGGACAAAGTATCAGAAAATTTTACTTAAATCTTTCATCTTTGACATGCTGTACATATGTTTTCATTTCTGCACATTTCTAGACATGGCACTTCTGGATAAAAATGGATAGCCCAGGGAAGTTTTGTATATGTTTCTTACTTAAGTAGCTAAAAGAAGTTTTCTGAACCATGAGAGAATTTCCTTGTACTTTCAGGGCATTTCCTGACTACTGTTGCAAACCAAAACTGATAAACAGCTAGCAAAAACTAAAAGGGCATACAAATTTCACCACACCTTTGAATTTTTTGAATTATAGAAACATTCTTAAATCTTTGTAAATAAAGGATATAATATGCCAAAAATACCTTTTGTCCCACGTGCAACAAATAACTGAATCATATTTTGAATGTTACTAATGGAATTATATAAGAAGATGGCCTTGTGCCTTACACAACTCAAAATGCTATGCAAACAATAACTTTATTTCTAAATATGCAGCCTGCATTTTAAGATACTAAATCAGTTTTTTATTTCATGCTTGCTTTCAATAAGCTTAATAGGAGTCCCCTATGTAGATCACAACAAAATTTCTAAATATACCCAATTTGCAGTTTCTTGTCTCAGAAATATCTTACGTATGTCATCACAGTCACTCTTTCTCAGAAAATCTAATTCGTTACTATTCTAACTTTATTACTACCTTGATCTTTCAACGTATTACTGCTGAAATTTAATACTGCATAAAGTTCCAAATTCTAAAGCTAATTAGCTCTTGCTTCACATGCTTAATGCAAAGCTGTTTTGTGTAGCACATGACTGATTTTTCATAATTCATTTGAGGAAACAGACTGACCAAGCCAAATTCTTGACTAAGATTAGGATTTCAGGAACTGAAAGGGGTTGCACACATCTAAACTTAGCATAGATTATACCACTCACTCACATATTTCCCTTGTCAAATTCAAGAGTCATAAAACTTAGCACACAGCAAGAAAAGAAGTCTTAATTTAGATTTACCTGCTTTGTATCCAGTAGTTTCAACCTACTGAAATGCAAACTCCCTAGATTGTCCTTTTTAGCGGTTTTGAACTCGTATTCTCATGTTCGTCCATGTTTTTCTGTTTAGTGGATTTCTCAAATTATAAGAGAAGACATGAGATATTTGGGGACTGTACTCTTCATCAAAACAGTGCCTTTTGGCTCCTCAGTATCCTTAACACTAACTTGCTTTCATTTTATAAGATGCAATACGTTCCCTTTCAAACCACACCAATTTCAATGAAAAAAGTACAAAAACAAAATCAGGAGCTGTGTATGAAACATAGCTAGGTTTAATTTCCTTCCTATGTCTGCTGAATTTTTACAGCTTAATGAAAAAATATGAAACACAAATAAGGGAGAAGAGGCGACCCAACTTCACCATTATTCCATGAACCAGAGAGATTTTGTTATGTGACACTATGATCATCAAATGAGAGAGTTTTATCCACAAATATGAAATAACCATGCTATCCTATCACCTTGACAAATTCCATTTATATTACATTTTCCTCAGGAATCAAAAAGAACAGTCTATAAAAAAACCAACCAAAAAAACCAAACCAAACCAAAACAAAACAAAAAAAAACAAAACCAAAAAAGAATCACCTAAGCCAAAGAGTTTATGGACCAGCTGCTTCTGTTTAAGTCCAACTGCTTTTGTATTGATGCAGCATAGCTTGGGCATGATGTCATCTGAGAGCCCAGCAGAATATACCCTGGTTGATCTTAAAAATATGTAGGGAAGCCTTTTCTCTCTGAATGTGCATAATATCCACTGGTAGAGAAGGGAGTTGCTCACATGCAGAAAAAAATAAAGTAGACTAAATAACCATAGTGGATAGGGACATGTGTAGGTTCTATTAAAAAGCCCAATTATTTTCTTAATATTTACTTGTTTTCACTACAACATAGCACCTAGTTTTTGAAATTAAAAGTAGTAAAGAACAACCTTCTAATGCTTCTTGTTTGCTTTTGTATGACCCTGTGAGGATAGAAATAATTCCGGCCCTTTATTACCTATCTCCATCCATTCATCCATCCACCTATCCTTCTTTGCCCTCCTTCCTAGTTCTATGGTTTGGTGTGCATGCATGGAGATATTTGTATTGTATGTAATTTATTATACATTTAATAGAAGGTTTTCTTGTTTTAAATGTTACTGAGAGAAGAAAATAAATGTAATGAGGGCTGTAGCTTATAAACAGAAGTACAATACACATGTTCACAGGAATATAGAAAGTATAACGACATTTATTATCTAGCCAGCCATTTAAGAGGATAGCACAATATATACCATTCTGAATGCCAAGGAACAATGAAAATCTTAAAGTGATAAATCTCTTTCAATGTCATGGGAACACAATTGTCACTTGTCATTACTGTGCATCTCTCTATTTCTTCATATAGCCTAAACTGCCTATTCTTCCATAATTCAACACATTTAATAATGCAGAAAATCAATTAATATTTACTGACCTGTCTCTGCTTCTCCGTGATGGGAACGCAGCATTACAGCCAGCCACTGTGCAGACATGCATCTCTTTTAAATGAACGTTTCGGTAGTGAAGCTTCACACTGTAGGAACTCTTGAAACTTTTCTTGCAAACATAGCAGATCTTGGGGTCTGGGCTGGAGCACATTTCACCTTCTGGGGAGAATTTCTGAGGGCTGCTGTAGTTGAATGTAGAAGCAAAACTTTCATGAAGAGCAGCCATACTGGCACTGCCTCCATTGTACAGTCCATACTGGCTCATATAGAACATGTCATATGTAGGATCTGTATACTCTTCCTTCACCTTAATGACATCCTGGTTGGAAGAGTCGTTGTGGTTTTCATCTGGTCTGTCACTGTGCATCATAGATTTTTCACCAGGTTCGTGGAGGCGATCATCGCCTTCCAGGGATTCTTCACACAATTTGGGCTCTGATGACTCTGACTCATTTTCATAGTCTCTCTCATGCTCCTGGTCTTCTGATGTCATGCTGTCTGCCCTTCTTATGTCTGGTCTGGACATACATCTGCTTCTGTCACTTTTGGAAAAGTCTTTCACAGACAAGCCTGGGCTCATTTCCTCCTGAGAATGGCAGTGATTGTCATGACCAATGTCATTCACCATCGTGCTCCTGTCATTCACGTCTTCATCTTCATCATCAAACTCATCAGCAGTGTCAATAACTTCCTTTTCAATTTTAACTGGCATGCTTGACTTCCTTGGCTTCTTCTTGGGGGCAAGGTCTGCATTGGGCTCTGGGGTGGGCATCAACACTGAAGGTACCGATGACTCCGAAGGAGGAGGGGGATGCTGCTCCATGCCACTCACTGCTGGTATTATGGGACTGGTTGGGAGTGAGGTTGGAGGACTCACCATCTCTCCAGGAGTAAGTAAATTTCTGTAAAAAGGAGGAACAGGTTGGACAGTCTTTAAAGCCGGGAAGACCAGCTGACTGGGAAGAGGGTTCTGTAGTACCGGGTCTAGAGGGGGAGTAGTAAACCCCATTGGTGGACGCCCAGGGCTTGTTAAAGTTAGGTTGGATTTTGTACTCGCTATGACAGGAGTGGCGGCACCTGATGTAGCACGAATTAGATCTTTGTCACGGTTATTCCTTAGCATAGGCATGTGGAGGCGGGGATTGGGGTTAGCACTGTGGCGATTGCGGCTTCTGAGAGAGCTGAAGACCATATTGCAGCCTTCAATAGTGCATCGATGCTTGATTTTCAGGTGCACAGCATTGTAGTGGATTTTAAGAGTACCTTTGTCATAGAAAGTTTTGCCACATGCATTGCAAAACACTCTTCCTTTCCTGGAGGCTGACCCCATTCTCCTCATTCTGTGGATTCGGAATGAGCTTTTTGTGTGTTCCGGTTTCGATAAATCATTGACGGGTGTAGGTGTTTGGACAGGAGAGACACAGGCTGGCTCAGTTTTGGGCTCCACATTCGTGATGCTGGTCAAAGCGTTCCTGCTGGATGCTTGCTCGTTCTTGAAAGGCGTAGGGGAAACTTCAGATTCACTGCTCTCATTATATTCATTTTGGGTTGTAAGGCTTGGTTCACGGAGCCTCATTGCCGGCTGTTCCAGCAGGAGGCCATTTGGAGGCAGCCCCAGCAGTGGAGCAGAGACTGGATTTATGTACTGGAATGGAAGCAGGAATGCAAGGCTATTTGGGATGTTTTCAAAATGATGAATGCTGGAAGGGTTGCTATTCTCCAGGTGAGCAAGGAGACTTGGGCTCCTGGTGCGATTATTGCTTTCAATAAAAGTCCTTATATCTGAATCTGTCTTTGAAGATGGCACAGCCACAGCCTGCCCTTCTTTTTCTTGAATTGCCATCAGCTCCACGATAGATTTCGTTTCTCCAAATCTCAGGAACTGCTGAAGGGTAATGATCTCTTCTTCCCTGGACATGATGGCCCAGCGGTCCAGCACCTTGCCTGCAGCATCCTAGAGGCCATATCAAAGAAACAACAAAGACAAACACAAAGAAAAAACTTATTGATTCTGCGTAATTATTGAAGAAGGTGCTCTGCTGCCTGAACATGAAACACTAAGCTCAAAAAACAAGATGCAGTGTTAATAGAACTTGACCAAAAATACAAATTTTCCATCCATGCAAATACGGTAATTAGAATCACAGTTAGAGAACCAGATTGAGTTTAATAATGTCAGACTACACAAAATGTAGACCCTGGGACTCTGTGATCTAAAATGCTTTCAGTACTTTTATTTTAACAACAGTGATCTCTGTAGAATGCTACAGTTTAGAATACATTAGTAAAACATGAAGTGTTGCTGTGCACACAACTGTAAAATACAAAAAATTCTACCTTAATCACAATTAAATGGTAATTACTATTCACTAATCACTATTAGAAAGAGCTAAATAAATGCATTTGATACATTTGCTCCTTATATACAAGCAGATATAAGACTGAAGTCATTTATAGGCCATTTCACAAGAAACTTTGATGCAAGGCAAAATGTCTTGAAAACAGCACATAACACTCGTACCTTAATCCCTTTTTTCCTGGACTATTACTGGCAATTGATGGTAAGCTTGCAATCTTGGTATGGTTTAGACTTGAGAGATTACTTTTTTTGTAGCCTTGTTGTTAATGACAGTTAAAAATATGTAAAAAGTAAGGATCTGATGGATGTAGATAGCATAAATGTGTAAAAATGTTGTCTCTTAACATTGCCTTCTGATAGCAAGGGAAAAATCCAGAGAGAATACACATCAGTAATCACTAGACTATCTGTTGTTAAATATACATTAAAAAGCATTTCACACTTTCATTTTTGCTAGTAAGCATGAGATTTGCCTGAAGGTAGGACTTAAAAATTCTGCAATGTAATGTCAGGCAATCCATTCCAGCAAGTATTGATAAAAACATATTAAAATACTTATATAATGAATACATAATTTTATTGGCATCTTTCCTTTTGGGCAAATGGTGGACATAACATTAGCACAGTAACTGTAACTAACAAGAAATGTGGAAGGCCATCAAACCAGAATTATTCCAATGCTTCCTCATGCATTAAACAGTTTGAAAGCCTTACAAGACACACCACCACACCGCCTGTGATATTTTTACGTCTTGAATCTCAGGTTCAGAACCTTATCCGAAGACTTTGGACTACACACTGTTGCAAAAACCATTAACCCTTGTTTGATTATGAAGTCTGAAAATACCTTTCTTCCCCTCCAGCCCTTTTACCCCCTGGATTTATTTTTTTATTTACTAAGTTAATTAATTATTTTCAGTCTTGAGAGGATTGATTATTCTCTTCCCTCACATTTCCTACAGTACTGAAAAATATAACTTTGCAATGTCAAATACTAAAGCATGTATTTAATTGATTACAGTTGGTTTCATTATTTCAGTTCGAATACGTTCATCAGTTCACTTCTCTGGGTATAAAGTTAATGCCGAAGATTAATGCCATGTATGTTTCAGTACCTTAGATACAACTACAAAATCTTCAGAAATGCTCCACACATGAACATTTACAATCAAACTCTGAAAGACGGTGAAACCCTCAACAGCAATTAACTTGGAAAATCTTACCCAGTTGACCCAGATGGAAAGCCCCAAAACCCATCTCTTTGTAGAAAATGTTCAGTCTGTATTTACAGTGATGAATGAAACATCATGATGCAGATGCTGGTTTTGGTTTGCAGCATTAGTATGGAAATGTGTCCACCTTTGAACACCCCTAAGCACCGTGGACATCTCTGATTTCTATGTCCTTACAATTCTTGATGTAGAAGTATTTTACAGGCAGTCGGTACTATCTAACAGAAATCATCCAGAACATCAAATATCACTCCCAACAAGAAAAATAAGTGAAACAAGACAAGACCTAAATGGGATGAGGGATGGGAGGAAAAAACCACCAATGCCATAAAAAAAATAAAGGACAGGTTCATATTTTAAAGCTCCAGTATTATATTTGACTTTTTCCACCCGAATAACTTTAGCTACTCTCCCCTCAAGTAAGATCTAAAGTTTCTTACATCTACTTCAACAACTTGTAGTCAACCATAGCAGTTCAACATATGGGTAATTCCTACATGGAACTGCAAAACCAGATTTGGTTCAGATTTTGATCTCCGCTGTCACATCTGACCTGATCTATATGCACACATTTCCCATCCCAAATCGCAAATATTAATTCCTTCTAACTGTAACTCCCATGATTTAAAGATGGAAATAACATTGTCTAATTGATATTGCTTACATATATTGAATTAGGATTCTTGTCTGCAGCCAGCTGCAGGCTGCTTTGTAATGTACTACTGCTACTTTTTATTTTGTTTTTGTTTTAATTTGTAAATCACTCACAAGCTTATGTAACAGATGGATGCTTTACAAAAACGAATATGTAAGTAAACAAAAGTTAATCACAGCTCGCACAAAAATAACTCATGAGAATAGTAGGTAGAAATCCTGTAACAGACTCCCACATGTGAGTGGAAGGTGGTGTCACCCAGTTCCTCCCTGATGGCAGCACAGCCAGCTCTCTGCATACACAGAACAGGCAGGCAAGCATCTAAATGCAGGCGCTCCCCGTGTGCTTTCAGGGAATTACTCTACATCTTAACTGAGCGAACCCAGCACTTAGCTACACGAGTTGCCTCTTGATGAGACACCACCACCCTTTGTTTCATTTTGTTTAAGAGTTTACAATGAGGAGCACCAGACCTCCAGCAGCTGCTAAGTCCCATTGATTAGAGAAACTGGCAGTCAAGGGTGTGATAGTCATGGGGTTACCCTTGCTGTCATAGAAAAAGCAGGGAATCAGAAAGTTGCTCTTAAATAATCCTTGTCTAGTCCTGCTAGTTACATCAAGCTTAATCTTGTTAATTTTCAGCAAGAAGTTTCCTGGTCTTTTTCACCCAACAAAAGTAAAGAGAAATATGCAGATGCCTATATACCATAAAACCCTCACTGCTTATGGATACTGTCTAGCATATGCTTCAATATTTACACAGTGAAAGCTTTCCATAAATCATTGTAAGCATGTATTATGCAAAACTAGATAAAGAGTGAATAGGAATGTCATTTTTTGATAAAACTTAAAATTAACAAAAAATCTAACCATTATCCCATTTGAATTTAGCTATAACTAGCTAGGGATCTTTCTGTATACGGTAGTACTTGATTAGAGGTTCAAGTCCTTTCTTACACGTAATCGATTTCTTGTTTCTTATAGTCTCTCATGCTAAATTTTCTCCCCGAAGCCATTAAAGCATATCAACATTTAAATACTTCATGACAAAAGGTTCCAATTTATATTACTTTTTTCAGCTCACAACTGATTAAGCCAAGCCTCTAGTGACAATGTGTACAAGGAAGTCAGTGAGTACAGAGATACTACTGCATGCATACAGCTCTAAGACAGGCAGTAGACAAGTAAGCTCAATCTGCACAGCATACTCTGATACTCTTCCTTCTTTGTCCATACAGCCTTGCTTTGATTCTTAATTTAATCAGTTTTATTTTGTTTTATGTTGTTTTATTTATTTTTAATTTATTTATTAAATTTTGTTTTACTGTGTGGATCTCTTTCTCACAATTTCAGATGGAGAAAATCTTTTAATCTTTAAACTCTATTGAAGTGACCTCCAAGGATAGAAGGCATAACCTGAACCACTTCTAACTCTAACCACACACTCAAGCCTATTATTTGAATAGATACAGATCCACATACACACATACTACATTAGATCTGTAAAGTAATGTCATGGTTAATCATCCTGAACCTGCCTCCTGATTTTTGCTGACTGTTTGTTAGGAAGAGAGGTGTGTGTCAGGATATGTTAAGGGTACACATTGTCTTAAACTTCTGGGTGAAGAAGAACACATGGTGGTATCAAGACGATTATCTTGAGTTACACAAACAGGCTACAACAAAGGATGGACACAAAAATCACTCTAATTTTTAGGAGTTTAACTGGGGAGGATTGTGAAGGTGAGTCTTCATTTCCTGAAGGCCTTTAGCCTTTTAAATCTTTCAATTCAGCTTTAAAATCTCCCAATTTAAAAACTGCCTCTGTAGAAAATAGGGGCAGTTTACACAAGCCATATCCTATAAACATACACTGTAAACCTTGACCTTTTATTATTAAATCAGTTGTTTTAAATTCTCATTTTGTGTGAGAAGCTCCCATGACTGCTGTGACTGCATTACAGGCAAAAAATTTTATATGTCTACACACATAGAAACACATTTGTGTACACACACAACACAGACTTTTTGCAGTTCTATTCTATCTTACTGATTCACTTCTTAGCATAGGAAAAAATGTATATATACACCTGCCTGGATACACAGTGAGAGATGACTGTACAAGGCTGAGATTAATAGGTTAAAAAATAGTTAGATTGCTTCTAAAACCAGCCTTATGTTCTGGGAGACACTCAAGGATTATTTTCAGGATTATCACTACTGTGATAACTTCTGAGAACCACTCAAAGTTATACAGAAAAAAAAATCATTGCTAGGCTTCATATTTTAGTAAGTTTGTATGTGGACCTAAACTGTGGCTTTTGATGCACATCAGTGAAGTTTCCTTGTTACAAAATACTGCATAGTTATATGTTTGATTAAATAATTAGGCTAGCCCACAGTTTATCATGAATCTTTCTTCTACAGGCTCTTCTTAAGGAGCTATGTATTTTCTAGCTGATCTCAAAGAAACATTTTGAATACAGCTGTAACAGTTGAAAAGCAGACTGAAATATATTAATTTGGTCATACTATAATTGCACAGGATGGTTTTAATTAGGGTGTAGACAGAAAAAAAATCAACATTTGTTCCTAATAAAGAAAAGTCTTCATAATTTCCATGATTTAGGGTTTGTTGTTTTTGTTTGGCTGAATTTCCCAGAAGCATCTCTTTACTTCGCAATTAAATTTCAAACTGTTACACTATGGGTAGTCCTACTACTCCTGGGGCAAAAGTTACCAAAACTGTGCAGCAGCACACCACCTCACATTAGTACAGACGGGACAATGTGCAACATCTCTAATTAATTTTGGCTAACTCCCACTGGTCTCAGTAGGACCAAAGTAAGCCCTCTATCTAGTTTTCCACAGAAATATACACGCACACATGCAATCAGATACTCGTTTTCCTGACAGGAGTTTTCACCATGCTGAATCTCACTCACCTTTGGTCCTGTAAACATGAAGAAAAGGTGTGCATACTTGCTCACTGTGATTTTACATGTGCGACTAGTATGAGATTTAACACACTCAGTCTGCAAAGAGGCATGGTTGAAATTTTTCCCCTCAGCTGTCACTTCTCATCCACCTCCCACCAGCCTCCCTTCACCAATGGAAACCATATGAGAAAATGCATGTTTAAGTGTCAGCAGTCCTTTCCTTGAGTTGTACTGCTGCAGAAGGAACAAACAGTGCAGCACTACTGAGTTCTCAGTAAATAATGGAAATCTTTATCTTTTGACTTCACTGTAGCCTCCATTCTTCTAGAATTGATAGATATTCTTCCCTTCTGGCACCCCATTTCTCCTACCAGTTGTTTGCCTTGCCCAAAGACACAGGGTATGTAGGAGGATACCTGCATGCTACAGGAGAAGAGAAGGTGGCAGTCTCTCCCCAAAGTATCACTGAGAATGACACTGGCAGTTTGTGTTCAAACAAAGAGTAGCATGAAGGAGACTTAATTTACTTACATACATATATATATACATACATGTATATGTATGTATACTTACATGCTTTTCTGCCAGGTTTGTAACAGTACTTGTCCTGGTTGCTCTTGATTTGCCACATCCCCTTATGCACTCAGCAGCAAAAAGTTTTGTGTTTTGACCAAAAGGACCCCCAAAGACCTTTGCAAACTTTACAAACTGATATTGTAGACACTGGGGCAAATCTGGCTGCACTTTAGATCAAGAATAATTGCACCATAAACCTGGAGTAATTCCATGGATCACGCTGGAAAGTAATTTTGACCTAACTTAGCCCTGAAACATGATGTGGAGCCAAATCTGTGTGAATATATATTGGGGGTGTACCACCATGGTGGAGCACAGCAGCTGTGTAACAACGCACAGGAGCACTGCTCAACGGTTTTGGAGTGAAAGTGAGGAACACCATGTCCTGCTGAAACTGCAGATGAAACATAAGGCAGTGGAATGCAATAACCACAGCGGAAACCTGGCCAGGACACCGCCGTTAACCACCCACACTCTCGCTTAATGGCCTTCAGGGTCTTTATTGACCAAAAGTATGCGGGTCTTCTGTTTCATATCTTATCCCAAAGATGTGTGCCAGGAGCGCAGACCCCTGCCTGCACGAGCAACCTGCTGGGGTGCTGGTTCTGGACTAAGCTGCATGGAGTGGTATGAAAACACTGGATCCTGAATACATTACTCTTTCTGGGGACTGAACTTCCTCATAGCATACCCCAATTGCACATGCCTTTTCATTTTTCAGGTTTGCCAAACTTAAAATGCCCGTGAAAGCATTGCCCTGAAAGATGATGACACTCTGTCATTTGGCAACTATAAAGCATCCACGTGGATTGGGGGTAATGTCTCTTACTGATTTCAGGAAAGAAACAGTAATTTGAAATCTTTCCCCTCTTCATGAATGTGTATTCACCTCTGCAACTCCAGTGAAACTATTAGGATGCAAAGGCACTACTTTTAAATGCTTTTTCTGATTTTTTAAACATATTGTTTGACTTTTGATAAAATATTCACTTTGTTATGGAATGTTCTTGATTATGGACCAGATAATATGTATATATGTATAATTCACAAGACAGTGACTATTTTTTTCCTGAGTAACACTGCACACAGTACTTTATTTTTAAAATTATAATAGATCACTGTGGGGTTACAGTGTGTTTAATCACAACAGCTTGAGCTTTATTTAATCATAGCAGCTATATCAAATCTCTTTATATTTGGGTGCCAGACAAGTTTTTTTTCACAGCAGATGTCTGTCCATACTTAGAGGGAAAAAATTTAAGCACAACCAAAGTTTGATACTCTTCTTGCATTTACTAGTTTTCACAGAGGCATAGCTGCTGTGGTTTAACCCCAGCTGGCCCACAGCACCACACAGCAGCTCACTCACTATTGCCTCTGCCCCCAGTGGGTAGGGGAAGTGGAGAGGAAAGGTAAACTTTCTGGGCTGAGACAAGAACAGTTTCATAATTGAAATAAAGTAAAATATACTACTATTACTGGAAATGAAAAGGAGAGAAATAAAACACAAGACAAAGAAGTGATGCACAATACAATTTCTCAGTGCCTGCTGACAGATACCCAGACTGTCCCCAAGCAGTGAATAGCCTCCCCAGCCAACTCCCCCCAGTTTATATACTGGGCATGAAGTTCGAGGATTATATCTTTGGCCAGTTCAGGCCACCTGTCCTGGCCGTGCTCTCTCACAGCTTCTTGTGCACCTGGCTGCTGGCAGCGCATGAGACACTGAGAAAGTTCCTGGTTAGAACTTGGGTAAGCACTACTTAGCAACAACTAGAAATCAGTGTGTTATAAACAGGGCTCTCATACCAAATCCAAAACACAGCACTCCACTAGCTACTAAGAAGACAATCAACTCTATCCAAGCCAAAGTCAGGACAAAGTATTATGATGTCAACAAAATTTGCCTTGATTTACAACTGTCATGTTGGTGACAACTATTAAAAGGGAAAAGATGCCACTAATTGATGACAGAAGAACTCCTGTTAGCATGGATACAAATTGACTCTTTAAGCTTTAAGAAGATCCAAGTAATTTTTCAGCAGTTCTCCTTATCTCATTTATTTTGAAATACTAGGGCCACTTCCCAAGTATTTTGCCCTTCTTGCCCCAAGAACTGCACAAATTTTCAAATGCAAATATTTATTCCCTTTAGCATCCGTTCCAGTTGAGATGCCCAAAAGACTTTTTGAAATGAGAAATTAATGTGAGCTGAACACATGCTTTACAGTATCTGCTCACAATAATATTTTTAATGCACACTAAAGGGGTAGCATTTGTTCTCAACATTCCTGAAATGGTAGAATATCAAGACTTCACTGAAATAGTTTATTCAAATTTCTTAAACGGCTTTGAAATCCACAACCTTGGACCCAAAGTACAGAGAATATTTTGATGCCTTTGTTTCTTTGCAACCTGCTAGAGTGGAAAATCCATTGAAGTATCTGAAGAAGCTTTGCCACTAATTTGTGGCAAGTAGTAGCGTGTTTGTCCTTAGGCCAACATGGCTACTAGAGGTAATTAAATCACTAAGCACATGGTGAATGTGTGTAAAATTTAGAGTGCATGAGGTGCCACGGGCACTTTTCAGATAGCATGTAAACAGAGACATGAACATGGTAAGCCACTGAAATAATTTCAGCTACAAAATAACTATAGAACACAATTTTGCATGCAAGCGGGTTGGAAATAACCATCTTGCATAAAACAACAGCAATGATTGATTTTCACTCTCACTCTCAACAATTTTTGCATATTTATTTGTCCATTTTGGTATAGGGCGTAAAAAAAATTGCCTTGATACTACCAGTCGCCAAAAATCACTTGTTTTACTTTTTGGTGTTACTGCTGCAAAATTCACTGAGAAGTAAAGTTATGTTTTCTCTGTTTTTCTGTGCCCTGGCAGTCTTTTAGTAAGTGTAGTAAGCTCTTTCTGAGCCTCAGTTTCACTAACACTGAAAGAATGACACATAATTTTTATGAGAAACAGGAAATATCCACAAAGAGCTCTCATGAGGTATTGTATTTGCAATACACACAGCCACAAGAGCCACCCAGGCTCTCTTCAGCCAAGACCCTTCCCAATGCACTATGTGATAATATAAACAAATCATGTCTGCTATCCTTGCTCTACTAACACAGACTGCACAAAATGCAGGGCAAGACATCTAACCAGTCAAGTCAAATCAAATTATCACATGGTCCTTCCCTCACTTTAAATCCAAACTGAGTAAAGCCATAACCCTAACTGGAAAACATAGACAACAAAAGCTGAGTCTTTCTGGGCTTGCAAGTAAAACTGCCAACTAAGTCAGTAAGAAATTTGCCTAACCAGGGGCATTGTGAGGAGTTGAGAAGTTGCCCAAGGACAGAAACACTGGAATGAAAGTGCCAATGACTTATATTCATAAACTGGATTTCATTACATGCTTGGTTTTCTGACTGAACCCAAACTGTGTCTCAATAAGGGGATTCAGCTGTACTATATGCAGGATATATGAATGGCAGCAGAATCAGGAGATTGATTTCCATCTTTACTATTCATTAGGGGACTATGCATTATTACTTGCAATATATACTACAAGATCTTAATGAGGTTTTTTTTTCTTTTATTGCTTACTGAAAAAATTTACACCAAAAAACACAGGTGTGTCATAGGTGGCAATGGGATGCAAAAGGGAGACAGCGGGGTGCAGAAGTGACACCAAAAAGGCAAAGGTCACTGGAATATAAAAGGGCATGAAGCGAGCTATCAGTTTGAACCTATTAGAGGCAGTGAAATGCAAGAGAAAGTGGAGAAATTATATTACAGTGTACAAAGTAATAATAACTGTGCCTTCATGTCTTAATACCCTCTTGTCCCAGCAGTCCTGACTTTCTAGGCAGCCCACTTCTCCACATTAACAGTAGTCATTTGGAGAGCAGCAAACGTGCCATTAGAAGCACTTTTACAAGTGTATATTCATCCACCAATTAGCTTAATGTGGCTGCTTTCTGCATATTTTCTATCCAGGCTTGCACAAATCTTATTAATATTTCCCCCTAGCGCTTTGACAGATTACCTTGTCATTATGCATCCTGGAGCCTTTTAAACAATATGGGTAAACTACTGTTTGCGAGGTTAATGACAATTATCCCCTAATTACTGCATAAGTCACTCAGTCCACTTTATCTCATAGGCAGGGTTCTGCTCTGTGTATCTGCCATTGTGTCACTGTAAATGAATCTTGTATAGCTATGTTTATCTGTCGTTGCCTTGTAAATTACACTGACAGAAGAATGAACAAATTACTGTGTATCATCACTTAAATACAGCTTCTGATAAAAAATGTCCCACAAGCACAGCACTTGAATTTTACCCTGATCACAATTAGTAAACACATATTGGGAGATATATTTAGACGTGGATGGGACACTGTGGTGGAAGAAGGTTCTGAAGTGCTAAGTCTAACGGTATTAAAATAGAAGGACTATAGAAAGCTACACTAGTAGTAATTTGATGATTACCTCCTGAGAACTCTTTTGTTAATTTAACAGTTGATAGATGAGCCAGTGATATTTTCTGAACAATCTCATGTTCAGGGCTGTGCCTAATTCCACAATTTTTATTTCTATTGTTTCTGATCACAGCCACAAGGGATATTTTTTTAGCAAAAAAATCCAAATAAATTTGGAAGAGAAGCAGCATTCGTAAAACCACAAGCAATGCTAATTTAATGCACGCATTTCAGAACAATATCTGCATCAGGAGAGGAATGGAGAATTGGCAAATACCAACTCCTTCTGAGCCAACTTTAATGTCACAAGTAAGAGTACTCTATTGGTAGGACATCACTCTGACAGATATGTCTTGCTGTGAGGAAGAACGTTGACCTGTTGTTATTGTCTTTGATTCCTTCTTTCACCAAAGACATCTCAACGTCATCTCAGCCAGAAGTGCCTGCATAATCAGTGCTCAGAGACAAAATTAGCCTACAGTAAAGAACATTAAAACAACTGCTGCTTTTAAAAATAATGCCTCTTCCTATATTGGTCTTGGGAGGGTACCTGACTCATAGTCCTAGGAACCACGGTCCTTTGCAAACAGTGCAACAAAGACGGTGCAGTTCCACTCCGTCTTGGGACAGTCCCTTCTTGAGTCAGAGAAAGCCTCTTAGTACTGGTTTGTATTGCTGGCACACATAGTAATTGCACAGTGTTAGTAATGAGGTTACACATGATACATTTTATCATATTTGGGGATACATTTTATGCACATATACAATACATTCACAAGTATCATAATGCTACATAGTTACATATTTAAAATTTACATGATTTTGCCTTATATTTTGTACATCTCATTTAGTAAACCTTCTCATTCTATGCATGTACTAAAATATGCTCAGCACCAGCTTCTGACCAATGTGGTACAAAAAAATCTGAAGTAAGGAAGACAACATGTGAATTGGGGCAGAATTATGACTCCTGAATGGTAGCAATATGACAGTTTAAGCCACTGTACAAGAAAAAGAAAGTGTCAGAACTCTACAAAATATGCTGAATATTTACTGCAATGCAGGAGGTTATACCAACACTGAAAAGCCTTTTATCAATATAAAGTGTAAATTTCTTTTGTTGGATTACGATAGTGTCACATCTAGAAAGAATGGACAGACTGAAATGCAGCAAAATTACTGATATTACTGAAAATCACAGTGGTTTGAATGGAGCACAGATGAGGGTGGCACCTTTGACCATGCTCTCAGTATAACTTGGAAGAAAAAGCTGTAGTGAAATGGTAAGAAAATGTAACAGCCATCACTGCCAGGGATAACTGAAAAGGCTGATCGATTTTGAGTAAGCACTACCTCAAGGGTTTTGGTCCCACTAGAATTGATCTTTGTGTCTGTCCTGTGCTCAGTCAATGCAACTTTCAGCAGGGTATCCACTGCAGAAATAAATGGAAGTGCTGTAGTAACCCTCCATCCTCCCTCTAAGTATATTATTTTCTCTCTATGCCAAAGGAAAAAAAAAACCAATAATGTGGTAGATGGTAAAGTGCAACAAATGGTTTAAAAAGTTTAAGGACACAGAATGCTGTTATTTTCATGTACAATCTTATTTGGAAAAAAAAATGTTTCTAAATTATTAATGTTTCTCTTTGAATTTTAAGCTGCTTTGGCCTCTGACCTTTGCTAATAGCAGAGAAACTGTCAAAAGCATTACTGAAAATCAAAAAGATTATATCAGTTGGCTTCTCTTGATTAACTAGGTGGGTTACCTTGTCATAAAATGAAATTAATGACACATATTGACAGTATGGATTGAATGGAAGAATAAGCAAGAGAATGCTAAATGTTAGAGATGAACAAGCACTATTTGCTGGTGTAACCCTGTATTCATGTAAAACTTCTTTTTTCAAAACATAATGGAAATTCTGATTGAGTAAATTCTTCCAACTTGAGCCATGCTGAGGCCCATGCCACCCTTCTCATTCTTCCATTCAGAGGGCCTGACATCATATAATAGACACGAGCACAGAAAGGGCCTTGGTTCTTGTGCAAAAAACAGGGGTTTTTTTTTAGTGAGTTTGAAGCTCCAGATTTACTATTTGAACTACGAGTGAAAATGACCTAAATGAGCAATCAAACCACACCTAGTCTTAGGGTTTAAAGAAGGATCTAAAACATCAAACTGAAATCTCATAACATATAAACATGCCACAGACTTTGAAAGGGTGAAGTTCATGGAATACTACTCTATGACTCTATATGTAATTCAGAATTCCATCCTTTCTGACCCATCTGATCTCCTTTTATATAAGGTGACCTAACCAGTGGATGAGGGGAAGGCTGTTGCTGTTGTCTGCCTGGACTTCAGCAAAGCCTGTGACACCGTCTCCCACAGCATTCTTCTGGAAAAGCTTATCACTCTCTACAACTGATGGGAAGGTTGTAGCCAGGTGGGGTTCTGTGTCTTCTCCCAGGCAACCAGCGACAGGACAAGAGGTCATAGCCTCAAGCTGCACCAGGGAAGGTTCAGGTGGACAACAGGAGAAATTTCTTCACTGTCAGGCATTGGAATGGCCAGGAAAGTGGTAGAGTCACCATCCCTGGAAGTGTTCATGATATAACTGGATCTGGCATCTGGTGTAATGATCTAGTTAACAAGGTAGCGGTGATCAGCAAAAGGCTGGACTGGATGATCTCAGAGGTCTTTTTCAACCTAATTGATTCTGTGATTTTATGATTCAAGGTAACCTCAATAAAACTGTATATTGTGAACTTGACCTGCCTTTATGAATATTCAAAAAACTCTTCCCCACAGCAAGGTTATAAGCCAATTGAGCTTCAGAAGAATTGAAAAGAAATGACAGACTTAGGAAGTGCCTATCTAGAGAATTTCAGTAACATTCACCCTCCTTTTTTCAGTGGAGGACAGTGGGACATGGCTATGAGGAGTCACTTCTACGACAATGGGACACGCAAGCTACCATCAGCCAATGAACACCTTTCCTAGTTCATCCTCCCAGAGAACAACCTTTATTACACTATGTTGTGATTGTTTCATTCATGCTTATTATGTTCAAGGCTTCCCAGGTGAAATAATTCTCAAATAAAAATACCAATCCCTCTTCCCCAAATGGACACGAATGAACTGACATTAGATTACTTCTAGCACAGCAAATTCTGAAGGAAATAACAGTGCTCATACTTACAAGTTTCTTTTGATAACTTTACAAGCTGCCCTCTTACCCCAGGGGGCAGACTCTGTCTAATACAGAAGAGACTCCCCTGAACAAAAATATTTGTTGCAAAGCAAATAAAATGAATTATTTTCATAAAAAGAGAGAAGTAAGGATAGCTTGGCAAAACGCAAGCAAAAAGTTAATTTTAATGTCTTTGGCACATCTCAAGCTCTTAGAAATGGCATCCAAAGTTGGTCCAAGTGTGGCTGATAAAGCAGGCTTAGAGTCGCCTTTCAACTTTCACTTTTTAATAATAAAAAATCAATATATGGAGGATTACAAGCCTCTTGGTTTTGATTTTTTATATCAAAACCAAAAGATGACAAGGTTATGGTGGTGTATGAAATTCGGGCCACAGCCATGATGATGCAGATATTTTATACCTCACTTATTTACTGTACTTCAGTGAGACTGAAATAAATTATTAAATAAAATGAATTATCATATATATATATATATATACATACACACACACATATATATACACATATATATACATATATACATGTATGTATGCAAATATATATACATATATACATGCATATCTATATGTATATGTATATATAAAATTTTATTTGCAAACACAATCCTGAATATGCCCTCTGAAACCCAGAGAATTAACAGATTCTGCCTCAGATCCGAAATGTCCATTTTGAAAATAAAACAAGGAATACTCTGGATAGGAACATGCAAACCACTGTAAACACTCATATGGAGCCAACTGCATTGTAAATTACACTACAGAGCAAAGAGAAAGTATCATGGTGTACAAAAGAACCAAGCAAATCTCCTAGCAATCACAGACTTCCTCAGCTGTTCCTCAGTGATGACAATGTTTGAAATGAAATTGTTTAAACAGTTTTGTGAAGGATGTAAGACTCTCTATTTCATTGTTCTCAGGCAGACCAACGGAGCTTGGCTCAAGCATGATAATAACACAGAAAACCTTGTATATTCAGGCCATACTCCTGCAATCTTTAAAAGAGGCAAATGGAAACTGAAGACTACAAGCCAATGTCAATTTTGCCCACATAGGACAATAAGGTCAGACTTCTATAGGGATTTGTAAAACTCACAGTAAACAGAGTTATAATTTATAAGCATTTTAAAGCATACCTGTGTGTCTTGCACTCCTCTTAGCAAGAAATGATCGCTGCCAAGTCATTAGAAATGCAACATAGTATTGTTATGTGATCAAATCCTGGAATTGTTTTCTCAATCTTTTTTCTTAAGTGAACTACAGTAATTAATTCAATTTGGCGGAGCTAAACAAGCAAGGTTACCTATAACATGCTTGTCTCAAACCACATGAGTTTCAAGGAGGGGACTACACCTTCAAAAGTCCATTAATCAAATCAAATTACTATGCAGGATTCACCATAGGCACTTCACAGCAGTGTGAGCATGTTTAGACAATTATATTGTGGTACACTCATAGAAGCAAGGACATAGCAAACAGCAGCAGCAGTAGGCCAGAACATGCAGAAATGCAGTGGCTTACACTTGTCCTTTCACTGATCTGAGGAAGTGAAAAGCGTTAAATTTACACTCACACAAAGAAGGCACTATTGGTACTGCATGACTTATGAGCAACCTTTAACACAAGATGTAGTTAAATCAAGCTAAAGCCAGGCTTCATTTTTCCTTAAGTGCAGTTTTAGAAAATAACATAGGCAGACATAAGCAGACATAGAATTTAGCTGTGTTTTCATAGAAACGGGACAGGTGAGATTTGGAGAGAAGAAGTAAAAAGCTGCGTGTGAGAATTTGGAGAGAGAGGATAAAGCAATAAATAACAAACTCCCTTTGCAATCTGTTTGTTGGTTGTTTTTTTTTTTTTTTTCCTGTTTTTTGACCAGACCAGCAAGCACTGTGGCTGAAGAACACTCACCTATAGTATAACCATCCATAAGTGAACATAGACTGGGCTGATGCCAGAACAGTAAAAGCAGCACTCACTTAGTATTTTTTAAGCACTTTGTATTGTACAGAGCCCTTTAGGAAGATTGATTTCCATAAAGCCTCATTTCCATCTCAAGATACTGATGATGCCATAAACCACAAGAGTTTCTCCACTCAAAATCCTGTAGTGGAATTTCAGACTCACCACGAGAAGCCCGCGTATTAGCCAGGGCTTAAGGAATACAGGCATGTACTGCAAGGCATAGTGTTAGGTCAGCCACAGAATCCAAGAGCAATAAACTTAGACAACAGTGTCTAGCTTTAAAATAATTGCACATATATGCATGTACACACGTTTCATGCATTTTGTCTACATTTTCTAGAGAATGCTACCTATTATTTCAAGTTTTTTGATCGTCACATCATCTTTACTGCCCAGGTAAAAGCTGTCTAGTTAAAGAATGTGAAGCAGAATTCCCTGAAAGAATTGTAATTTTTTCTTGGGCTTCATTATGTCTGGGTGTTCTGGCATTTGTTTGTGGGGTATACAGTGTCTTTTGATAGTGCTCTTCCATCACTTCATTTTTCTGGTTTGCATTTTGTCTTGTAACTTGACTGCTATTATACTTGGAGTAAAAAAAAGTCCTTCTCCTGTCCTGTGCCATACAGGGCTTTGAAACAAGACAAAACTAACTGACGAAAGAAGGAAGAGAGAAAGGGGGATGAGATATTGTGCCATGTTTAAGATAAACTTAGGAGAAAATACAAGAGTCACAATCCACTTCACGTATTTTGAAATTAATTAGTGTTGGTATGATGTTATCATTAGAAGAACCAGTCTCATTTGGAATACAAGCACAAAACTCATGACACTCGAACAAACACCACAGAACTTGCTCTCTAATGACTCCTTCCACTACACCCAATCAGCATATAAAAGCTGTTGTCTTAGTTTTAAAAAAATATACTTTTCAAAGCTGGTGATGAAGGCTTGGTGACGCACAGCCCAGCATAAGTACGCAAGTGTCCCCTGAACCTCAGGTGTAGCTGCTTGTCAGGAATGCAGATGCTGGTGACATCTGCCTCACTGGGGACTGAGCGCTCCACTGATTCAATAAGGCTACACAAGTGCAACAGGCCTTGATGTCAGTTACATGGTTTTACATACCTACCATGTCAGTGGTTCTCAGCCTCCCTGGGAATTTATTCAGATATAAGTGTATTCAGCCCATAACAATGTCTTCTACCTGCCAGAGAGCTAGAAGTATTCCCACCTTTTATAAATCTACAGTGCATGACTGCTGGTATTTTATATGTTGGGAGGAGGAGGGAGAAAAGAAAGACAGAGAAAAGAGAGAAAAGGAAAGAAAAAGAGAAGGAGAAAGGATGGGGAGATAGGAGTGGGGAAGCAAAAGAAAACCAGCTAGAATTAGAGTGAAAAGGATAGAAAGAGGAGAGGGAGAGGATACTTTTCTAGACTTTCTTTGTCATCTCCATTTTATTTATTTCTCTAAGAATAAATATACTTACATACCTAACAACATTTGTCCAAACACTGTTTCAAAAGTGCTGGAAGCGCAGAAAACTGATTATCTATCACAGTGCTTAATCCATCCACTACCTTTTCTCTTTTATTTTAAAGAAATCATATTAAAAATTCTGAATTTCAATAATTCAATTTCTTGCACATTATGTAAGCATCCAGTGCAACTACTTGCTGATGTAAAACTGTACATACGATGTGCACTGATGTAAAACTGCTCATAGTTGTTTACGCAACTGTGACCCAAATCAGTTAATTTTCAGCTGCAGACAGAAAATACAGACAACAGTTAGGAAAGACATGAATTCTGGGATCAGATTAGCTTTCTGTACACTTTGCATAGTGAGGTTGGGTATCAATAGAAAACAATGCTAGTCGCATTAGTGGCCTACAGTATCCTTTACTCACTATCCACTGATAAATTAATACATAAAGTTTTCAATGTGTTACAGTCTCTTCTTTTTCTGTGGGTTTAATTCTGATGGTATTGTCAGTAACAAAGACTATCAAAGTGCATTATTAAGAGATATTCTCTTTTTTTTTCTTAACATCACTAGATATCTATAATGCAGGATAAAATTAATTTGAATTAATTTGGAATAAGCTTGTCCAGCCAAAAATATACCTTTAATCATTAACACTCCATCCAGATGTCCAAACCTTATCAGATACTGACACAATGAGGCACCCAAGTATATTGACTTTGCTGTTACTATTCACAATAGGGAGATAAACTAAAAATAAGTCCTAACTTCAAGCAATAGCTGTAAAACATTGTGCTCACACACACAGTCACCTCAAATCATGCAGTAATTAGGAAGCAATGCAACGTTTTGCAAACATTTTACAAAAACCTCTCACAGAATTGTACAATACTTCCAGTATTGATACAGATAACTTGGTAGTAGTGTAGGAATCTGGACTGCTTAGGAACACGATAGGAATGAAGTATTTTGGTATTGACTCTCATGCATACACACCAAGACCTAAGTGTGGAAATAGAGTGGTGACCATAAATGCTCATCATTAAAAAGGCTATGTGGCAAGTGACATAGCAGTTAAAAATTCAAAAGAAAAGAAAAGAAAAGAAAAGAAAAGAAAAGAAAAGAAAAGAAAAAAGAAAAGAAAAGAAAAGAAAAGAAAAGAAAAGAAAAGAAAAGAAAAGAAAAGAAAAGAAAAGAAAAGAGAAAAGAAAAGTAGCAATCTACTGTCAAAATGATGTAACATGAAAGAATTTTGTCTGGTTTTTATGGGTTTTACTGACCACAGTTTTGAGGGGATAGGTGTTTTTCTTATCATTCACTAGTGACTGCATGTAGCATATGTAAAGACAACGACAGCATGAGAGCTATAAGTGAGCAGAGGAAGGGGGCAGCAGGAGCTCTCCTTTCTATCAACTCTACATGGAAAGAGTTTGGGACGTCTGAGAGTCATTCAAAGACCTACTCATGTTAGACATCTAAAATGGTGAATGTGTGTTTTGAAAGCACGTCTAAAGTTTAAACACATAAGAATACATTTTGTATGACAAGTAGGCAGTGGGAACCAGTTTCATTTATACCTACCAAGTAAACCAACCTCTCTCCTCTTCCCTCCCAAGGTGAGATGCTTTTGAAAGTGTGAACCTTGATATCCATTATTTCAGTGCTGCACACTCATGATGCATAAGAATTACTTGCATTTTGTATAGATGTCAACAGAAAATAAGAACACTATTGCGCTCATATGCTTTTCGCAAATTCCTCCAACTTTTTTTTCTTTAATGATTTTTATTCCTTTGCAAGCCCTAGGGCAGATATGGATCTCCTGAACAAATACGTTAGTGAAAAAGGTTGGCCCATAAAGATGATAAAAGTGATACCAGTCAGAAATCTTATCCACGCTTGGTATTTTTTGGTTGCCTTGATGTTTCATTTTTGAGAGGTAGAATTATGGCATGTGGTGGGCAGAAAATAATTTTATTCTCACTGTTTTACTTAAATAATCCAAAACTTGTTGATAAAGAAATTGCAGAAACATGAACTGTGTAGAACTTTGCAGCTTTTTATCACCTGTTATTTATCAGGGTGTATTGTTTTATAAGGTATTTTTCCTAACAACCTCAGTTTTGTATTAAATAGTAAGTACCTACAAAACCTCAAAATAAATTCTTGTAATTTAGCTGAACTGGATAAAATTCCCTTCCCTAGCAACTATTTTTTTTTTATTTAGTAACTTGCTTGTTAAGCATGATATTTCTTTTGGTTTAAATAAATAAGCGAGATATGATTTCTTCTCAAGTATAAGAAAAAAAATGAGACTTCAAGTACCGTGTTAAACACTGTATATTTAATTTGAAAGAATGCATTTTGTCTTTTGTTCTGCACTTTAATTGTTAGATGAATGCAAATGGATGAAAAGTTTCAAAAAATCAAAATGTATATGACTTAAGCCATAACTGAGCCATGCTCTGTCTCCATGAATATTTCTGAGGCAAACCAGTACAATTGTCCTCACTGAGGCCATCCATGTGTGTAAACACACACTGAATTAGACCTTTCAGATCCTTGTTATTGTTTCTTCTGCTATCTGCCTGAACATGAACTTCACCAAATATGTCTAAATGAACTTATTTCCTTCCAGTGGACAAAGCAAGTCAATGGGAATGCCTAAACCTAATATTGGCAGGTTGGTCTCCCTACAACAGTTGTTCCTTGCTGTAACTAGGATTCATTTCAAGTATCTATTTTTTCCTGGTAATATACTATTTGTGATGCAAAAGAAATAAAACATTCTACAAATCCAGTAAGTGAAACAAAAATTGGTATCAAATGGAATCAGTCATTTATGTGCCAAATGATTTATAGATATATTAGGGAGATATCCAGGATATAGTTCTCTGTGCGGACATAAAACAGAGTTTTATTTAGTATAGTATCTTTCAAACAAGCTGTATCCTAAAATGCAGCACAGACTTATATTCTAGTGTTACACTGATATTGTAAATAACAGCAGAGGGAGAAATTAAGAGGCACAGGTAAAAGGAATGTTTTCAACTGAGACCTGAAAAGAAACAGAGATACCAACAAAGCATAGACTATATCTAATAGCAAAAGCTAGAGAAGAAGAGGTTGTATGAGCCATGACAAGCAGCCTGTGGTGAGAGATAGAGGAAATCATTCACTGATGAGCTGAGCCAGCACAGTAAGGTCTAGGAATATAGTGGTCGAATTTTCCCAGCACACATAAAGACTTACAGTCTCTACTGAAGTAGACAAGAGATACATGTGAGCATTCAAGGCCAGAATTTGTCTCTCTCTTCTGAATTTGGCTTATTCTCTAGTATAGATTGTGAACAATTTTGTCATCTTCACAGGATCTCAAAATATTTTTCCCATGTAAGTGGACTTAAAAACTGAGTTTTGTGGATCAGTCTGAATGAACAAAAGCATGTTTTACTGTTGTTTTGGCCTTGTTTGGTTTGGGTTGGTTTTCATTATGAATAACCATCTAGTCCACGGTATATTCTGAAGGGAATGCTAAATGGATAGAAAGGGAAGGCTGGTCAATATGATTGCAGTTTTTCTATGCACGTGTAATAACATAAAAGCAATGATACAGGCTGGAACAGGTTGGCAGAAAATGATTTAATAAACGTGACTGAAAAAGTCCCTGCCCTCAAGTTCAAATCCTGTAAAAGCTAATTTTTCAGGTACAGTCAGTGTAAGAATCACTCTGTGTCACAAAACTGTCATGAATTCTCACCAAAACCACCTAAATCAGGCAACAAGTAGAAATTAAAGTTCTTAAATTAAATGGAAGCTAACAGAGGCTTAATTAAGTAGATACAGAGAAAGCTTTCCTAGGTTTAGGGATTTTTTATTATGAGGCTTAATACCACACCCTCCTTAGGTCATAGACAGCAATGCTTTTGAAAGAAATTTCCAGTTATTTCAAGGCTCACAATAAGTTGCTATGGTGCATGCTGCCGAAGAGAATAAGCTAATGGGCTCTCTCTTTAATGTGATTAGAGCTATTATTGACATAATGCCAGAAGACGCAAAACCATTAGCATTACACTACAGCTCACTTCAGTCACTACTCAGATTTAGCATTTGATCCACAATTTTAATTTTGCTCTGCTCTATTCAGGGCTGCATTACACAAAATGCATAATTAAAAGCTGATGTGATTCTCTCTACTTCTCAAATTAAAAACATAGCAAACATTTGTAGTTCTAATCCACTAGAAATTAATAAATCAAACATTGTCTTTTATCCCCATTCCTCAGTGCAATTCAGGATTCATGTTGGGAATATTTTACAATGCAACAGAAAACTACACTGAGAGTCACTGCTCAAAAGGAAAGAACAGTGTCTAAAGCCTGTACTGTACTGCTGTGAGAACCTGAAGAATGGCACATTACCGACAGCCTCACGATTCCTAAAGCTATACCAGGAGATGTTTCTCAATGTCATATTCGTATAAGTTCTTACAGTTTTTTATTTGTTAGTTTTCTGTGATGACTAAAGAAGAGTAAAGTTATGGGTGGGTTTGACTTTGAAAAATCACACAACTTTTGAATTTAGAGTTTGCAAACTAAATACAGGAATAGTGCTAATCCTAAGCAAATTTACTACTTAATCCCTGTTGCAGATCAGCCCAATCATCATAGTGCATAATTTCTCCTAAACACACAGATAGGTCTTCTAACAAGACTTAAGGCATACTGCACCCACATTCTACTGTCTGCCTGTGTTCCCAATTTCGGTGTCAAACTGTGACATAATAAATAATGCAGGACAACAAACTGGATAGGAAGCTGGAAGTTTTCATCCAAGTTTAGTAGCAATGTATGTCAAATGAAATAGCATTCACATTTTGCTAGCTCTTATTTCTTCCCCAGATCTTTCCACAAACAGTAGACATGAGTGCAGTTTTTTTACCTTAAAATTAAATGTTGATAGTGCAGGTGGCAGCAGAAAAAGTTTAAAAATTTCATTCCACTCGTGGAAGAAAATATAAAGCCCATAAAATGCTAACTGCATTTAATTTTTAAAAAAAATCACTGAGTGGTATAAAAAGGATTGAGTAAGAACACAGTCCAGGCATAACAATATATTTAAAATGTCCTGATAATAAGTTTTAGCATTGGGTCAAATGTTTACTTTCATGATATGGTAAAAAGAGGTTGAATCCTAAAGCTTTGGATGCAAATGGGCACATCTATAGTGACATGTATCAAACATATAATGGCACCTGGATTTTATATAAACAGTAAAAAATATATTTCAATAGCAACTAATTATGAATTCAAAGTCAAAGCTAAACCCATATATTTTAACACCAGTGTTAAGAATTGTTTTAATACTTATCACTGCTCAGTTCCTTAAGCAATCCAACTGCCTATGTTACAACTGTCATCTTAAAGACATCTTAAAACCTGTATATTAGATAACTGGACTATTTTGTAACTAAGCAAAATCTGAGGACTTAATCTTGTTTTAAAATTTGAGATCTCTTAAAAATCAGGATGTTTTGCTGCAGCTTATCTGTCTTTTTTCAACAATGGGAGTGGGTACACACTGACCAAATGCTGACTAAAACTATATATCATACCGAAAATCTTGCTATCTTATATATCAGAAATAAAGACAATTTCACCTCACCCTCATAAGCGTCAAGCTATAGTGCCCATTATTTTTCTTAGGAGTTTTTTTCTGCGGCAGTTGAATTGAAAATTTCTTTACTGAAATATTACTATCTAGCTGGTAAATACACTTACTGCTATTATTCAAGCCTGATAGAATCCAAGTTGTTTAGATTTGCTTGGTAGATGTGGTTTTTATGTGTAAATACTACTGAAAATACCGGCAAATTATAGGTAAAGTTAATATAAAAGAGGAAATTTTCTTGTGAAAATATCTAACAAGACATGTATAATTAATTCAAGCATCTATTAGGAAGCTAAGGGAAAAAAGCGCTGAAGATACAATTTATCAATATTCACATACAGTTAGCACTTAGATCTCTAGGAAGAGATCTTGATCCATGGCTATATGCTTTGCTAGAGATTTCACTTAATAATGACATGCTAAAAATATTAGGAACGAAATCTGGTCTTAATGATGCCGGTGGAAACAATTTCATACCCTCGGACTTATCTTGGATTAACACAAAAGAGCAAACCTGAACCTGTGCCTTTCCTGAGTGCAGGCCCAAATGCACACTTTTCTACATAAACATAACGTATAACATGTATACATATAACATATAACCTTAATACATATAACATGTAACATATAACATGCATACCCTTTTCTCCTGCCTAAGTGACATCCTGTTTCTTTGGCCTGAGCAAACTACTAGAGACCATATGTGGCAATTTCGCATGGGCCAAAGTAGGTAGACACAGCCCTTCTGGGCCCTTTCCAAGAAGGGTTCGACATCAAGTGCACTCAGGTCTGATAGAAATAATTGCCTTTTCACCCACTGTTGGATCATCAAACACAGAGCTTCAAAGCTTTAGTTTTCTTGGTGCTGTCCACAAGGACTGGAAGAATTTCCCTACTAACTCACATTTTATTTAACTATCTCCATGTAAAAGGTCTCCGTATACTATTTTATTTTCACTTAATTTTTTTTTTTTTAAAAAAAACAGTTTAAAACTAGAATTTTCTGTGTCTTAATCATAAAAATTTACTCTGATTAGATTCAGATCTTTCATTATTCAAAACCACTCAAAATTCTGCAATTTTTCAGCTCATGCATTCAGGGGGGAAAAAAATTACTATTTTCAAACTACTATATTTTATTTTTTTCCGGAATTATAAGGGACTGCATAGGATTCATACTGCAATTTTGATTGCAAAATTCCACACGTAGAGACTGCTGGACTTTATAAGTATAAAAATCTTCTGATATTTGAAGTCCTTATTGAAAATTCAAAAGAAAGTAATTTCCTCTACAAGGACACATGGTGGCAAATCCTCCTACGCTCCTTGTCCAAGTCCTACCGATATCTGTGTGCAAATAATGGGTACAAGGATGTATGCCAAATGTATTTACCCTTTCTCTGATAACAATCTTTACCATCATTACAGTCCATTTCCTTACCAGTATTGAATTAATGGGTTTGGATAAATCTTCTGCCAAATGTATCATACAAAACCAATTAGGAATTCTTAAAGGATCAAAAGCATCCTCTGGTCCCAGTGAGTCTGTACCCACCGGCTGGCAATATGGCTAGTAAATATTTTAAAAGTAAAGCAACGAAAAGCAAAGCAATGAAGGAAAAATGAGTGTGATCTCTGGAATGAAATACCATTGTCAATATGGCAAACGAGAGAGATTTATTTCAAAATCATGTTCTATCTGACTCACAACACGCCTAGTCTTCTTGCTTACCCTCTCTCAGTGAACCAGGTTACCTTAAATCAGGTCCAGTCTAGACCACACCTCGTGACTGTGTGTGAAGGAGAGGCAGGTCTGTCGTACCTGAGCTATGGGCACGTCCATATCTACTGCCATAGGAAAGGCAAAGAAAAAGTCATCCAGCTCCTCCCTGAAAAATATGTCTAAATATCTTGAGATTTCATACAGGCAGAAAAATAACTATCACATTGGCAAAGTGAATGGCAATGCAGATAAATAATAGATTAATTAACAAGAGATAAGTACAGTTCAGTATAATAATACTTTTCCTAAGCTGCATCCCCAGTTATCTCTGAACCGCAGTGGACTAATTGAATCCTAGAAGTGTGTCATAAGATATAGCATAAATATAATAGCAATACTGTAATTTATAAACTTTTTATTCCTCATTCCTTATTTTTGACCCTGCTGCTGTTCTTTCCTTACTTCACACTTTTTCAGCTATGTTCTGGCCACCTATTCCCTTCTACCAAGCAAAATGACTGACCACACCTTTCTACACAAAATATACCTGATCTGAAATGCCCTTTCCAAAGTTGCCAGGATTGCCACAGAGATGTGCCAAAACCAATAAAAATTATGCACCCATTCATAAAATGGAGAGCCTGACAGCATTATGGGTTGCTTCCACCCAACATCGATCTCCTTAAAGAGATTGCTTGCATTTTGTTTAAAACAATAAAATTCTGCAAGCCATGGCAGCTACTGAGGCTGAGGTGCATCTCACTTGCAGACATACATGTGAATGTGAGTTGTTACTGTTTCATAGCAGCACAAAAGGAGAAATGAGTAAGACTGGAAATAGGTGGAAGACAAAAAGGAAAATACCTAGACTTAGAACACTCAGGCAGAAAGAGTTTAAATTGTGACCTTTTTCCTGAATGGTCTATTACTTAATCTCTGCTTTTATCCTTCAGTGAACACAGAATTTTCTGCCTAAAAACATTCTTTAATGCAAATTATAAGATGAAAGAACTGTTACATGTAATAAGTGTGTATCATCTCCTGTACAGGTGATTTTTAGCTGAGGAAGCACAAGACCTAAATTAGCCACATGGATGCTGGTGGACTGCACAAGAGCACATCTTAAGTATGCAAGCATGGTTTTGTACCACCAAGATGATAACATTATGTATTAAAATAAATCTACTTTTGCAGTAAGAAAAAAGAGCTTGTCACTTAGTGTAAGGGAGAAGAAATATCATTCCTGGACTATTGACAGCTATCAGCTGAGCTAAGCAGAACAAGCTGAGCGCATAGATGAAGACACAGGTTAGTTTCATTCCACTACAGGGAACATAAAAGCATGACACTCTACTATTAGTAATGAGTGTGTGTATGTTTATACATCTTTATATCCTAGAAGAAGAACTTAGTATAATGCATGAGGTGCAGCAGATTTTCAACTCTCCTGCCAGCCCATCTGTAAAGGTAAAGTTATATAATGAATTGTTTTTTTGTTTAGAAAAGAATTAAGTGGAAATTAGTAATGGTGTTTGGTGATGACAAAAGGGAATTAAAAAAAACCCCTAGCTTTCTCACATGGCCTAAGAGCATTTTTCCATTGTAAGTTCCCAGAATCCAAGTTACAATGTATATGTGGATGTTTGGTGTCAGTGCAAGTTAGCAGTAAGGGAAAGTTCAAACTAACCAGAGGCAAACAGATTGGAATCAGACTCAGGGTAAGACCCTGTATCATCTGTGCTGTGCTCAACAGAAACCAACGCCATGGCAATTGCAAGAAGCAGAAACCTGTCTGACAAGAATGAAACCTAAAGTGTGGGCAGGTATCAACTGTGGCACAGTCAGCTGTACTGCAAATTTATCAGTGATGACCTGCAGCATTCACTGCTGTGCCTCACCTCTGGGGTTCTTCTGTCAAAATATGTTGCCAGTCAGAATCAATTATGCCAGACCACTGGATCGTGCTTATGAACACAAAAAAATGATCCCTAGCTTTAAAGATCATCTTTGCAGGCGTACCACTGGTAATCTATTGAGCAGAAATAAAAACCCCACATAAAACCCCCCACATAAGACAGTAAAAAATCACAGTCAACATGCAAAGAAAAGACACTCCAGCACTAAGCTGTTATCAGCATATATTTTGTTAAAGGTTATGTTAGTTTGTGCTAATACCACACTAGCTACTACACAAAATAGCAAGTCTGTATTCTGCTTTTGTACAAAACTGTCCTTTTGAGATAATCTCCAATATAAAATTATACATTATTAACAATTAACTGTCATTGTAAAATGAGAAAAAAGGGAAAAACTCAAATCTCCGTAATAGTCAATGAAGACTGTAATATCTGTTTACTTACAATATTAATTTCACCGAATCATGGAATTGTCAGGGTTGGAAGGAACCTTTGGAGATCATCTAGTCCTACCTACTGCCACAGGAAACTGTCCAGGTGGGTTTTTAATGTCTCCTGAGAGGAAGATTCCATGATGTCCCTGGGCAGCTGTTCCAGTGCTCTGCCACCCTCAGTGCATAGAAATTCTTCCTCTCGTTGAGGTGAAACTTCTTGTGCTTTAGTTTATGGCCATTACTCCTTACCCTGTCATTAGGCACCACTGAAAAGAGCCTGGCACCATCCTCCTGACACCCACCTTTGAGATATTTCTATGTATTGATGAGATCCCCTCTCAGTCTTCTCCAGACTAAACAGCCCCAGCTCCCCCAGTCTCTCCTCGTAAGAGAGATGCTCCAGACCCCTGATCGTCCTTGTGGCTCTCCCCTGGACCCTCTCCAGTGGCTCCTTGTCTCTCTTGTGCTGAGGAGCCCACAACTGGACACAGCACTCCAGATGTGGCCTCACTGGGGCTGAGTAGAGGGGCAGGATCACCTCCCTCGACCTGCTGGCCACACTCTTCCCAGTGCACCCCAGGATACCATCGGCCCTCCTGGCCACAGGGGCACTGACGGCTCATGGACAACTTGTGATCCACCGAGAGTCCCAGGTCCTTCTCCTCAGAGCTGCTCTGCAGGAGGTCAGCCCCAGCCCGTGCTGGCACTTGGGGCTGTTCCTCCCCAGCTGCAGGACCCGACACTTGCCCTTGCTGAGCCTCATTAGGTTTCTCTGTGCCCAACCCTCCAGCTGATCAAGGCCCCACAGAATGGCAGCAGAGCCTTCAGGTGCATCAGCCACTCCCCCCAGTTTAGTGCCAAGCAAACTTGCTGAGGGTGCATTTGATCCCTTCCTCCAGGTCATTGATGAACAAGTTGAGTAAGGTTGGTCCCAGTACTGATCCCTTGTGAATACCACTGACTGCAGGCCTCCATCTGGATTCTACTGGAGTAGAATTTCTTGTACTTATACATATTTACACATACGTAAATAAACTTATCAAAGTGCTTACTTTTGATATATGTAGGTAGTCCTGTACTGACTCTATATCTGCCTTGCTTTTAGCATAGACATGCACAAATTCTGAGCTTGGACCTCTGAATTTTACCATAATTTAAATTATAAATATTAAAAAACCCTGAGACAGCTATGAAAAAAATCTCCAGCAAGTTTTGCAATTAAAATCTGTTGCCAATTAGTTGTGTGGGACACTAAAAAAAAAAAGAGCTACAGAAAAGAAACTTCCAAAATGTTTTCTAAAGCACAAAAAACAATTAATGTAGGAGGCAGGAAAATGTGGATTTGTTGTATTGGAAGTAAAAGATCAGTCAGTTTTAAGGAAATTACAGTAGTTCTGGTCTCAGATGGGTTTTCAGTAAGTTTGCAATGTACTGCACACAGGTCAAGGCTGTTCTTTTGTTAGATATACTTAAAAGGCCAGAAACACTAACCTGAAAGAGTGGAAATGTTTGCTACCATAATGCAATAAAATTATTGTAGTAACAGCATAACCAACAAATCACAGAATATTGGATTTAATTCTTTACTTTTGTGTAGGTGATTGATGATGTGTCAGTGTACACAGAGTACCTACATCTTTTGCAGTCTCTATATCTTCACTGCTCTGCTCAATCAGCTAGGTGATGAGACACGAATTTTTAGTGGCTGTGAAATGATGGTCTGTGGTCAGACTATAGGATTTGTTTCTTCTGTTACATTTTGGACACTAAAAAAATCCAAAAAACCAGACAAAAACATGCTGAGAAGAACAAAGTAAAATATTTACTGCTGGCTGTTAAAATACATCCTTCAAGTTAAGGCTAATGTGCTTTCCAATATAGGAACATTACCAAGGGGTCAGCCTTACAGCATTAAAATTTTAGAAACCAGGACTCTCAGGAGCAGTCCATGGTCTTACAAGCAAAGGAACACAAATAGAGTGATGGAGCCACTGAACCACAAACAGTAGTTTTTAAGTGAAAAGTCATGCAAAGGTACAAGGGCCTCAGGTCTCTGGTGTAACAGGTACATCTATGCCTGCCTATCAGCTCACTCAAGTGCTATTAAAGGCCAACCAATCCATCTGAGTGGGCCCATTTGCTCCTTGCAGGTACAAATGGCTATTTGCTGTACATATGCGATTACACACTCACTTCCTTTGCCCTATGCTAACAGCATGTAAAACAAAAAAGTGCCATTTTATGTACACAAAGGCACTTATCTGGGGCCCTTGGGCTCTGAATACAAAGCACTCTGAATAGATTGATGGTACTGCGGTGGGGACAAACAGGAAATGGACAACTGTATTTCCCAGGTTAATAGCGTAATGATTCTCTATTACTAAAAAACCTGTGCACTTCACCACCTTTTGCTACCGATTTTTCCAGAGTAGAAAGATATGCTATAATGGAAAGAAGACAGATTCTATTCAGGCAAAGGATAACAAGAAAGTAAAAAGTGTTGGTGAGTGATTCTGGACTTCTCTTCTGATTGCTGTTATATGTCTGCAGTTTCTGCTACTGCTGACTTAAATGTACAAATGCACAACTTAATTTTTTTCTTTGTCTTGTTTTTCTTGTGTTTTTTGTTTGTTTGTTTGTTTTGGGGGGTTTTGTTTGTTCATTTCTTTGTGAGTTTTTGTTGTTGTTTTTGTTTTTTCATTGTTATTCTTTTCTTTGCTTAGCTTACAATATAATATAATACATGAAACCTTTCTAGCAAAGGCTGGATTCTATCCAGTTTCCAGTTCCTTAAAAAATACACTTAAATGTAATTAGCAAAAGCTTAGGTGACACATACACTGGATGGAGTATTTCATCCACAAACCTCCAGAGACTTGTGACTAAATTGCATGCACCATAGCAGGTGCAGTGCATTTTACTGCCTGTATCAGCTCAGATCCCTGGTGAAAACTACAGGAAAGCAACTCATTAAAAAAAATTTAAAAAATAAAAACTCCCACACAATAATGCCTACACTTTTTTCCTGCTTATCTCCTGCAAACACACAGTACTTTTCTCTTCAGAAAATTAATTCTACACAGAAGAGCATCAGGGCTGTTAAAGGTGTCACTACACCTAACAAGTATGACTCGTACTAAGATTCAGACTACACTTTTCAAAGAATGAGGCATTTACAGTCCTTGCTACACAGACAGATTTTTTTCTCATCCTCCCTCAAATGCATTTGTTACTTAAATGAAATATCAGTGTGAAAGGTACTTTTAGAAATATCTGTGTATCCTTGCCATAAACACCAGAACCATCTCCCTACCAGGCAGTATTGATAAGACTAGGAATGTAAGATCATAATTTGTGGTCTTTATTGTCCCTTGGTGACTCATACTCCAAACATGCAGGTAGTTCTCAGCATTTTGAAATTTGGCTTTGTGTTAAATTTTGAATAATATCTACCATTTTACACCTCAGAGCTCAGAGAAGGCAGCACAGTAGTTGGTGTACAGATGTGACAGAATGTTTTTATTCCAGAAAAAAGCTCCCTGTTTTTGACACACTGGAAAATGTACAGCCAGAGAATGCTTGAGGCGAAGATGCCACACCAGCCTTACATCTGTCTGCTTTCATTTGTCTACAACTGTGCTTATAGATAAAACATGCCTTCCAGATGTCATCACAAGCAGTGTTCATATGCTGACTTCACTGAGATACTATTGTTTGCTGCCAGCATAACAGAGTTGTAAAACTAAAATATTTAAACTCTGCGCTACTCAACACAACTTTGAATGTCACACAGGATCTTATTTCAGGATTAATTAATGTACACCCCAATAAAATAATCATGTGTTAAAAAAACCAGAGCTAGCTGGCATATGCAGTATGCTGCCCTTTTTTTCTTTCTTTCTTCTTCTTTTACAGACACAGTTTGTGTTCCAGGAAGTACAAAAGAAGCAAAGAAGTTGCCCACATGGAACAAAACATATAACCCCAATATGTTTGAAATGGGTGATTACATTTCTATAGCGTGATAACATTCTGTATCTTGCACATATTTTAAACTCTCTAGATTTTGTGGAAGGATTGTGACTGAAAACTAGGAGTTATACTTTAGAGGACTATCTTCATGTACAGTTGTTGCAATTAAATCTATACAGTTAAATGTATGCATCAAATGTAAACAATAATCTAGATATTAAATCTACAGAATTAATTGGGTTTTTTTACTTTATCATGTCTTGTGAACACTTCACTATCATTAATTATTTGCAATCACAAAATTTCAAAAGATTTATCTGGGTGGTTATTCTGTTAACAGAACTGTTCCACTACACTTACTTCTAAGTTAAAACAGCATTAATTAAAAATTCACAGCTTTACATCCATGTAACTACTTGTAGAGAAGAAACAGACATTTTCCTCCACAAAGCTTTCTGCTCTCTGGTCCAAAATCTTTAAACTGTTGAGTAATTTCTTTTGAGTAATTTGGAGACAATGAAAGAAAGTAAACTTTTACCACTGAAAATATCTGTTTCACTTTCAGACGTTTCTTGCTATTAATGAAATAATGATCTAGGTATCTTAAAATGTTTCATTTTGTGACTTCCATGAAAATTATTATACTGATCATGATATGCAGTATTCCTATCATGCTATAATTAAAATTATCAGATATCTCTATTATAACAGGTAAAATATCTGAAAGTTTTGAGTTATTAACTCTTAGACAAGTATGGTATGTTTGCAAAAAAACACATGAAATTTGTAAAGTCTCCAGAAGAAATTTTTTTGGAAGTGATTTAGTTTCTAAAGAGTAGATTGCAACAGAAAGAGGACTGTAAAACTTATTTGAATGTACATCTTGAAGGATTATTAAAATTTCTGCCAGCCTTTGCTCAGGTTGGAAGAGATTACATCTTCAACTTGAACTCCACAGAGAATATTTTCAGTTCCCCCTAACTTTTATGAGATAAATATTTTTTATTCTAGGAATTTATATATTATTCCAAGACACTTTAAGAAATCTGTGTGCTGTAAAGCTTGTCTAATGGGGGAAACTATAGGGTATTATTTGCCTAGTAAAATTGTATTGTACATTCTCACATGATCTACTTGTTACTCATTGCAATTAATGTTGTTGTTTTTTTTTTTTAAAGATCCTCTGAAGAAAACCAAACCCTAAGACAGTAATTTGGTCAAACAGACGAAAGAAATTGAGAATTCACCAGTTTCTATCAACAAAACTTAAAGAAAGCTATAGAAAAAAATCAACATTGCTACAACAAAATTAAGTGGGAAATTTCATCTATTTTCATCGGTGCTGTCACAGGATTGTGGTCACAATGCTAAAAGCATACGCAAGTCAATACTTCCCAGTTTATTTTTTTTTTTATTACAAATGAATCTAAATACAAATATTTGACAGTGAAGACACTAAGACTGAATGCTAGGATGCAGAACTCCATGTATATTGCAGAACTTTGTATTCATCCACTAACATCTTAAGAGAAACATCTTACTACTTGTCCTCCATGTGTACTTCAAAAGAACCCAGGGCATGCAGCCCTCATTCCATCATGAACAATAGAGCTGATTCAGTTAACTGTCTGGAATATCTTACAACTATTTTATTTAACCGCTCAAAAAATTTTACACTGTGTTTCATACAGTAAGCTATCAAGCAGCTTTCCGGAATCTCAATAATTTCCAACTCCTTAGTTTCCTAACTCGGTAATTGTCATTTTATAGAAAGAAAACATATATTTTCTTGTGTTTATAAACATACACATGCACACACATAGATACACAGATGTATTTCCATATAGGAGTTGGAGGAAAGACTATTTGTAAATAATTTGTGAATGTCTTCACCTTTTCTTGTAATAGATAAGTCCTATTTAAAGATACCATATTGCACTTCCTCTGCATTTCAGGGTAAAATCTTTATAGTTATCAAGTAATGTTTACTTCTCTTTCAAAATCTTTGCATAGTGCTTTAGAGCCAATAGATCAGAACCAGACACACAGGTCTCAGGTCATCTCTCACAATTTTCTTCAAGCAAGAAACTCCACATTGTACTCTTAAGCAGCAGTAAATATACACATCTGATTAGGGAAAGTAGTAACAGAAGAACTTAAGGAGCTTTCAGAGGGATAGACCTACATTATGCTTTACAACACCTGCTACCTATTCTCCCCAGCTAATGGTTTTCAAATTTTACTGTTAGGGAATAATAATAATCTAAATTAGGATCTCAGTAATTTGCCCTCTTTAAAGCTCAATTTTAATGTTGTTCTTCAAAACTTAAAAAATGTCATCATTGTCAACAAGCTTTACTGTAGTAGAAACAGCATTTGGTCCAGACAACATATTCTGCTTAATTTGCAAGGACAAAGAAATACCCAGTTTACCTGAGAATTGCCACAAGGAAATTGAAAAGAATCTGGGCAAGTTAAGTTACCCTCTAAACAGCTGCTATTGAAAACAGGATGTAAAGAATTAAGGGACATGCCTATAAAGAATTAAAATGTTTATATGAAGACTATTATAAATGATACAGGAGAAAATGATAAAAAAGGCCATGAAGGGCCTTAATATAGAGATCTAACCCTCACCAACAGTGAACAGGACTTTATCTCTCAAGTATCTAAGTAATTTTCAAAAATGAAAGTCAAGCTCCCACTCACACCTTTTAGAAAATAATATAAAAGGACTCATTTGCATAACCATCCATAAAAACTCTCATCTAGAACTTGCAGATTGTATTTCTGAATTAAAAATTGAAGGGCAAAAATTTCTATAGTTTTTAGGCTGAAATGACTTCTTTCTATAGAAAGGAAAGAGAGAAAGAGAGGCAGAGTAGATCTGAGAACTCTGGAAAGAAATTCATACTTTTCAGACTGACACAGAGAGCAGAAATAGTTATGCTCACATGTTGACTTCAAGCCACACATGTGCTTTTTGTCATTGGCTCTTTACCTGTGTGATATTGGTTTCTTCAGGTATCACTTCTAAATAAAAATCCACCCATTTTCCCCTATTATTTCATTGGGAACATTTGCCCTGCTGAGACAATCTTGCTTCTGGGAGTCCTAATGCAATGCCACCTCTGCCAATGTCTACTGGGGCTCCCTCTGGTCTGCAAAACTGAATCCATTGTTCCTATAAAATTTCTGACCTAAAAATACAGTGGTTACACTCATAATACCTGTTTCATCCAGTCAGTGGCCTAAGGTATTCACAGACTGCCATGACTTACAGTTTCTAACGCTTTATCTAACGGCTTGTAAATCTGTCACACCCTTGATAACCTGTGCTCTTCTGTGAATGACTGCCTGTAAAAATACAAAGGTTCTGCAGCTGTAGTGAAATAATTTGTAGAAGGCAAAGTCCATGCTGGAGCCACAATGTCTTTTCCCTGCACATTGCCTGAAACATTCATATCTTTTCTGGAGATGATTTTGCTTAAGCCCTTTGAAAATAAATCATTCTCAAAAGCACTCAAGATTTCCCTGAAGACTTTGTAAGGCTTCCTGCTTCATAGGTTTCCATTCCTTTGCTGTGAGGCTAATGCATTTTAGGGATGTTTGTTCTGATGCAAAGCTAACTTATGAGTAAAAATAAACTACCAGCATTTATAATGCTGTTGGAAGGCAAAGAATGCCAAATGCTAAACTTAAATTACCAGAGTTGGTAGTCGTTCCTTAATAACCTTCTCTTTAGACAGCTTTTGCTGTCTCAGAGGAAAAGACATTTAGTAGGAGTGTAATGATGAACATTCCATCACTTAAAAAAACCCAGCAAAATCCCCAAACCTGCAATACCCTTACATGAATAAAAAAATAATAATTTTATGGGAGAAGATGATGGCACTCCACTTCCAGTTTGATGCATGAAACCAGAAGCGAATCACTGCCATTATTACTCAAGTGAGCTGTATGTTTATTACTCATAAGCCATACCGTTTACCCTTCTGTGAACACTAGGAGCTACACTTATCTTGTTTCAGATATGCCTGTCTACACAAAGATTTTACTAGTGTTCACATAAATAAGAAAAAAAAAGAAGAAAGAAAAGAAACCCCCCCCCAAAAACCCAACCAAACAACAACAACAAAAACACCAAAAAACAATGTCTAGGAAAAAAGCCCACTTCTGCACAGAATATTTAACCTGCAAGATCAACAACTTTGATTAAGGAATACATCATTATCTTAGCATATATTTACTTATGTTAAATAGTTATTTCATTTTAAATTTCGCTCAGCAGATGGGGAATTCATGGTGAAGAGCTAGTATTTCTCCCTGCACACAGAACTGCAAACAGAATTTTGTTTTAGACATGTATTGGAGCAAAATCTCATTTAAAAAACCCCACACAATTTAACAATTCAGAAATTCTCATATATGTTTTATAAAAATGTATGAGAGACCTAAAAACCATGGAGAGTCATAACTTTGAGTTGGCTCATTTGTTTCCGTTTTATTACAGCACTACATGGTGGGTATCAGATTCGTCACAGAAAAAAGCATATTAAATCTTTATTCTAATCTGTTTTAGCAGAACTATATTATAGCTTAATACTATTTTTTCTGACTGATAAAATATCATTTAAATCAGACCAAAGAGAGCTCTGAACCCCGGCAGAGACCTATCCTGAAAAAAGCCACCACAAGAATTACTTCAAGCTATCTTGAAGAAGAACTGTTCTGCTTTATTGATAGGTAGGCTATATATATTCTGTTTATTTATTGTTCTCTAGCTGAAGTCACTTCTTGCTGAAGGCCACCAAACAATTATAAAATGCATTGTTTATATTAATATCCTTCATTTTTTACAGACTAGGCTTTTGTTTGGGGCCCTGTAATGAGGATATTGACAACTTTACAGAAACTTGTCTGCAGCTGCTTGAGTATGTCCTAGCAGTAAGCTAAATGGTTGGGGCATTCTACTGTGAGAAAGGGAAATAATCTGACTAAATTATAGCCTTATACTATACCCTAGATATAGCCAAAATTAATTGCAGTTCTGTGTACCCCCTGTCACAACATCATCCAATCCTTCTAGCTGTGGGAAGGTCAGGAGGATGGAGCACCAACATTTCTCAGGCTTTGTCTCCTTTTCAGTGAGATCAGAGCTGATTTGCATATATACTTCTGCTCTTTTCTGTAAAAAAGGAATTTTGTGTATTGAAGGACACGTCTGTCCCAACTGACTTAATGAAAATGGGAACTACATCTCCATATATGTGGTCCTGTAAAATAAAATGACTAAACAACCTGGAGGTGGTTTCCACTGCCTGAAGTATCTCATCGCCTGTCCTAGTCCTACAGATATTTCCCCTCAAAAAATTGATACGTCTTCTTAAGCTCTTCTGGTAATTGTGGAGACAGGAAGAACTTAAAAGGAGAGGAAAATAAGGGCTCAGGCTAAGTCAACTTCTGCAGAATGCAGATCTCTTCCTAATTTTTGTGGAACAGCCACAGCATCTGCTGTGAATCGGTTTTCCTTTTCTAACACATTGAAACAAATACCTGGCATTGTGCAAGATTGTTTTTTTGTCATCTTTTTTGGTTTAACTTCATTCATTTAATTTCATTCATTTATTGCTCTTATCTACTGATTGTCCACTTGCCTGTTTTGGGGAACATTTCACAGGCTAAAATCTTCACTCCAAATCTTACTAGTTTTAAGTATCATTTTCTCTGTTATCTAGTATTCTCGGTATAGCTCAGCTACAGTCTTATTCTTTCATTTAACTGAGTATTTTTGTCTAGAGAACCACCTCCAGATCTGGCCTTCTTGCATGGAATCAGAAACCAGCCATAAACTATCTCTTCGTGTGTTTTAAGTTCAAAGAACTTTGTCCTGGCCTAGATTTCAAAAAGGAAAAAAAAATTACTAACTCCTCAAAAGTCACAATTATTGATCAAAAGCAAGTATAAAAAGCAAATGCAAGATTCATATTTACTTGTTTACTGAAATATGACAATATTAAGACTTGTGAGAGAAGAGAGTAGGCTGAAGAGGCATTTCTCAGGCATTCCGGGTTTAAAAGAATAGCGTCACCATAAAGCATTGCCTGTGGATATAATGTCACTGTGCAGGTTTACTTCACAAAAGCATCAGAATTTCCCAGGAGAACATGGTAAATCTTAGTTCAAGTCAACTTTCAGGCAAATTTGGACAGACCTAGGTAACCATTGCTACCAGCAAGACACAAAGGATGTTGTTATTTAAATAACCCAAAGTAATCCACTGTACCACAGACCATGACAACAGTCTTCCTTTGGATGGCTCTTTATTATTGTTGCTGTTGCTGTTTAAATCTCTAAAACACCTGTAAAATCATTAAATTGAATTAATCAATTAAATCCCTTTCAACTACTTTTTTCCCATAGTGACACGGACAATTAAAATTTCCACCAAAAATATGCCATCCTGTCCAGTTCAAGACATGTGGGAGCACAAAATTAGGTGGAAGAAACTTGGGACATTACGGTTTAGAATTTTCTCTCAATTTCTTGCAAGAAGTAAAAAAAAGTATTGAAGAAAGGACTTAGAAATCCTCACTAGTCTATAGCTACACTGCCAAGGGAAATCTGGGGCTCTGGAAGGAATTTATTAGGACTACAAAAAACCCCTATTATCATTAACCAAAACAACTTTAAAGAAATCAGGCTATTACTTAACTGGAGGCACCTAACTTAGGTGATCGTCATTGTCTCTCCACAATTTAGGCAGTCGAAGCTCCAGCTCTAGCATCTATGTTAGGTGTCTAAAGCGAGCAATGTGAACATCCCATGACTCACCATCACGGCTCTTTAATTTCATTGGAATTTGGTTGCTTAATTCCTTTAAAATCTTTCAAAGATCTCATTTTAAGTTCTCTAATTAGCCAGATGGCCATGATAATTCTCCAGGTTTTATTAGAATTTTGCGGGGTACATTCTGGCAGTCCTTCCAGAAGACACACAGTTCTTGATATCTCTTCCTAAATTAACCCACAGCCTGGCAAAATGAGGGTGAGAAGGTCATACAGCGTTGGAATGCAGGCAGGCCATTCACACCCTAAGTAACAAAGCCAGAATTTTCTGTTCTGCAATGTTTTCAGATGTAATATATTTAAAACCTTAAATAAAAAACCTAAAATGAAAAAATCCTAAAATACTACAATTTTGCTTGCTGTATCAGCCAAGAGAAGGGGATAATTATTAAGGCATGGGATGGGTAGTTGGGTAGAAAGAGGGACCAGAAACATCAGCCTGAGAGTAAGTCAGTCTCTAAAACTGTGTTTTTCATTAGTTCTACACTTACAGTTTTCTTGACAGAAGAAAACATTTGAAAATATAAAAAGGCATCTTCACATGTGAGAAATACATAATTTCTCAAAAGAAAAGAAATTTTAGTGTGAAATTACCCAACTGCCCGTATAACCACTTCCCCTCTCTTGGTTGAATGTGGTAACCCAAAAACAATAGGTTGTTTATATACACTGCCCAAAGTAAAGAAAAATATGTAATTTAACTGGTTTTTTTCTCCTACTGATCCATTTTTTTGTACCACTCAGTTTGTAACTTCTGCCAACTTCATCATTTTATCATATATTTAGAGGTAACCACAGTATCTCCCCAATCATTTTGCAAGACAGTTAGTCTTCATCACACATTTATAGGGAAGAGGGCTTGATTGCTACAAAGGCATCCACCAACGGAAATGTAAGTCCTGCAGGATGCTTGAAGTACAGCTGTCTCCGATTGCAAAGGTTATGGTGATGAAGCTGAGACAGAAGCACAAATATTAATACATCCTGTGCTCAGAAGGAACCACTGGAGTTTGCTATTCTGGCATTCTGCATAATAGAGCCCATTTCTCTCGTGATTTACCCAGAGGAAGGAGATGGTCTTCTTCAGTCTCAAGGCAAAATGCACAGGTAGTTACAAAATGGCACCAACTAAATGAGAAATTTGGTAGAAAAATAAATTTGTTTTAGGAAGATGTAGTATGTCTTTTTAACTTCACAATTCCACACAGTCAAAAAAAACCTCAGAAACTTAAAATCTGGTCACTGGACTAGTTAATGAAATACATATTCATCACAACACACCTTTTCCAAAGGAATTTTTAGAACATGATACAACACACCACTTCAATGGTGGTGCCCAAAAAAACTGGGCAGTCATCTTCTTGATATTTATATGATCCCCTGAGCCATACTGATAGGGGAATATTATGACAATACAGCTAAATCCCTTTAGTAGTCCATAAATTATATATGCACAAGTTTGTAACATTTGTATTGGTAATACATTATATACCATTGTACAGAATATAACAATATATAATTTATATTATCCTTGGAGTTAGCAAATGGGTAATTTAGTAATGCATTTTGCCATTGCAATTGTATGTCTATATATATATCAACACAGTACATACTTATGTGCCATTATTAATCAATTAAACTGGCCAATCTATGTGCCAATAATATGGTCTATAGTTTTTAATATGTCAATAAGCCCATAAAATACATTTAGAAAGAAGCTTATTAATTTCCATGGGTTTTGTCTAGAAAGAGAATTCAACAGTTTCAAGTTGAGCTCTCAAGAAAGGGATGTACAGAAGATTCAGTTAGGAAGCATAGAAGGAACTTTTCCAATAGCCTGTGAATAGGAAAGCCCTTTTAGTTTTTTTGAACACTTCTCTAAATAAGGGCAAAGGTCATATGCAAGCCCAACCACATTTCTGATTAACAATTCTGTGCCAAATTTAGAAAAGGTATCTCTGGAAAGCAAAACTTCTCACACTTTGAAAAATCCAACCTCCAACATAATGTGAAAAAGATCTTATCCTTCTGAGTAAAGTAGGAAAAACTGAAGAGGAATTTGCATGGTTTTTGTTGCTTTAGTCACATTTCACAGAAGAAAACTCACTACTGAATTTCAGGCCAACAGAGTTACCAAAAATGAGCTGAAGACAAATAGAGGTGAAGATTCTCATGTCTTTGGCCTCCATCATTAACAGACATCTTCAGATGTAGATTGTTATGCCACTTTAAAATTCAAACCCATAAATGGTTAATCCAGGATGTGTGAAGTCAGTAATTAATACTGTAATTAACTTCTACTGTAACACACATCAACATATTTTCAAGACTGAAAATATTTTGACTGTCCAGCTTTAATTTTTCTGAACATTTGCTGATTTCCATCAGAGAAGAAGACACTGAAACACAACGGAATATTACCTATTTAGTAGAACTAAAATTGTCCTTGAAATCTCATATGATATACAGTATAAAGAATGTCAGTTCAAATAGTGGCTAATTCATCAAGTAAAAAATCCCAGTTTTCTGGAGTTGCCTTTTTACACATATAACATTTGCAGAGTTTCACATCTGACAATTGAAAAAAAGAAAGAAAAGAGTGGTTTTACAGTTATAAAAGTCTTGGCCATTCTGTCATAATTCTCACCATGTGTGAAATATGCTGGTGTTAAAAAACAAATGTTCTATTGCCAGTTGTGTTTTCGAAAAGCAAGCAGCTTTATGCAACACACGACAGTGATTTTCCAGCAACAGTTTGACAGTGCATGGGCCCCGTAGTTGAAATTTTTTGCTCTAATCTTTGTTTATAGTGGAAGTAAATAATCCAAACAAAGAACATTCCACTATGCAGGGCTGATGGCTTTGTGATAAGGCAGAGCCTGGCACGAATGACAGAGCCAGCAGTCTATTGAGGTAAAAAACAGCACTCTGATAAGTAAAACTGTCTTCTGATTTATAGACCTTAAGTTGGCTTTTTAACCCTTGAATCATGAAAATCTGCACCATACAAAGGCCTGTGAAGAAAGGCATGTAAAAGAAAAAAAAAAAAGAAAAACTTTAAAAGAATTTTTTAAAGAAAAACTGTAGTGGCTAAGATGTTACTTTTACTATCAGAAAATCACCTTAAACCTGAATTTCAAATATACTACATGTAAGAATTTTTCCTAGTGATCAATTTTTGTATTGAACACAGAACTTCTAAAAGAACATTTTAAAAAGAAAATCATTTAATATCAATTCTTTCTTTGTTTACACAGATATAAATGGGCTTGAAAAAATAATGAATATTTATCTTGCAAAGTTTATGATGTCAGATACAACATGATACATGGCCTTTGGTGTCAGTCATATCTTCCATATACAAGTCCTGAGAGACTCTAGTCCTCAGGCAGATTGAAAAGACTTTCAGTTCTTCCACACAGTATTTCCAATAGTTAATTCAATTGTTAATATTTAATAGAATACAGCCCTGAGAACTGCTGTAACCCTTTTCCAAAGAGCTCCTAAATGCAGAAGACAGTTATATATTTGCATATATGAATAATCACTTAATAAACAATGTTATTTGATTTTCAAGTCTCCCCTCAGCATTCAATATACAGATAAGTAGACTCTTGCTCACAGAATTCTTATGACTTTTTTGACCAGTGGACATGTACAATTAAATGTACGGTCCTGCTACATTGTTAGCATCTGAAACTGGTGTTCGCCAATTCTTTTTCCAGTCTGACTTTCTTATTATCTGACAGATAGACACCTGTACTTCATAAGAGATGAGAGGTAGCTTATACATTCATAAATTGGGATTTGTGGACTGTGTTTGAAAGGAAAAAAAAGACATGGAAGGATAGTTAATAAAAAGTGTCACAGCATCAAAGTAACATTCCAGAAATGGAACTATGAATTTTCAGGCCATCAAACTCTAGCAAGACAAAAATCCACACAACTTAGGTTCTTGAATTACAACCTCCTGATTCCCAAATGCAAATATACTTGTACACAAAGTACAATCTCAATTAAATCCACCTTTAAGTCTATGAAAATTTCAAGGCATCTGAGAAAAATTTCCATGTTATTCAATCTGTGTGAATTAAGTATTTTTCCAGTGAGATCAGATACCAAGCCTAGAAATCATCCCAAAAAACTGTAATTTCTACAAGACCTATTTCACAGATCAAGATCCTGCTATGCCTGTACCTAGCAGTTTCTTCTGTAATGCCTAGGTCACACAAAAAAGGGTCCTGGGCACTGACAGAAGACTGGCTCTTCTTTCTGCAGGCTTTTCATAATGATCAAGAAAGTAATAGGCTCCACTCAAGACATAGCTCCTTTCCAAACAGGATTTCACAGGAGAGGTGGTGAAAGAAACCCTGAGATGTGCTTCCTTCTCAATTCCTACAAGCCTGCTGTAGACGGACAAGTCATTGCAATCTTAAGCCATGTCAGGCCAGGAATGGGAAGCTGGTGTGTTGGCCTCAGTGGCACTGTATTTTTCAGCGCTGTCTGTAGCTCACTAGTAAGTTCAGGAGCTTTTTATTCATAGAATTTTAAATACAAATATTTTATATTTTAGAACACTATTTTAATGATCATTAATACTTAAGCTACTAAAATCTCCTTGCCAATATTTTGACCAACCAAAATAATTTGACCAAATTTTTCTTTATAAAATTTAACCACCTGAAAATGCTACCTCCCTTTCAAAGACTATTTCTGTTAGCTGTCTGAGTACCTGCACATGGCAGTTACTCATTGAAATGTAATGTAACCCTACCTATAAAACGCCCCTTTCTTTGAGACAGGATATTTCTTTCAGCTTTGTACAGTTTTTTTGAAAGAATAAAAATCTAATACATTCTTTGGAAAATTATCTGTGCCCTTCAACATATCTAACTTTGATTCAGTACACACAGAAGATCAGCAGTCAGCAAGGCATGATGATTTCTCTGTTCTTTACAATCTAACATGGCCTTTAATAAGCCAATATAGCCAAAGCCTGTGAATGTATTTCAGTATTTGAACCTAGATATTATAGTAAGGTTTTACTAAATAATTTAATTTTACATAAGCAGAAAACAGTTCTTTCAGTAGCACAGGATGATCAAGATATATGTCCACAAAATCAAAACAATGCAAGGCAAGCTATTATATCATTAAAAAATTATAGTCGATGGATTTATAATTCCAACTGTTAAATGCAGAATCTATGTGCAAAACCTCTATGTCACAGTTTTGATGTAGGAAAAATTATAAAACGGGATTTTTTCATCAAGTTGATAGGCTGCTCCAAACTTTTTTAATGGGGAGAACTTCCTTGGCTTCTAAGATTTGGTACTTAAAAAAAAAAAAAAAAAAAGGAAGAAAAACCCCCCCCCCAAAAACAAAAAAAAAACAAAAAAAAACCAAACCAAACCAAACCAAAAACTATATTCAGTTTTTATTAAACCCTGCAAACCCCCACAAGCTATTAGAAAGCCAAAGACCACATACAACTTCAGGTGTACCAGTTTAATTTTAGTGAAGACCAAGTGAAAAAAAAAATCCTCAGCATCTGATAAATTTGCTACTATTCTAAAAAATTATTTTAATGACATCTGATTTTGCTCTCAGACACAAAATAAAGGCATTAAAGTATGTTATGATAGCACAGACTTCCACATGAACAGAAATACTGATGTTTAATTCTGCAGTGGGAATGAAAATGAAACCTTCTGCCTATTTTTAAGTAAAAAATGAACGCACACCCAAAAGGAACTGTAGCCTGACAATTTCTTCAAGTGATTGTAATAAAATACTTCTGCAACAATGACCCAAAAAAAAAGAGTTTAAAAAAAATCTAAAGAGAGGAAATAGCAAAAAAAGCAGCAGAAAGAGGAGTAGCCACTTGAAGTAAAGTAAGTAAAAGGACTGCTTGTGCCCAGTATTTTGGAAGAAATTGTTCAGGAACAGTTCATCCATGTGAAAGTCTGAGTCACATAAGGCAGCAAAGGTCTGTGAGACCTCTGGTGATCAAGTCAGTAAGTACCAGCCACACATGATAGACTGCCTTGAAGTAAAATTAAAGTGTAGAGACCACAAATTTATACATAGCAAGGAACACCTAGCTTCTTTTGTTGTAATACCTCTACTGCACTGCTTTCTTATTGCTCTTCTAAACTCTCCCACAACTCCTAAAGTAAGTAGTTCTCAGAGACTTATCACAATATTAAGAAATGAAAAATTCTATCTCTGACCCTCAGCTGATACCAGGAGCACTAGCTATGACTTTAGAGGTGATCATATTCAAGATCTTGAAAACTTCATCTTACAAACATCTGTTTCATTTTGCCTGCCTTGAGCATGTTTGCGCTGAGCTTCTGGCCTGTTCCAAGCATCAGTTTCAGGCTGATTAGTAATAACTACTGCAGTAGTAGAAGCAGTAATAAAGGTTCCGTATCAATAGCTAATTTATTTCTCGTTATTGACTGAACAATTTATATGAATGTTGCCAGGATGTTCCTTGTGGTACCTGTGAAAACCAGCTCCAGTATTGCCAAGCCAGGACATAAGCCTGTTTGCAGCAACATGTTAGAACTCCAGAGCTACATTCCCTACAGCTTCAGTCTGAATTGAAGGTGCACCAGCCTGATGTGTCTGAGGTTGAGGAGGCAGTTGTTTGCAAATGTTTGTTCTTATAGTCAGGAAGAGAAAACTGATGACTGCAAGGGAGAAGAGATTTATGGCAAATACAGAGACCAGGAGTTCAGACCGACATCTCTGCCAGGGAAAAAACAGGACTGGAAAAGAGCACTACTGGTGGGGACAGTAAATTCCGTTGGAGATTCAGTATGTGGTTCGCACCCTGAACAAAGAGAGAGAAGATACCAGAGACAAGACAGACAAAGCTCAGTTGGAAAAAAACGCATTGTGGCTCTGAAGGTTCCTCTATAGAAATGGACCATGAGGATAAGAATTTCCTGCATCTTCCTTTAAAAATGGCAGCATCTTTATTACAGGGATGTTAGTTCTTCACAAGCATGCACTCAGTCATGGCATTTCCTCCCTTGTAAGGCTCTTGGTGGAACTTTAGGTTGCTCTTGTTGTTATTGCTCCTTTCTCTGTGATTCAGGTAAATAGCGGCAATTCTGGGATGAAGTGAAGTATTTAGAGTATTTTTCTCACCTAATACCTACAAGGTAAAGAACCTGATGGGATAGACTCCTGCTCATGTCAGTATAGAAAATGTGGCATTTCTAGATCACAACTCAAACTATCATTTCATAGATCTGCTGTAGGATAACAGAAATCTCATTACAGAAGGACCAGGTTTTATCTCTGACAGGAAGAGAATGATCAGCTTGTGTGGAAGGACTATCACACACATCTCCAGAGTCAGACAAGCTGAACTGCACTCTTTAGAATAGAATGGGAAGGTCTGCAAAATGCTCACAACTGACGTCAAATAAAGTCTGAATGGACAAAATGTTACACTATTTTATGTTTCCTGAAGATCTGGCGAAATCAACATCAAAAGAAGGGGCAAAAATATTTCTCTTTTCTAAGGTATTTTTTACAAGTCTTTTCAGCATCTTACAGAGTGAAAATAAAACCACCTATTTAAGGAAGTAGGGGGAAATATATCATCACTGTTTTGGAACTACCTATTTGCTACCTATTTCAATGATTAACACAAAAAAGACCAAAAGTAAACCAATACTTCTGTTCCAGAGGTTAAATCAATCAGGAAGCCAAGGAATCCCCAGAACCATCCATTAGAAGGACAAAACAAATACTGAATGGCCAGTATTGACAAGAAAACAAACAAAGGTAGGAAAATCAACCCCCAAAAAAGCGAACTAACAAACAAACAAACTACAAACACCACCACCACCACCCTCCCCCACCAGCAGCATGTGCTCATGGAATCAAGAAACATATCATGCATGTATATGCCTAAGGGCAGGGCATTGAAGCTAACGTGCAATCTCAGGTACAGAATCCCCTGGCTACTGGAAAACAATTTGAATATACTCTAATTGTGCTTTGCGTGATACTTATGTACTAAACAGGCTGCATGTATATATGTTTCGTATAACTTTCAAGGATAGGTTGCAGGTTTTAGATGAAATATGAGGCACAAAAAATTTCAAGAAATAGCCATTAGCAGCCCAAACAAATTTTGTTGCCAAGTAACTTCAAAGTATTGCCTGTGGTTCTTTCTCTGGTGTTATTTATGGCATCTCCATCAGCCTGTATACTATCGAAGCAAAAGAACTCACTTAGTGTATGAAATGTTAACACAAGGGGATACTTGTATGGCATGTTTGTGATACTTAAAACCAGTATTAAACATTCTCTTTTTCAGAAGTCAACATGTGCGGTTTTCCAAATTCTTTGCCTATTCTCTTTGTCTTCCATGTTCAATTATTTCTGAGAGGGAGACAATTAGTACATTCAAAAGCTAGGTGTTTCATTAGATTTCTAAAAATGGAATTTCCTCATCAACCCTTTAAAAACACAGTTGTGTCAACAAAGAATACACCCCTTTCCTCTGCCACCCAAATTCCTTTATCTTAAGTATTTTACACTACTTCCTCTCTACCTGCTTTTTTCTCCTGAGAAAAACTCCTAATCTTCTAGTTTGTTGGATATGGTCACCTTCAATTAAATTATCACAAAATACATTTATCTGAAATTATTTTCATGTAGAGAAGGAATCTTAATGATTCTTTCAAACACATGCTTTCTTAAGACAGTCATATTTTCATAGATATTTCTACTCTCTCAAGTTTAGTCACAAGGGTAAGGTGAGGATAAGTGTTTTTTGTTAGGTAGAACACAAAATAAGGAGTCCCAATTTTTTAGTCTTCAGGTCAGAGTAATAATTATTTGAAACGTCTCCCTAGTGTCTTCATATTTTAAATTTTACCTTTTTAAAAATTATCTAGTGATGCTCACCACACTGGTTCTAGATTTTCACGAGTTGACTATTTAATTTATCAAAAAACCCCTTGTAAGATCTTCTACCTCCCTTTCCCTTTCTTAGCCAAAGCTGTAATGCAATGCATCTTTTCCCCTCTGAACCCTCTTCTTTTTTTCCAAAAGCAAAAACTGCAGATGAAACTACTGAAGAAATATCTTTGAATGTCCAAAAGAATGGTGGTAAAAATAATGCAGTTTCAGGTCTGTGGTTCTCCTTAGGCAGAAGAAGATCTTTAATTCTGAAGGGGAAAAGGAATTTTGGCTAACGGGCATTTTTGGATAAATTCAACTCCTTTTCAAGGCTTGATGAGGAGTCTTGGCCCCAAGTCTGAGTAAAAATGGAATATTTTCACTAATGTTTTCACTCAGTCTTAACAAGCTTGTGTGCCCTACTGAATACTCATTTTATTAAGAACTACTAAATTTAGTCTTGCACTCCTGTAGTTCTCCATATATATCATTAACTGTGAAAAGGAATAAAACTACAGCCTCTTCTGCAAAGGGACTTGGGCCTGCCACAACATCAGAGAGGTGCAAATCATATCATAAAATTATGCCAATTGCAAAACCAATTACTCTTTCCATTTCCCTCCTTTGCTCTCCCTTCCCCTTTTTACTGAATAATTACACTGGACAGGCAGTCGACACTCTTGAGTTGAATTGAAAGATTAGTTAATCAATAAAACCATTTCACTTCTTCAGGTTTTATATGTGGGTCACTCAACAGCTCAGATCCTTACCAAATGTAGTTCCAAGCATCCCAACCAATGCTCCCTGCCAGTGAAAACAGTAGTAAGCACCCCAGGTTGCCATTTCTAGATCGTTGCAGAAGTGACTAAGACAAGAAGGATCAAGGAAAAGAACTGCACCCTGTTCACTTATTCTCTTCTGTTTCAGGGAGGAAGGAAGGCAGACCAACAAGAAAAAACCTCTCTTTTTCAATGTCCTTCCTCACACGGTAGTATTACTAAAAAGGAAAAAAAGAAAGAAAGAAAAAAAAAAGGATGGTGGTAAAGCAGGAAAAATGAACTATGCAGGTTGATGATTACAGGCAATAAGGGGAAAAAAATACAGACAACCTTTACCAGAGACTGAAAAGAGTTGAGTTAGTGACAAGAGCTAATCAAAGAACGCAAGAAAAGAAAAAAGGCTAACAAGTGGTGGTGGGAAGTCATCTGGGAAATAGTGCAATGGCCCCCAGAACCTCAATTTTTTCAATTTTATATGTTGGGCTGAAGATTTTGTAGAGAAGTGGTTGATTCATTAGGTCCAGATTTGGCCAGACTGCAGAAGCCACCTGTAAGTATTTTTAAAATAGAACTCCAAGGTTTTCAGTTCTGAAAAAATCAGAATTTCATAATCAAGGCTTTGTTTTCCCAAGTCAAATTTTCTCTGTTCATTCAAAAGGAAAAACGAAAAATAAAGAGGGGGAAAAAAAAAAAAAGAAGAAAGGAAAAAAAAAGGTTGAAAAGCTTTAATTCCAGACACTGCAGGAAACTTTCTTCTGAATCGAAGCATCTAACTTTTTGAGGGTCACTTACAACCATTAGGAAATACTGAAACAAAAAGTCATGTGCAAAGCCTAACTACCTCACCATGTGGCCAAATAAGCTTGATTCTCATCTTGCAGTGATTAATGGAACTTGATTGATTTCAGCAACTCTTCTCTTTCACACTGGAACAGCTACTATTGTTTATTCTGACTCAAAACAAAACCAAAAAATTCTGACACTGAGATGCCTGATGTGACTCTTGCTATATGCCACAAAGTAATTCAGTTCCTCTGAACTGATTTGGATGTCCATTGCTTCAGCATAAACTCAGGAATATTAAAAGACAATGAAATATAAAATGAGCTTAATGTTGGAAACAAGATCTTCACACAACAGATTTTTTAAAGCTTTTTTTAAGTGGACTTCTTAAAATCTGCTACATTGGGACTGGAAAAGATTCAGGAATTTCTGTGACATTTCTGTGACAGTGACATTTGACTGATTTACATTCTTCTTTTAGATTTTGCTCTACCCAGTACCTTTATTATGTGACCTTTATTCTGGATGGCCTCCAAGGCACTATATACAATAGCTGCTTCCACACCACTACCTCAACTACAAGCCAGCTGACTTCTCTGCTAATTGCTGGATTTGAAACTTCCTTTCCTCTACAAAGTTCCAATTAAGAGCCAAGTTTTCAGAGTAAGTACTCTGGATCTAATCTAGGTTTCTAACTTCTATTCTGAGGAAGATGTTGCAGCCTGTTTTCTGCTCAGGGAGACAATTTAGCATTGACACAGTTAAAATACTCTCTAGAAGTGTGTAGTAAGGAGCAGCAAAACCAAGAATGCATGAAATGGAGTACTGCTATCAGAAACGCTAGCTATTTGCAGAATTCTTATGTCAACAGGACCAGTAAACAAGTGTTAATATTTCTAGTGGAAGGAGCATCTGTAGGGAATTCAGTGTAGTTAGCTGCACAGAGCAAAGAATCAGATCGGAGAGGGAATTGTGTCAGCTCTGGCGTGTCGGCAGTATGTGGCTGTCAGGAGTGTGAAATGGAGCTGCTTCAAAGCTGAGTAGGCTGTGACCTGAATGCTGCACGTCCATGCACTCAGTGTGAGAGGATCAATGACAGCATTTGCTGGGCTCTAGTCATCCCCTCTGCTAATGAAAGCAGTCCTGAAAGGCATAATGCAGGGCCTCTAGGCAGCCTAAAGCCTAGCATTAGCTGAGTTTGTTATAAGCTTGGCTGGCGAGTGCACTGAGTACCAAAGGCCCCCTCCTCTGTTGCTCTATCCCACCAACTCCCCCCGGCTGTCTGTTTAGTGTCACTCAGCTGGGATGGATCCCGTTAAAGATCTGACGCTTAGCAAGGACTCAGAGGTGTCTGGAACGCCTGCCTCTAATCATAAACACCACAGCTGGCAATGATGTGGTCGAGGAAAAAAAAATCACCTTGATCCAACAGCACACATTCCCTTTGATGTTTCTGCAGTGAGTTCACTGCCCAGAGAGAAAGGTACTGCTTTAAAAAAAATCAGGCTTGACATTTTCAAATCATAACCATATGACTCTCAATTCCAAGCTTAAAAAACCCCACAACCCAATCCCAGGAAAACACAACATTTTGTTCTGAGAAACTCAGGGAAGAAGCATCTGACAATGATAACATGAAACAGGTTTGGAAGATAATGGCAGTTTGAGAAGAAAACACTTCCAAAAAATTCAGACTGCCACTACCAAAAATGGAAGAAGCCCTCTGCCAAAGATTGCAAACTGTGGTGACCTCAAGCAAGAGACTGTAGCTGATTCAAGGGAAAAATGAAACTTTTCAAAGACAACATTGCTTGTGCTCTGCCACTGTTTATAAGTGCCTTATGCCCTCTTGCCTTTCGGGGTGGCCTGGTAAATACAAGAGCTCTTCTGTATTTTATAGTCCTCTGCCACAAATTTCTGTTAAATATTCAACACTGTGAGCATGATTTTAAAATTTTTTTACCCAGTCAAGTTACAAAGAGAATTGTGAATCCAATGCAAAAAGTTTATCATTTATTGTACGTTTTTTTTGCACTGCCCCTCTGTTTCATATATGGTCATGAAATATACAAATGCCCCATTTATTTTCATACTGCTTGGATTTCTTGATAGAAAAACTACACTGTTTTTCTTGCATTGATTTCTTTCTAGACACAGAGTGCTGCATATACCATTTGCTAGAAATCTGGGAAAACTGTTAACTTTTTGTTCTCTGACACATTCATGCTACTGCTTCCTTATGCTATGCCATCTATGCTAACACAGATAAGGGCCTCATTTGAACAATCCTAACAGAATATACAGTCTAATTTTCTTTTCATTATTCACAGCAAGGGAGCATTACAATTAATAATGAAGCTCTTTCCAAGGCTATATGAAGAAAATGGCATCCTAGACACACTGGTGCAGAGACTTGCTACAAAAAGAAAAATCTAGAGGTAACTTTGAAAAAGTCACTAAAAATGCATCTTCAGAATTTACCCCTATTTGCAAATTTAAATATCTAGCATTTTTACATGGAAAATGAACAGCTGGGACAGCAGCAACTGCAAATAGTCATTTAGGGGTACTCAAGCATGTTTTTTGCCTTTCTGGATGTTTTTTGCTTTCTGGATGTTTTTCTAAAATGTCCTTTTTCTTCATTTCATATTACCCACAAGGTTTACTTTCTTGTCCATATAAAAAGGCCAGGTTACATTCCCTCAAAATCAAAAACAGTACAAGCAACCATTCCCTAACGAGAAAACTAAAGACAACCCCATTACCTTTGGTATTAATACGCCATGTTTGTTACTGTGGCTCGAACAGATCAGAGCCATCCTGACACAACTAAAGCAGAGACGTGACATCTCGTATACGAAACACAGAGCTTAAGAGTGAGAGTAAATTGAACTACCATGTCACGGCTGGAAAATCTGGGAGCTGTATTCCAAATCTATATGAGGTTTCACAGGCTGTTTGTGCTGACAGCCTTCCCTGCAATTCTCTCAAATGCTGCAGATTCAGATAAGATTCAGATTTATGAAGTTTATGTACCGTTCTACAGTGGTACGCGTGTTCATGTGTGTGTGAGGGAGAAGGAGGCTAATTCAGCTGGGTTATGAAAGATCAGCAATTTACATACCCCTATATGGCAATTTTTCTCTTATACTCTACATAAGCAAAATGCAATCAAATAATAGCCAAGATCCGCAGCCCTAGTGACACTTAAAAGGATGTGAGGAAGAGACACAAATCTGTCTTATTTCCTTGTGCACTAATCTCTTATTTTCAACCAGAAAGAATTAAAATCAGTACCAGAAAACTAACATAGTGTCATAAACACAACTTAATTGATTAAAAAAAAAAAAGTATTTCTTCAAGCCTTGTGAAGAACTATGGATTTTACTGCAATGGCAATTGTTTACCTCTGTATATGCAAGAGTTCAGAAGGTGAGAGTCAAGATATGCATCCGATTCTCCAAGGAAAAATCAGAGCTATCCATTCAGTCTGCTCCCCTACTGCAACAGAGTAATTCCAAGCTTACTGGAAAAGTCTATCATAAAATTTCCCCTTTTTCTCTATTCCTACATGACTTTCAAACACCACAGGATAAAAATAATGAGAAATCATGCTAATCATTAATACGGTTTTACTGCAAGGAATTTTTTTTGGCTTCCATATTTTAGTGATAAAATCAGTGTGGAAATGTTACGTATCAGAGCATTCCCCCAACGAAAAGCATAAGAGAATTCTGTAATATATTTTTCCAGCTTCATTTTACAGATCAGATTTAAAAGTGGTTTATTGATTACATGTTCTTGCATGTAATGACTAAAGAAGACAAAAAAACCACCCCAAACAAACAAACAAACAAAAAAACCCCACCAAACACTTTCCTGGTCACAAATGGATATGTATTCATTATGGTCTTAGTTTGACTAGATAAAGAGGACTGCCATCTAAGAGAGGGAAAAGAAAAAAAATTGGTTCTAGATGGTGGGTTTCATGCTTATACTACAATGAATACAACTGAGCTGATGACAAGTGAAATATCGTATGACTCTGCCTAAAATGCATGTGGCCTCCACCTGTTGCATTGCATCGAGTGCACCAATATTCAGTTCATCTTACCAGCACCTAACACTTACACATTGCTTTAGTGGTCTATTATGAAATACAGCCCTTTGCCTTATGAAAGGAAGCTATTTTAATTCATATTCACCAAAAATGTAGAACATGATGACTTGCTACCTGACTGGATTTGCTAAATGTCTTAGATTCCATGTAACTGGCAGGGCTGGTATGCAAAACATCAGACCTGTGCAAAATTCCAGGATGAAACAGCAGCTCAATCAGAAAGCAAACGCTTTATAGCACTTAGAGGGCTGCAGTTCAAAGATGTCTTCAGCCCTTCATTTCTAAACCAGTCCAAAGCTGCCTTCAGACAGCTCAGTCACACCATGACAGAGGAGGTTCCACCTCATACCAAGTCTCTAGTGACCCCTCCAGATTAATCAGAAGAGAAATTGACAAGCTACAACAGCATTCTCAGATGAAGGGAGGCTGGCTGTCTGGAGAGTTTAGGATGAGACACGCAGGTCAAAAAGAAGTCTTCAGGGATTCAAAAGCTCATGTTTCCTGCACACTACTCCTTTAAAAATTGCAACAAATTCTGTGAAATTAAAGCACTCAAATATTTTCATTTATTTTACTTTTATGACGTGTAAATCTAAACTTGATTTAGAATGAATTGCACAAGTGATTATAAACCATTTAACTTGGGCACAACCATAAATTCGTGCCACTGAAGTCTGATTTGTGCAGATCTTTACACACAAGAAGCTAGCTACTAATATCGACATTGTTCATGTGGAGGAGGAAGAGTTTCAGAGCTAGAACAGAAACCACAGCACTGTGGCAAACCCTCCACAACTTTTTTGTTTCTCCTGCTTTTGAAACGAACTGCCTCCTGTTGCTTTGTTTCTTTGCTGATTTTGGAAGCCTCATTGGGAACTTAATTTTTGTGCATACATAGTCTTCATATCACTTTCCAAAACTTCAGTGCCAACGTTCATTCTATGGCTTTTGCAGTACACAATCTCTGCTTGCAGGCTGGCCTCACCAAGTGGGTACTGGAGTAGTTTATGCTTTATGAAGTTTTCTGAAGGTTTTGCTTTTTGGGTGTTTTCTTACAAGTGGTGATTGAAAACAGAAAGGAAAAGCCTGGTTTTTTTTTTTTTTTTTTTTTTTCCCCTGTTTTTTTCTTTTTTTTTTTTTTTCTCATTTAATACTCTTATTCTGAGACCATGTATGACAATACCTCTTGGAAAATTGCTCCTGTTCAATAACATGCTCAAAGTACTCCTTTGCCAGAGGCATTCACTCATTATATAAATCAAACAAGCATACAAAAACAGACAAAAAGTGACTGGTAATGCCCAGTGAATTTCTCTGCTCAGCTAAGATGATTTGGTGCATTGCATGCAGATGTCAGGTATTTTTATAAAGAGCTCCATTGTGCAGGGCCCCACTACTCCTCCATCGCTCCCAGCACTCCCTTAAAAGGGGGGCGGTGGGCAGACAACCATTCCAGCTGGGCTTGGAACCTCGTCTGAGTCAGGAAAACCACAGCTCATAAGCAAAGAGGAAGCATAATGTTCTACAAGGACAAAACATTAGCAAAAATGTCACTCAGCCCCAGTTCCACATGTTGGCTGCCACGGCCTCTTCCTCCTAGCATGCCCGATTGATATAAATTCCATCTGCTCAGCAGCCAAGTGACAGAGAAGAAATACCGGCATCTGGTCTCTATTGCTGTCGGGTTTTTGTTCCATGTTAGACCTTAGCTAGAAACATATGAAGAAATGAAGGTGCTGGCAAGCGACTAAAAGGCTGCACTGGCACAAATGAGACTTTCTGATGCTTTTCACACTTCACTCTGGATTTTTACAGGCAAAAAGGTGGAGGAGACTTGATAAACTGAGTCTGGAGAGCCAATGGGCCTGGAGGTCATTTGGTGTTTCTAACTTTTTTTTTGAGTGTTTAAAACTGTAAAGCAAAACAATTTTTTTAACTCAACAGAAGGTAACAAAGTCATACAAGAATGTTGCTCTTCAACTAGGTTTTTTTTCTCCTTCTCTTAAACATCCACTGGTTTGGACCTGATCCACTAGCACTTTATATTCTCCTGAGAAGCAGCTGGAAAGTGCCAAACCACTAACTTTTTTTTTTTTTAACCCCACTGTGTCCAGCAGAAAGCATGTACTTAAACCAAAGAAAGAGAGCAATAGAGCAAACCAGTAACATGCTTTACTGTCTGAGAAGTTGTGCCTGAGTGCTTTTTGAGAGCAGCTCCTGAAGAGATAGGGGAGACTGTGAGTCAATGTGTTTGCATGTGTGTGTGTGTATACATTCAAAGATTTCTTTGAGGAATGACTCCTCACACCAACAGAGGTGCAAGGAAAAATAAAGGTGTGACAGAGAGAAAGGTAAAAAAGAAAATACATTGGTAAAAAATTTAGAGACAGTCACTTTTCTCCTTGCCAAACAACAATTAGAGCCAAAAACTTGGGAAGACATTTTGTACCTAAAGAGATCCACAAAACAAGACAGGACAGCTGGTCTGGAGTAAGTAGTAGTAAAATATTTCTAGAATTTAAAGTGGAACTTAAATATTTCAAATCAATATAGAATTTGATTTTATTAGAATAAAAAAAATAGTGTTCCATTTAACTATGATGCCTCCAGCCCTTGTTGGTCTCATATGATTTCCTCTGCAATACAGCATCCTTCTCTTCTGTGTGACAGGACCACAAACTGACAGAAAGAAATGAAGCGAGTGAACAGCTATCAGAACGACATTATAACACCAATGAGAGAGAACACATGTAAGAGAAGAGCTCTCAAGAACATATAAATATATAATAGAGCCCTGGAACACTCAATAATTAATTATGAGGAAGAAGCTTTTATTCCAACAAAAAGAAAGGCTTCCAACCAGCAATCCCATGAGAGTGGAACAGTCCAGTATATTGATGCCCTAAAGGCAGTTCCATGCCAGCTCTTCACAAGGTGAAGTTCCCCTTTCATACTTGGCCAGGATCACTTCAACACACTGTCTGCATTGCATCCTCAGATAAAGCCTGAAGCGGTACTTGCCTTCTGTGGTGATTCCCTGCCTGCAGTGGAATTGCTCCCAGTGACTTTAATGGGCTTTGCACCTAAACCAATAAAGTCAGCAATCTAATTTACCTAGTAGGATAATGAGTATTCCAAGATGCCATAACTAGGGGTCAAATATTCCACTGCTGGTTCACCTCACTGAAGTGTTACTTCAGGGAAGTTAATTCTGCTAACTTAGTGTTCCTCACTGGAAATTATTATTCAATTTGTAACCCAGATGAAAAGTCTTAAGCACACATGTGAAGAATCAGTGGTGCTCATCGATTAATAATGTGCTCCCATACAACCAGTGGCTTAGACTACTACAAAGAGTTTGAGAGAAGTATTCCACCTTCAGGTCTCTTTGCATGGGATTCCCCCCTCTAAGAGTTGTCATTTTATCACCACCCAAACAAACTCAGTACAGGCACTTTCTCCCAATAATGCCTTGCTCAAGGCATTCCTGCAGTGCCACTCCCGCAGAAAAATTCTGGTTTTTACTGATTTATTAGAAGGCCAGGTTGGATCAGGGCCTGGACAACCTGTTAGAGTGAAAGATGTCCCTGCCTATGGCAAGCACACTTGAAAGTAACTTTATATTAGCAAATAATTCAAGCTCACTATTCCAAACAGCACCATATTAATGTAAATACAGCTGTTGAATAGTGCAAGTTGGTTTGCCCCATCTTCTACTTAGGAAATAAGTAAAGCAGAAACCATCTTTATCCAACAGCTACAACAGTACTGTAGCAACCACCTATGTATCACTTCAGAGCACCTCTCCCAAGCATTACCCTTGTTCATGGGACCTGACTCTTTTTTGCCTTGCCCCTAATGATTTCTTGTTCACAGACTGCACCATGCTTACAGTTAAGTTCCTTCTACAGAAGAGGATCAGGTAACAGTAAGCTCCCCAGTAAGAGCTTCTTAGGAAAGGAAGCGCATTATTCTCAAAGAGAAGGGTTTAGTATTCTGTTATTTAGAGTAATGGAGTAAAAACATAACATTTTATAACAAGGTGGCAACCAAAGCCACTTCTGTCTTCCCTCCCCTTCCACTATATAGGTAGATGATACAGAGTCTCAGCTGGTTTTTTGTGCAGAGTTCTGGAGGATGGACATCATTAAGGGTACTACCACAGTAAAAACAAAGAGTAAGACGAATTTTTTAGCATTAAATAGAGGTGTGCACATAATTACTACATATAATGGTTCAAACTAACTCCAGGGTTACACTTTCAGTGAAATCAACATGGCTGAGTGAGACCTGACTTAAGACAGTTTGTAAGGTGTCTCACTGTCAGCAGCAGACAACATTATACCTCCCAAAGGCAAGGCTTGGGGTGCAGTCAGCGATGAGAGGGGACAATTGAGCTGCCTAGCGCTGGAACCATCAGCGCGATTTCCCGCAAGTCAGGAATATGAAACAGCACAGCTGCTGGGATGAGTGAATAGCTGAAGGAGCTTATGTGAGCTTCAATAGCAGGCCTGAGCAGTGCTCCACTGTGAATGACAAGTGATGGGCCAAATCACTGGGGAGCTACCGATGAGTTATTAATGGTGACAGGTACACTACCTGGGAGACAGGTTGAGAGGGGAAAAAGATTATTTATAAGCGAATAGTTAACAGCTGTACCCACTGCTAAGCATTACATGGATGCCACAAACTGTAGAATTCAAATCTTGGGTTATTCAAGCACGAACAACTGCCTGTCACCAAACTGCAACGCATCGGTACAAATTAAGGTGGGAGAGACGAGACGAGGCTGGAACGATGCCTTGCTCAAGCAGGCAATGTCATCACAGAGTGCAGATAAGAGCGAGAGAAGGGCTGAGATAACCATGAGGTGAAATATGGTTCTTAATAATAATGACGAATTTGCAAGAACAGCTTTTTAATTTTTCCTGAGGGCTTTTGGAAGAGAACAGATGCTGAATATGTCCTGTACTGACATGAATAAATCGGGGGAAAATATAATAAGCAAATGAAATATTTTCAAAGAAGTTTTCTTTTGAAATGAGAAGTAATATATTTCTATTGTGGAGATAATTTCTTCTATCTCCAGCCCCCTCCCAAGTTTGAAAGCCACAATGTTAAGCTTATAATATAATGTTCTTACAATACCTACAATAATATAGTCACCTATTTTTTTCCCAAAGGAATGAAGCATTGTAGTACTGAGTATACTATGAGTGGCCTGAACAAAAATCTTTCTAATCTATTTCTCTTGTACAATCCTGCACCAAGAGAAGAAGGGAATACAAACCAAATAAAACCCCAAAACATCCAAAAACCTCTGAACACACAAACACCTCCCTCCCCCATCAGGATTTTGCAAGTATTTTCATAATGTGAACATAATCATGAAAGAAACTGTTTTTGAGTCCTTTCCTATTCCACTGCAAAGATATTTCTCTGCACTAACTGCTTACATATAACAAAAACCCTAAGAAATAATTTGATGGCTTTTTTTCAGGTCTTTTAATGCAGTAGAACAGTTAAATACCTGCAAGACCAGCCAGGTGCCAAGAAAATAAGCAGGTGGTTCACTGAGTTCTAGGTTTGCACAAAGCACAGGCTGGAAATCGTCCGCTAGATATCTGAACAGAGACACCTTTTACCCGCAACAAAATGTGCCAAATGACTACTCTTAAAAAAAAAAAAAAAAAAAAAGAAAGAGGAAAAGTATTAACAAACTAAATCCTTAAGCTTAAAATTCAGTTTTTCTTGAAATAGAGTCTCACACAACTGCATAATGGTAAGAAAAGAAGAAGGCTAGTCAGCAACAGCTGGGTTCCTCCAAGGTAGAGTGAGAAAACTGTTTATATCTATGGTTACTGCCTCTTCTCATTTCTATGCCATAGGGACACTGTGCTCTTGCATGCTCTGGAGGAGTGAAGTATGTGAGCCAGAAAAGGTTCACACTTCAAAAAGCTTCTAAGGCTTTAAAATACAAAGGCGGAAACTGATTCAGCATTGTAACTATTTTCAGGATTTAGTCCAAATCTTCCAGTTTTGGCATTCCAAAGTGAACATCATTAATAGGCAAATAGTCCTCTGCATATGTGTTGGGGGTGGATGTGATATTAGTAAAACTTACTCATTACCTGCTTTCTGATATTAATAATATTTAATTATTTCTCCTTTTCTGTTTCACTCTAGTTCTTATGGAAAGCTGTTACGATTCCTCAGTGTCTGAACTTCTCACACTATGAATCAATACTTAAATATATAGTCAAAGTCAGTGAGACAGTTACATTTTATCCTAACAATTGATCATTTAAGTATTTTTATTAAATACTATGCATTGTGGAAACTGCTTTTCACACAATTTTTGGGCATAAAAGAAACACAGCATCATTTTTAAAGGTTTAGTAAGAGATCTGGGAACTGAACATAAGTTGAATTTGGCATTAGTAACCTTATGAAAATGCTACACTGATATCCCTAGATATTGATTAAATCCTTGTTTCCCTTCCATCCTACTTTTAAATTCTTTTATGCATAAAAGTCACATGCTAAAGGACCTGATCTAAAGGCATAGGAAATCTAAGTCAAATTTCAGAGAGTGAAATTTGAAAAGTTAATTCCCTATGCTTTACTGTCAAAAAGCATGGAATTTACAGTGAGCCAGGTGAGCTTAGTTTTGATCTCTAAATTTCAATTAAACAGTGCCTTACTGAACAAGTTTTTCCATTGGTTACAAGCAGTTTGCCTCTAAATGAGAATTTTCTTTCTTGTATTCATAGATGGAAATTGAAATATCAATTTCTTTAATTTCTCCTTAGGGGTAGGTCTATGAATTTAGAAGCACGTGTTTTGGTGCCCAAGTTTGCATGGAGATATCAGTACCTCTTGCTATCATGACCAGAATGTAAAATCATAACTTATTTTTAAAAACTGCAAATGCAAAAAGAATAACTTCAAGGTTTTGTTGGCTACCTTTCAGCAAAAACAAACAAACAAGCAAACAAACAAATAGAGTGACAAAAATTACTGTAAAGCACATGGCGCAAACCATGAGTGTGTTTATTTTTTATTGGTCTACATTATTTAACATGTTATTGGGTCAAAATTAATGCTCTAAGGATTATACAGAACACTGTATTCTTTTCAACTCCACACACAAAGTCCATCCACCAAAGCAGGTCTCCTTTTTTTCCTCGAAACAAAATGCAGCACTATTTTTTTTATGGATTTATTGTAAGTTCTTGAGTGACACAAAGGACAAGCTGCCTGTAGAAATAAAGAGCCAGGATACTAGGATGGAGAGCTGGTTTCTAAACATGCCAAAGTTTCTTGGAAATGTAACACTGATGGACTTTTCCCTTCCCTGTATTTGATTCTAGGTGTACTGTGTTCCTCACACTACTCCAGTTGGTCATGCATTAACAAGTACTTCAACCATTTTTGCAAGTCTCCTCCTCTTTTTCACAGAAGGTATTTGGTAAATTATGTCCACATGTTTCAAAGGGAACAGAAACTCATACCTTAATTTCTACATACTATGTAATCTGGTTAGCAGGCTGGTCAAAGTCTTGGCTCAGTGTGCAGCCAGAGTCAAAGAGTTGTGCTCTAGGGTGGCCTGCAGCCACACAGCTAGAGGGAAAGGAACTGGGGATGCAGTTGGGGATCCATAGCTGACCAAGACGCTGGGGAGGGGATGGCAGGGTGGGAAAGAACCTTGTGCTCACCATTGTTTTTTCCACCTACCCCACAGAACTCCAGCTTGGGGCAGGAAAGAGAAAGAAGGGAAGGGAAGTTCTGGGAAGGGAAGTTCTGAGAAGTTCTGGGAAGGGAAGTTCTGGGAAGGAAGGAAGGAAGGAAGGAAGGAAGGAAGGAAGGAAGGAAGGAAGGAAGGAAGGAAGGAAGATCAACCTGGACAAAAGAAGTTAAGATTTTACTTTAGGGAGGCTCTGGTCATCATGGAAAATGCCCAAACTGATTTGGAGATCTCATGATGAGAATCTACTTTATTAGTGATTCTCCATTTGTACAACATATCATAAACAATCCACAGCTTGGTTTTAAGTGATGTAATACATGTCTGTGCAGAAACAGATGGAGTCTACTCCAGTTAAAACAATTAACAAAAAAGAAAGAATCTTTAGAAGTCTGCAATTTTTAATTGAAACTTTCTTGTACAGTTCTTACAACCTGCTATTCATTTCTTTTCAAGAAAAGGGCAGTGCTTACAGGAAGAGAACTGTTATGTGACCTCAGCTGACCTACATACATTCAATGAGACCCCAATTCAGAAAAATGTACAAGCATATGCTTAATGTTAAACACATGAATAGAACATTGTTGAAGTCAAGGGTACTAATTGTACAAAGTTAGGTCCTTACGCACCTTGCTAAATCAGCAACCACTTTCTGACAGCATCTGAGCAGTTCTCTAGGTAACAAATTAAGTTTGGTTCCCAACGGCTTTATATCTCTACAATAAGCTGGGAACTCTTTTGGTTTGCACCTTTCTAACCTCTTTCCTCCCTGCTTCTCTATGTTGGAGCCTCAAAAGAGATGTGTTGCTTTTTCTTCAATATCTCTCTCTACTACCTGGCCACATACACAAAGCATTCAGAGACTTCGTAGGATTTTGAGAACTTTCCTTCTCATCTCTTGAACTAATCTGAAAATAATTATAGAAAGCATTGTTATACAAGTTCTTTTCATTTTAACAGCTAGATAAAGGCAAACAAACAAACAAAGAAGGACTTTCTACAGTGCAGGACTGCTGAAATTCCAATAAAATTATCTCGTATGAACTGAGGGTAAGCGCTCTGTGGAAGTAAAAATAGGTCCCTTAGTAAAGAACATACAGAGTACTACAGCATAGAGCAGACTAATGGTGGGGGAAAGCCTTACAGACACACACCTAAAGATTGATGTGACTAGTACTGGAAATTCGCACTGTGGTTACTGAAGTTATTATTCAGGCATGGGAGTATATGTATAATTTTGACTTGAATTTTGAAGTTGAGGAACTTCTGAAGCACCTCAAACTGGATTGACATTAAAATTCTTCAAATGTGCTTCAAAGCCTATAAAACCAAAGCCATTGCACTGGCTCTTCTCTTGTGCTCCAAACAAATCTCAACATTGACACAATAAGCAGTTCTATGCTAAGGTATTACATTTGCATTGAACTATTTCATCCTGCAGGTTAATATTTACCAAAGAACCAACAAGCCAAGGAAACTAAAAAAAACTTCGAAAAAATATATTTTAAATTTTTTTTCTGTAACTCCAGAAAAAGTGAACAGTTCAGGTTACATATGTCAAAATGTTTCCATGACCCAATGAGAGAACTCACTGCATTTCAGAAGAACAGATATCCAGATATCTTTCCAAATACCAGAGCAACCTTCCACTTAGTAATTGCTATAGGACAGTATTAATATCACATGCATAATGCTGTACTACAACACAGCAACAAAATTAGCAACTTGACATACATACGGGGTCACAAGACTGTACACTTCGTAACACATCACGATCCAGGGTTTTAAAATATATACAATGAGGTACTATAAGACACTCTTTCAAGATTTGTCTTTGGCTCATCCTGTACAATCAATTTGCTAGCCATATGTGGCTGGGGGAACACAGGCTTCTCAAGCCAAAACCTCCAAGTGAAGACTGGAAGTGACTAGGTCCGAGATGATATGAACATCATAATCAGCTGCCATTCTATCTCTGGACAACCCCACATCTGCTGGTACTGTTTGAAATGCTTCTATCAAGAGGAAACCATCTCCCACATGGAAAGCAACTAAATTAGTACTAGTTAAATTCTTTAACCCCAAATTTAATTTTATTTTGTGAAATCCTTTCTAAAAAAGATGGGTTGGGAAAAAGCATGTCTGTGGATCACAACATTACATACTCAGCATGAACCAAGCAAGTTTTCCCAGGCATTTGCTCTAGCTACTTCCAAATAGTCTGAGAGCTTTTAATGGAAAGCCTGGTGCAACATAAGCTACATTGCAAGCAAACTGATGAGTGGCCTTATTTCTTCTATTCCTGTTTGTCAGCACCATGTGTCAACTTGGACACAACTTAAAGACACCCAATATCCAGAATGCATGGATAAAAATGTAATTAGATGAATTCTACAACCATGTCTACATCACTACTCAAACTACACAGAAACAAACAAATCCAGCAAGGTGGCATATACTGGGCCAGCGGTCTTAAAAATCTACTTGTCCTACAAGTGACTTGCTTCTGTGCAGACAACTGCCAGTCAGTAACACACCCTTTTTCCACACCCTTTCCAGTAGATGGAATGCAAGACTTCATGCGATTCTGGCAAGATTCATCATGAAGAATCCACCAAGACTGGATAGAAAAAGACATACTTTACTGTACTATAAAAGGTAAAAATGAACTAATGAAACAAAATCTTTCTCTTCTCTTTGCTAAAAAGATTATTTAAAAAATATATTTACTGAAATTACTGTTCCAGTGGTGATGATGTTTCAGAATTTGACTAAAGAAAAATCATAATTACACATTCTATTTCATTAGAGGATCTCAAAGCACTTCATAAACATTAATTAACAACATCCAAGTATAAATGGGGATGATTAGAACCTTTTGTTGAAGCTGTGGGGGAGAAGAAAAAAATCAAGCTGAAGCACAAAGGACTCGTGCAGCATATTAGTTAATATATTAGAGCCAGTTAGAATAATACACGCTCTGTGGCTTCAAGTTAAATATTCAAAATTCTAGAACATGGTGCAAAATGACAGGCGAATCAGAGAAGATGTTTCAGCACAGAAAAGAAAGTAAATTTCTTAATTAAAATATGGGAGTTCGTCTTCATTAGAATCAAAATGTACCTTGATAAGTAAAAGGGGGTTGTCTGTCTACATTCAATGCTGTCCTCTTACTGCCTAGAAGGCAACAGTAAGTATTAATGACATTTACCCCTCCTAATAAGAGTCACTCACACTTCACTGTTATTTCTTGTTATTGCTCAGGACAGGCACTAGCACCTCATTGAAAGATCAGTGCTGCAAGGGAAAAAAGTCCCCTTGAGATCCCTTGGACTTCAAGAAAAGCAGTAAATCAACTGATGCTGGACAGATGACAAGTTTGATTCTCTGTGGCCCTTCTTGATTCCTAAGTGTCTGCGGACCTAAATTTCATAAGTGCCTGAAGTCAGGGCTGACACACAGACAATCAAAATCACACCTAAATTCAAAGCAAGAGGTTTCTAAACTGGAAAAAAGTCTTAAATCCATTTAAGTGTCATGGTCTGGACTCCATACTCTGTAATTGAGTTAATCTCCATTGATGTGTAGCTGAATGGTTAATATCCACAACCTTATCACCTCCAGGACCATGATTTGAATTCAGCCCAAGATTCTCTGCAAAGAGAGTAGTCTATAAAAAGCAGAAGTTCTAATCTCTGAGCTGCTTTTTGTGAGAATGATGTTAATTCCTTGGATTCTTGGCACAACCCACTCCCCTCCACAGGCACACACATATTTCCCTTCAATCAATAGCTTTATGCCCTTTTGTTTTCTTTATTTTATAACAGGTCACTGCATTTCTCACAAGAAAATTGAGGTGAACAGTAATCCCAAGATCCTGTCCTCAACTCAGTGGTCATATTTCTTTGACATAGTGCAGGATATGTTCTGGTAGAGGCTTCAACATGGCATTGTCAGCAAGAAAAGTGATTTTCCAGGCTACAAGGAAAGCCATGTCTCCCCTCCCTTCATCCACGGAGAATCAATCTCAAAACCGGAGATTTTTGTCAAAGACACACACAATCACAATCTATTAGACATATAAATACAATTTATAGATAGTTAAAGTACACACATATATATAAATATACATACATACACACACATATATACACATTCATACATATTTGAAGGAAAAAGATCTGTGACCATAAATGGTTAATAGAAATTCAACCACATTCTGAAGCAAGAAAGCTGGAAATAGTTTCCTCCTTGGCTTACCTGCCAAGACCCAAGTTCAGGGCTCTGTTGCTTCTGAAATACTTGATGGCATCACTCACACCTAAAACAGCCTAGGGAGTGAACTATTCCTCCCACCTCCTTCATCCTTCACTCTGCTTTGGGTGTTTTTGATTTCATCAACTATCACAAGAGAGACACAGGATCATGAACTCAAGCCTTGGCAGGTGAAGAGATTTTCAGCTCCATTTTAAAAAGCAAGTATACATAGTCCTGCCGCATGCCTGACAGACCTTCAGTAACAGCCATTTCCATGCTCTGCAGTCTAGTAGCTGTGAGAAAAGTACATCAGTGGGATCACAGCTTCTCACCCCTAGTACTGTAAACAGCCAGTACATGTTCCAGGTAGGACAAGCACACCGACACAAAAGTCCCTCTCTCTTTTTCTCTCTCTCTCTCTCTCGTTCGACTTTGACAGCCATAAATGTTTTCCATTAAAAGGCCACCTTTACATTTCTGAGCAATGTGAAGCACTATGGCTATAAAGGGTAACTATTTCATAGTAGTCATTAGGAACTAGCGTGATGTATACTGCTGTTGATCACCAGAGGTTATACAGCCCTCTGCTTCATTACCCTTGCAAGATGCAAGACACAGAGCAGCAATAGCACAGCTCTCCAGCTGCACATATTCTGGAAAACCCAATAATCTTTGCATGTACTGAGACATCTGTTGTCATGTAACTTGTCCTGGTGGCATTCAGAAGTGTCATCAAACTCTCTGGACTTTATTGTTACTTGGTTAAAGTGTGAACCATGATAAATATCCTCATGTAGTACTAGTGTGATCAGGAGTGTTACTATTAGAAGTACAGCACCAAAAGCATCAGAGAGATGTTAGGCAAGTTAGAGCAGATACAGAGAAAATCTGAAAGTACTTCACGCTATAGAACAAGTGACATTGCTTTGCTCAAACATACAACAATGCTTCCCGCTGGCTCAGCAGCCGTGCTTTGTTTCCTATTTCCCTTTAAACTCCCTTAAGGTTTATCTGAGCTTTTTCCACCCTCTGTTTAGGGTAAAGATAGAATAGTCATGCCTGGATTAGAACAGCTAAGAAGAATACAGAAAAGGAAGGGACATAGAAGAGAATCTCTGTTCCACAGAAGTGTAGGTGAGTCATACTAAACTGACACACAGGGGAGAAGAGAAACTCTTCCTGATTTTCAAATATTAGCATACAGTGATGCCATGGGAGGAACAGAACACTCAGGAGATGGACATGTCATCTAAGAGATCCTTTTCATCTTCTTGTGCTAAAAAGGCAAAATCAGAGAACAAGGGGAAGTGAAAGTAAGGTGAGGCTGAAGAAGGGAAGATAAGCATGTGAAAAAGGGGCGGGGGGGAATGGAAGGCAATGACAAACGAATAAGGAAGTTGAAGTGGAAAGAGAGGGAGGAAGGAACAGACAGGCACAAAGAACAAGAAACAGGCAGAGCACATACAAAAGAGACACTTAAATCCCGTGTGTACTGCAGGACTAGATGTCTGGATAGACGTTACCCAGCTTTGAGTGGTGGTTGCTCTGAGGGCCACTGTTGAAAACCATCAGAGCTAAAGAACACATATGAGTGTTAACAATAACTACAAGGAAGGAAAGAAAATACAAGACAGAATTGTATCTAACAAAGCTGAAAAAAGTATATTAATCTGTAAAAGGGTAACTCTCTTTGTAATCAAGTAATTAAATGCGGATGGCAGTTATTATGGGAAATGCAATCTTGTATGTAAAAGACTTACGTTGTACTTTGGCTTTGTTAATATCTTTACCAGACAAACTTCTTAACCTTTATCTGCATCAGTCTTAAAAAAAAGGCATACTACTCATAGAGGCATGGAAAGACTTAGTGACTGCTTCTCAAAAGGCATGGAAATCCTGTAGTGGCCACAGCTAAAAGAGTGTAAAGTATTAATTAGGGTATTGGCAAATAGACCTATGAGGAATGAGAAGCAATGCCAATAAAATAAATACAAAACCTTTACATACAAATTTTCTTTTTTATTATTCATATGCATAACTGTCAGTTAACATTTGCTGGATTGCAACAGTCAACTTTTTTCCTTTTATTTTTTTCATAATTTAGTTGCCTATTTCTCTTAATTTTCTTTAACAAATAATATAGCATACCAACATTTTAATGGTGTTCTTGTGAAATACAAAAACAGTAAAATCACCTGACAGCACTTGGGAAAAATAACCTGATAGAAACTTTGCATGACTCATGATTATAGCTGGCAGACTACATTGAACTTAAAGCATGATATCATCACTACAGCAACCTGCCACTACATGTCTACCTTGCAAAAGCTGATATCAGAGCTTCTGTTTATTTGGTTTTTTCTAATGTTCTTTATGTTTAAGCAACGAAGGCTGTTTGACAAGCTGTTTAATGAAATGGTCCTTGTTCTTGGGTTCGACAGCAAAACTTCAAAGATCTTGAAAGGCAAATGATTTCAGACAGAAAAGCTAAGACTCTATAAAGTCTCTAAAAGAGGTCAGAGAGCGACCCATCCTTTTCTGAAATCCTCCACAGACAAGCCAATGGTGAGCAATATTTAATTTTAAGAACAGTAAAGTAATTTCAATCTGTGCATATGGTTAATATCCAGAAGGTGAAGTGCTAAGGGATTACTTTGAGAAAGAACAGAAAAGAAATTAGGAATGATATTATTAAAGATGCTCAAGTTTCTTTCTTTGGCCTCTACCCAAATATCTTCATTTAATCTGGATGTAAGAATGGTACGCATGAACAAACTAGTGGTGGTAAACTAGGACAGAAACCAAATTACCCATACTACCAAGAGCAACTCTGTTTTACAAAAAATTTGAGACACTGTGTGTCAAATATAACGGACAATATCAGTTATATATATGCTGATAAATATATCAATATATGTGAGCATGTAGTTTGATTATGCATATAGCTAGTTTTTCTTTTAAAACCTCGGAACTGAATTATTTAAACATTGCCATGTATTTCATAATTTCAATGAGGTTTTTTTAGTTAACGAGATTTTGGATTTTTTGAAAAAATGTCAAAAACTGCCTGGACCTCCCCACTCTCTGCCCTGGACCATGTATACCTTCTGAGGGCTTACCTTCTTAGCTGACTTCTTGCTGAACAGTTGCTTTAGGACTACAGAACAAGACCAACAATGGTCTAAACCAATTTTTCCAAAGCAGAAAATTATATCTAATAATTTTGAATTTCATCATTTTTCAGCATTGACTTTGCTATGGAAAAGACCTTCCTTTAGGATTAGTGATTCCCCATGCAATGTCCAGTATACGAACTTCTGAGAGTGAGTCTCCTTTTAGACCTATAAAATACCCATAGTCTTCCAGCTGGCTTTAGTTTTTACTTCGTTCTTTGGTTTTTTGGGTTTTTTTTAAAATTTCTTATAGTTATGAGTGGCACCAGAGAGTCTGGCAGCTATGTTGCCTATGAGCTACTGACTAATCTACTTTTTTCAAGGGCATGATGATAAGAATGGGACTCCTAGGTCTAGAGCACTTTTGCTAATTCTGCCAACGTTCTGTTCTGTGCTTCTTTCTTCTTTGTACTGTAAAGACAATATATATTTTCCTCTTTTACACTAAGAGAGTACAACTCTTTGACCACAAAACAGTTGAAAAAGTGTTGAGCTGTTACTCAAAACACTGAATCATTATTTGCAAGGAGTCAGTTTATGGCCTCTAAGTTGTAATCACATGTCCTGTCTTCTGCAGCTGGACCAGTGTAAAAGCTGAATGCCCCAGCTGTTCACTGCTAGTGGCATAATTGCTCTCTAGCCCTTTCCTCTCAGAATAGTGAGAGTTAATTTGCACATATTTAGAAGGAGGATTTTTCTAACCTGGTTTGTTTAGAGAGAACTTGGCTAGGGAGCAATTACACATGTAGCTACACTAGTAAATGGATGGGGTAAAGTATCCTCCAGTGGTGGATCATAGAACAGCTGGCAAAGTTACCTCTTCTCTCAGCTTAGCTGGAATTAAACCAGGGTTGGAGACTCATAGTTGAGCTGTTCTTTACAGAAGAAGTATCGTCATTCAAATCAATAGAGCCACTAGTCACGTACATCTCTTTGAGTAGTATGTGCAGTATCTGACTCAAAGCACCTACTGTTTTTGACAAAAAAAATTTCTTGTCATGTAAAGACATGTGAAGTTAGGTGTTCCCAAAAGAAAAAAACTTACAGGCTTACTAACCATATACAGGTCGACACTAAATACAGTAACTTAGTTCCTTGAGATAGAAAAAACAAGCCTAAAATCTGAAGCGTTCTGAATTCCCATGGAGTAAACACAATCCAGAACGTTCCCCTATCCCATAAAGTTTTTTTGAGGATCAGTTCTAAAGGTGAGAGATCAACTCCTCTTCTAAAACATTAATCCTGTGACAATCTGATGAGACTGTTGACCAAATTGTCACTAACATTTCATTGATAGGTATCTGTTCACCAGAAACTTGATTTATTGCGTGGACGCCAAAGAATGTTGCCAGGTCTTAATGCCTTTCAGCCATTACTGGCAATGTTTTGACTGTGCCCAAATGTGAAAGGTAATGTTATCAAATTACCTCTGTGGCTTCAGGGTTCCTTGACTTCCTGTGCTCTATTGATGCATCCACTGAATGAAGGCATAAATACTGCATCTTTTTCTGCCCGCTGCTTTTTAATTTGCTATTTGGAAACATTATTAGCCAAAATGAAGGTATTACAAATAATCCCACCCACTGTGCGGCACTAATAAACAACTTTTTTTCTCTTGTTTCTCCAGTGGAGCAAACCATGAGCTTTTTCTTGAAAGGTACAAGGAAAAAGTTGTGAGGTTTTCAGGGGGGGTTGTTTGTTTGGTTAGTTGTTGGGATTTTTTTGGTTGGTTGGTTGGTTGTGGTAGTTGTTGTTTTGTGGGAAGAGGGGTTTCTATGGATCTTGAACAGAACAGAAGATATCTGACAATAGCAATTCATAAGATACATTTACCCTACCCCTCAAAAACGCCTCCATTTAGAGAAAATGCTAAAATATTTTAACACTTCCATCATGTTGAGGGCACATTCAGCACAGGTGGATGTCTTAGACCATCCCAAAGCATAAAACTCCAGTTTTGTGCTAGCTTTACAATCTCTTGCATGGTGGTTAATTAATGAACACTGGAACTTGAACCTGGATAAAGTATTCTGGAATCTGTTATAAACATTACCTTTCCCTATTCTATTAATTTTCTTAGTCCTTGTTACTAAGCTTCCTGTTTTTCCTCCCCTGAGGAAAATATGGGAGAACAGTGTTATACATGATTCTGTGAAGTTACAAGTGTAAAATATTATTTTTACTAGATTATGCTTCTCTAACTACACACCATAGCAAACCTTTTCCCGTGTATATATTTTTCTGTATTTGATTTACAATGAGTATGTATGAATGTATGGTAAATTTACCAGCATTGACTGAAATTAGGTGATAACTTAGGTGGGTTTGGGCAGACAAGTTACAAAGAATTATAATTTCTGACGGAGAGTCAGATGTTCCTCAGTTCACTGCATGATAGCCAATCAACAAACCCACAGTTTGTGATACTCTGGATGATTTTTTTCGATACTTGATACTTTTGATACTCCTGTAGGATGCCCACAACACTTCATTGAGAGTTTTTTGAACGTAAAAGCCGAGTTTGAAGGCCTCAAACAATTCTTTGAAAAGTTCCAGTCTATAATGATGAACTTCATGGAACAATGCCTTTTGCCCAAAGGAGATGTTACCTGTATGCACTTTTACTGTGCTAGCGTTACTACATATTTCCTTTCAAATTTCCCTGCATACCCCTTTTCTCCTTTATAACAGATACTTCTAACAGAGCTATTTTTAAACAAGACATTTTTATTTTCATAGATTTAATTAATTTTCCCAAGGTTTCTCTGCATGTATATTTTACTAAGCATTTTCCTTTTCTGCCATATACCGAGTTTTCTAGCTTTAATAGAAACAAAATGCACTTTTTGCCTAGAGATCCTGTGCAGATATTCAAAAGCCATCTGGACATGGTCCTGGACAAACAGTTCTAGGTGGCTCTGCTTGGACAGAAGGTTTGGACAAGATGACCTCCCTTCTAACCTTGACCAGTGTGTGATTCTTTGAAATTAGACAGCTAAATTAACAGGGATGCTCGACTACACACCTATCATAGGTCTTCATTCACTCATTAAGAAAATCCACAGTCGAGCGCTAATGAAGTCAATATGTGGCAAGTCTGTAACAGCTGCCCTTAACTTTCACTGATAATTGTTCCCATTTAAATGGCATAATATTCAATATACTGTTGTTGAATATAGTAATGGCAAAATTCATGCCTTGGGGGCTACAAAGTGACTGAGTTTTAGCCAGATAAACTGAACTGTGACCTAATGGGGTATTACAGGCCTTTACACCTTTCAGATGCATAGGTCACAATCTCAGTCTGTATAAACATCTTTGTAATTATATTACAAGCCATTCTTGCATGTATTGAGATCATTCCAAAAGCTAATTAAAACAAAATCAATATGAGCATGATTCAATGGCCTTTAAAACAAGAAAACTACTGATTTCAGCCAGTCTTCTTGTCGGTAAGAGACACAGAATTACATTCCATGCTTGTAATATTTATGCTTAATTATTAATCACATTTAGTAACCAGCAGATTTCTAATATTATATTTAAAAATTATGCATTTTTTACATGTATTCCTTTAGAAATAAAATTTCTTCAGCCCTCTAGACCAGTAGCATTCAGAATCCAGGAATCTAAAATATGATGCAATATGCATATAATGTCAGTACATATCTCTGTAGATATCTCTCATGTATCCATCTTAATTATGTATCATATGTAAAATTTATAAATACATAACCATACATTTATATCATACAAACATCATAGATATCTACTGTACATATATGATGGATATATCCTTATATGTAAATTGTAGACTGGCACTGGAAAAAATGGATTCTGTTCTATTTGAATAGACGTAACACTTAGCCTTTACAAAACAGACGCCTGAGAGAATCCTGAAAAAATTAAAGAGCGCCATGTCCTAACAAGAGTAACAAGATCTCATTATTAAAGTATAAACCTTTTTAGCTGTCTTTCTCTAGGACTGTTTTAAAATTCAGTACTTTTTTCTGTGAAAATCCGTATATAGAGCATCTGAGAAAATATTTACGAGCACAGAAGTTGAAGTTTTCCATAGAATCACATAAAGCTAATCTACTTCTTTCACACAAAGTACAGGAACCTGAAGAGGAATTAAGAAATAGAGACGGAATTTCTCAGAACAGGTACAAATCCCGTATTTTCAATAAAGTTCTAAGCATGTTACCATTGCCTATGAAAGTAAAGCAATAAATCAGCAACTAAAATTATCAAAATTTTTTAGGCATGTCCACTTCAATAACTGGGTGAATTCCAGATGATGCAGAACCCCTCAAAGTCACTAGCAATTAAGAGAATTCAGAAGTATGTAGTATTAGCTTATTAACCAGAAATTGTCTTACAAAATGTAAAAAGTCACTTTGGAACTCAATAGATTATGAACTTTTTCAGATAAGCAACTATACATGTATTTATGACCATTCTTATAAAGCAAGCCTGTCCATTTTTCTGTTTACATATTTTTCTTTCGTTTGTCTATTTCAACTAATCTGCATGCAACACTTTATTTAAAGCTATGTCTCAAAAATGGCTTTATAAAAAGGATTTTCCTATTCATACATCACGTTGTAAGGATATTTTCCAGTATAACCATGATCACAACCCCCATTTAATCTATACTTTTTTAGATATCTTTCTAAAGAAGGAAAGAAAAGATGACGGAGCTGCTGACTTGCATCTTAGTTTCCCAAGTCAAACAGTAGCCCTTGAAAACTTGCCAGCTGCCTTTGATGGCCAGATCATGCTTGCAGGTAGCTAACCTCAGTATTTGCAGTATTTAAGGCATTTCCTACAATAAACATAAGCAAGTACAAATAAATACTATGGTATGAAAGCACCTGTATTTTTTTAGCTTAGGAAAAATTAAATATTTTATTTTGCCAACACCATCATTAGGCTTCAGCATGCCAGACTAAATTCACTTCATATCCTTCTACCTCTTTGGGTGCACCATCACTACATCCATACAATCAACAACACAAAAAATCAGTTAACTGGGTTTGAAAACATGCTTTGCTTTATTTCCTACCTGAAGAATGTAGCCTCGAACATAGTCTCGAAGTGTCCAGCCTAAGCCATGTAGAATATGCAACACCTCCTCTTGCTTCAGTACGCTGAAGAGTCGGTCAAGCAGTATCTTCAGTCTCACAGGCACAGCCTGAGTACCATAGAGCATCAGGCTGCTGATGTCAAACACAACATTGGACTGCACAATCTCCACTTGGGTTGGGTGGTAGAGGTGCTGAGTACTAAGTTTGTCCAAGGCTGAAAGAAAAAGGGTCAAATATAAGGAAAGAGTAAAGAAAAGACAAGAAAGCAACTCCAAAGAGTCATGTATATACATCACATTTGGCAAATACACTTGCTTTCCTGAGAAATATCACCTGGATGATTCATAGAAACATAGAATCACGGAACAGTTTGTGTTGGAAGGGACCTTTAAAGGTCGTCTAGTCCACCCCTCTGCCAAGGGCAGGGCCATCTTCAACTAGACCAGATTGCTCAAAACCCCATCCAACCTGATCTTGAATATTTTCATGGATGGGGCATCTACAGCCTCATTGGGCAATCTGCTCCAATGCCTCAGCATTTTCGCAAAAAACTTCTGCTTTATATCTAATCTAAATCTACTCTCCTTTCTTCAGCTTAAAGCCATTACTGCTTTAGTCACTACATGCCCTTGTCAAAAGTCTCTTCCCAGTCTTTTGGTGGGCCCCTTTTCAGTATTGAAAGCCCATGATAAAGTTGCCAAGGAGCCTTCCCCATGCTTCTTTTCAACTTTTTCCCTGGCTGAAGGATCCCAACCCTCTCAGCCTTTCCTCACAGGACAGGGCCTCTATCCCCCTGATCACTTTGGTGACCTCCTCTGAACTTGCTCCAACAGGCGCATGTCTTTCCTTTGCTAAGGACCACAGAGCTGGGGTCTTACTACTCCAAGTGGCGTTTCACCAGAGGGGAGCAGAGGGGCAGCGATCATCTACCACACTCTGCTGGCAATGCTGCTTTTGATGCAGCCCAGGGTATGGTCGACTTTCTGGGCTGCAGGTGCACATTGTCCAGTCATGTCCAGCTTTTCATCCACTGAAGTTCCCCAGGTCCTTCTCTGAGGGGCTGCTCTCAACGAGTTCATCTCTCAGTGTGCACTCAGGATTGCCCTGTCTCAGGTGCAGCACCTTGCACTTGGCCTTGTTGAACCTCATGAGGTTGATATGGGTCCACTTCCTCAAGCTTGTCCAGGTCCCTCTGTATGGCATCCTGTCCTTCTGGTGGGTCAACTGCACCACTCAGCTTGGTGTCATCTGCAAATTTGCTTATGGCCTCCCTATGTCATTAATGAAGATTTTAAACACTACTGGTCCCAGTATGGACTCCTGATGGACGCCCGTCATCACTAAGGGGTCCTTTTTCACAGAGGCAGTCCAAAACCGCCCCAGTTTCCAAAGGTCCCAAGTAATTTTAATTGCTATGGCAGAAGGGTTCTCAGGTGAGACTCAGACACTACAATACTCATAGTTCAAGATAAATTTATGAGTAACTTATGACCAAGACTGAAGCAATGCCGAATTGAATGGGACTGTTAAAGGTTTGATACGTAATCTCTAGAGGAAAAAAAATAAAACAGATGCTCCCTAAACTCCAGTCTTTTAAACATGTTAAAACTAAGGCCCTTGATTTACCAAAAATTTGATCATGAATTCACTGCTACTTGAGCTGACTAGTTCTTTTCACCTGGCTTTATGAATTCCATGTTATTCATTGTGATTTGAATAAGTCAGACATAAGGCAAATTTGGAGGATGAAGGTAATTCTTATACCCTTGTGAAGTTAAAAAAGATGGAATTGTATATGACATCATGCATTTTACCAAGTATCAATATTTAAATTTAATTTTATTTCTACTTTATGAACTATGTTGCAGAACCTAAGCTTCTCACTGCTTTTTTAAACAAAATTTCTGAGCATTTAAAATCATCTTATAGGGACTTCTCCTGTACTTGGTTTCTTCTTGTCTTATGGTCACTGGAGAGTTCATGTACTCTTGATAAATTGCTTTCTTACATCCAGAAAGCAAAGGCCCTTATCATTTACTTGCTGGCTTCATTCAACACGTTTACTCCAAGGACTACATTGTCAAAGAGTTCCGGTTTCCTCATACTTCATTTCTTGCAACTGATTTGTCTGATCTTTCCTATTCTAGTGGCTAAGTCAACTTTGAATAAATAGCTTTAAATATTAATTTAACATTCAAAAAAGATAAGAAATTGGCAAGCCTAGGGATTTCAGTCTTACGTCTCTCCACAGGATATTTATACTGCAGAACATGAAGACTGGGATATTTTCTTCCAAAAGCTCTTCTTCTAAAGTACTTCAGCTATGTAGGCTTCATGATGTGGGTCAAATTTTTTTACAAGATGTAATGAATGAGATTTGATTGAAGCTTAAACAGGTTAAATACTGTCCTGCCTTTTTATTTTTTCCCTTTTATGTAAGATTTTTTTCTAAGATGGTTATTTTGCTACTATCATAATAGAAGTGTCATAAAAGTTCTCAGCTAGAAAAGGCAAGAAAATTGATATTTTTATTGTGCAGGTTGTGCTGTATGTGTGGTGATCTGTATATATGTGTACCTGAGGGACTGAGCAACCATTTAGAGGGAGTAAAATAAAGTTGGGGTTTTTTCTAACATTAGCATTACTCACAATAGGAATGGTGTAAATAATTTTAGTTTTAAATAGATACCCTGTAAGAACACCTTCTACCAGGCTATTGAAATTATTAAGCAGATCTGGATCACCCTGATCTTTTCAACTTTAGTCTTACAGAATGACAATGGAGTCCAAAGATATGAACTGGATTCTCCAAGTTTATGCAAATTCAGACCAGAACCAAGACATTAATGGATATTTTCTGAATACTTGGTGCTTTTTAATGACTGAATCATACTGTACTTCTAATATATCCTAATATTTGGTTTTGTTTCTCTCTTCTTAACAGTAAATGCCTGCAGTGAGCAAAAACAAGGTCTTCCATCTAAAGAAGACTTGTCATGCTGAAGATGTTAAGATCATTATTCTACTGTGGTCCAAGTGAGACTGACTATTAGACACCTTTATCTAAGGATTACTGATTGGATTAAAGATCTAATAGCTTTTAATTTCTCTAACAATGAGATCACAAAACTCTGTGGACATATGTCCATTTCATGTAAGGTGACCACTCTGGGGATAAGAACTTTGGAAAGGCTGAGGTGGAATGGAAGAGGGGGGAAAAAAAATAAAGTCTTTTTAAATTACTAAGCACACTCTTTGACCAGCTGATAGAAATTTTTGCAATCTGACCTGTACTATTCTGTTCAACTGCAATATTCATTTTTTAGTAGCATTATCTATAGACATCTGCTCCTCAGCACACACACAGAGAAATACTAATTAGCACGATATTGGAATAACATTCCAAGTGACAATGATATTATCTCCAATTTTGATTTGTGGCCTTATTATGCATATTATGTAATAAACAAGCAGTGAATTTTATCCTTTTCAAGTACAAGTCAGGATATGCAGTAAAATGTGGAATTTATAACACAACAAAACATACATTATTGCATGGGTGCCTAAGAACATTTGCAAGCTAAAGACAAACCTCATGCTACATAAAAATAAAAGGGTTGTAAATGAAGAGAAAGGAAACGCAGTTGTGTTCATATGGAAAATACCAGTATTGTAAGAATCTGAAATTCTTTCTGAACATTAAATATTGATACCCCTTCAAATTGTCAGAAGAATGAAAATTCTCACTCTAATTTGTAATTTATAAAAATTTTCATGTTTCTTTAAAAGAGATTGCTAAGGATGTAGCTGACGGAGAGAAATTTTGTAGTATTTCTCATTTCTCCTCTGGTACCCTTAGTGAACTAATGCCAGTGTTCTAGGTGGATTCAAGAGGCCATTTATGTTGACAGACAGACACTTTTTCAGCTAAGAGATAAGGAAGGACCTATCTCATTGGTTTTCTGTAAAGAAAAGAGTATTAACTTTAGCCTTCTCGAAAAATTTCTGATTCTTGTCAAATCTCAGAGTAAATAGTTGTATTCTGCAGTCCTGAATTGCCCACATAACTTCATGTGGATAATGCATTCATCATCACTTTCTATTCTAAACTATTAGTTTAATTTATATATGCTAATGAACAATGCCCTGTTTTACAGGTGAACAGATTCAACAGTATCTGCAGAAGTTCATGATTTTGTAAGTGCTTAGAAGGCTTCAAGATTAAGTATGCCATACAAAAGAATGTGCTCTATCACACCTGAAAAATTACATCAACAGATGTGTCTTTATTAGCAAGTTATCAGTGACTGAATATCAAAAAAAGCACACATTAGAAGTCCCTTCCTGGTACAGCATGAGGTGTTTCTCATACTTTGTACAGTTCCAGTGGGAGTCAAAAGTTCATCCATACAGGTTTGTGACATTTTAGTAGTACCCTGCTCAACCTTTTACAAAACAGTGGCTATGATGGGATCAGTTATGGGCTTAAATTAAGAAAGGTACCTTTTCTTAACAGTGCAATTTAATTCTTAGCACTGCCCTGATAGTCAGTCTGCTATTCATTAATTCAGTATATGTGAAAAGGTGTTCTATGATACAGGAAGAAGAGACCTAACAAATCTTAAATTCACGTACTTGCTCAGCAACCAACATTTTCATGGAATGGCCTAAAAATATTCTTGTGTTTTACGCTATCAACACTCAGTCAAGTAACATTTCTGTGGTAAATTTCCAATTTCAAGTACTTGTTTCAGAAATTTAAATGGTTAAAAAAGGGGGGCCAGAAAGGATTGTATAGAGGACATTAAAGAAGATTGCCTTCAACAATGAAAAATTACTAACTGGATAATTAGTACAGGAATTAGGAACTTTTCAATGCTGTTTTTCCAACTCTGAACTATCAAGTATGCATCAAAATAATTGAGAATACTTCAGTTGCACCTAAAATGACCATCTAATCCAACTGCCTGAGCACTCCAGAGCTGATCATCAGTTAAACCATATTGAGGGGGTTGTCCAAATGCCTCTGGAACAGGGAACATTTTGGCATATTGACCACCTCTTTAGGAAGTCTGTGGTTTGACCACTCCTCCCAGCAAAGAAGTGCTTTCTAATGTCAAGCCTGAATCTCTGCATGTTGGCTTATTCACTTTTTACCTTCTTGAATAGCAAACAAAATCCTCCAGATTTTAGAAAGACTTCACTCAGTATAATCTGAAATGTCAAAAGAGCTTTGAAATTGTTTCAATGTCAATCTTCACATTACAGCCTGCAATATTCTTATTATGCCACATTATAGCTAAAAAAACTTTGGACATCTTTGCAATAAATCAATGAACAAATTTTTATGTTCCATTTGTAGTTTTGTTTTGTGGTTTTGTTTTGTTTTGTTTTGTTTTTTAATGTAGTAAAGTAAGGAGGGGAAATGTACCTTATTTATATTTTACTGGAGTTTTGAGACTGTGTAATTCAAATGAAATTAAGTACAAAGGATACATTAAAATAGGGCACAAATTCTTCTTTAATTTATCAAAAGACAGAAAACAAAGAAGAGATTTTTCATTTCAACTATACTGTGTCCAGTTCACAGGCTCAGCTCTGCAAATTGACTCATTGCCCTTAGACCCCTTCCGTCCCAATATGCAGTGAAAAACATCAACTGAATTAAAAGCCACACCTCTGAGTAGATTCCATTTTTGATAAGTAAAAGAAATACAAATGTGCAGTGATGAATTTTGTACTTCAGAGGTCTCATATTATTTTTTGAATTGCCACAATAAAAACATGACATTTTGCCTTTACTGAATAGAAAATAATTTAAAATATCCTAGTTTTAATGCAATTGGAGTTCTGAATACACTTACCTCTTGCTAATTTCTTGATCCTAGATAAATATTTTATTATCCTGAGAGGGATGAAAAGGTCTAGTGAAACCCTTTTTGTCAGCTGATTTGCCTGGCTTTGTATCTCAGAACACCACAGAGAAGGGTCTATAGGTTGAAATACGGCATTATGGATCTCATTCCATTTCAGTTTTAGTTTTGGGCTCTCCAATAGAACCACTCTGGATTTTGTGGCATCCTCTCTATCCCGTTCCCCAACTTGCCAAAGGGGAATACTGTCGGAGTACATGCACACACATACAAATGATGATACAAAATTTTACAAACATCACCTTATTTCTAGATTACTAGACTTGTTCAAGAACAGGAAGATGAAAAAAAAATAATACGTACTCTGTGTCTAGACAATAACAAAGAGCTTTCCAGACATTTTAAAAATCTAAAAAACTGGGCCACTTTTTGCCGTAAAATAAACTAAAATTAGAAGACAGATTAAATATATAACATCAACATAAAATGATACCATAATACTGTTCCAACAATAGTGTGTTGAGTGTGGTAAAACAGATACAGTATTATTAATGGCAATGTTGAGCACTGTAGTTTACTCTTGATTTTAGTGGTGAACATGAACAGCATCACACTTTCAGAGTTCAAGATTTTCTCTTTTTTTCATCAACCACAGAAAAAACCAGCAACAAATCCTTAGTAATGACTAAAATGCTGGAGGGACCAGTTATTACAACCATAAGAGGTGGTCTAAACAAGCCTCCCTCAGTATGCAGATTTAATACCACCTCCAACATGGTGTAATGTGGTGCATTTTGAAGGCAGAAGAAATTGCTCCTCAAAAATATCATGCTTAAAAGGTGACTAAGGACAAGAAAAATTGTCAGTATCTACTGAACAACTCAAATATTTTCGTGGTGTAGGAAATCATCCCATTCATCCCTGGAACAAGAGAGTGAGGGACATAAACACTTGTATGAGTGGATGAATATCCTGAATCAGTCTGGGTACAAATTTCAGCTACAACATAGCACCCTTCGGTAATCTCTTTTTCACCTCTCTCCATCACTTTCGCAATTTATTCCATATAGAAGATAAATGATCACTAAGACAAAAAATCATGAAAGGAGAGTGAGTAAAGAAATTCTGATTTGTAGGCAAAACTGTTTTTAAATGCTTTTTATTGTATTTAAAAACTAATAATGGAAAACATTTGCCAAACGCATTGAATCTCTGACAGAGGGACACATATGTGATCTGCTAATTTACAGCTTGCATGTACAGATGTTCACACTCAGTAAAAGGCTTCTTAATGGCATTTTAAAATTAAACATGTGTTGATAATAGGTGTTCCAAACCCAAACAACACAGCAACTCAACTGATACATGTTTTCATGCCCCACCATGTCTCATGCTCTAACAAAAAAACCCCCCAGCACTTCAGTTGCATGTACACAAAATAAATGTTATTAAAAAAAAGACTGAATGAAAACTTTCATTAATTTTTCTGTCTATGATCTGATTCCAAGTAAAAATATCTAGAATGCTACTAGGTTTATGTAGCCGAAAGCAGAACCACAGTTTGTTCACAGACGTTGCCTGCTGTCTGCAATTTTTTTATCCCTTCACAAAACTTTGAACCCCATCCAGCTTTGACACACTGCCTCTTCAGTTAATAACTATCAAGTTTCCCCTTGTCTCCTGTCTACTTTTCTTTGAGGCAATTGCGCACTCAGCACCCCGAGATAATAACACACATCTATAAGATAAAAGCAATGGCATTAATGTAATTGTCTGCCTTTCGCTCTTTAGCCTAATCTTTTTTTTCCTTCAGTTTTGACTGCCTCTGTGACACCTGTTTTTGTCTCCTCTGATCCTACGACAGGTTTTCCGCTGACAAGGTTTTTGCCTGACAGAGATTCTGCCAGAGAAGAACATAATAAAATATGAAGAACTGCTTGTCAGAGTTTCTGCCAATGCTCACATGAAATGGGGGGGGGGGGGGGGAAAAAAAAAAAAGAATCCGGACCTTTTTTTTTTTTAAAGGGGCCCTATGCTAGTTGCTTTTGGCCTGTCAGGAAAACAGCCTCCCTGGCCAATTCCTGCAAGCCAAACAGGTGTCTTCCTTTATGGTTTTTTTCTGTAGAAAACCATTTTTCTTTGATAGTAGAAAACATGATTGCAAAGGGAAAAAAAAAAAGAGGACAAAAAAAGAGCCCCAAATGCTTTCTCCCAGAAATTTAGGTTAGATCTAAGTTTATGTAGTAGTACCACAAAAGCATGTCTTTGATCCAGAATTGGCCATCTAAATTAAAAATAAAAATAAAATGGTAAGCTTTTTCTCCCCCCTTCTTTTTCACATCTAATGTGTTCAAAGGAACATGCTGTAAAGGACTTCCATCCCAAGTTCTCAGAAAAATATCTGGGCTACAAATTTCCTGCATAGGCATACTGCAGGAATGAAGACACCTGACTATTGGGACCAGGGTAGGGAAGATGAGACAAAGCCTCTTGTGTGGGCTTTGGACCTTGTAGTTCTCTCTGTCAATGTGTGCATTGGTGCCTATGTAAAAGAGGACTCCAGCTGATTAGTCTGATGATTAGTGATGGAGAAACACACATAGAATAATCATGTGAGCATTCCAACACACACCTGCTTTTGTGTTTGTTGGTACCTGCAGTTTCCTCAGCTACAGACAGCAGTGTCACAGTCCTCAGTGCACCAATTGTGCCCACCAGCCTGGATTCCGAATCCAGGGGTCCAGAACCCCCTACTAAATCTCAGGCCTGGACCTTCGTTCCTCTCCTAAACTATATTGTAGGTATGTCTGGCTGTAGCCCTGTCTTCTAGATTACCCTCAGACCCATGGTACAGCCTGTTCTTCTATCTCATCTTTGGCCCCATCTTCTTTTGTCCCTGATTGAAGCCTGCGGATGGACCCTTGACCTGACTGTATTCCCTTGCCATGCCTGAGACTGTCAATGGACACAGTAACCAGCTTCTCATTCAGTCTACCACGGTCAGACCGCAAGGAACTGTGCTCACGGTGCAGGCATGGTCAGTGTTCTCATTGCCTTTGACTACTGGCTCAGAAGTTTTGGTTGGACAGTCCAATTTTGCTGCTCCTTGACACATAGATTAATGGTGCCATTGCTGAAATGTACAATCTATAATAGAAAACACTAAAGAAATAATTTCTTTCTATTACTTTGATTAGTCATTCAACTTTGAACTTTCCTGTCTTTTGTCTCCAAAGCTAAATGCCCTCTTCCTATCAGCCACTAACACCTTCTTAAAACTATTCTGTCCCTTAATAATGGTAAGATGGGGTTTAATATGTATCTTAATCATCCTGACATCATTTGGTTGACATACTGTACACAGTAAGACATAAGCACATTTGGGAGTCCCTGACTGTGGTCTGTGTTTGGAGGATTTCCACGCTAATCCTAATGCACCTCAATTCCATTAACTGTGATTCACAGTTTTACAGAAATTCTAAGTGGGAAGGGATTTCTACAGATTGTCTGGTGCAGTCTTCTAATGAAAGCAGGGCCTTAGATTAGTTATCTTTGGCTCTGCCAAGATGTGTCTTTTATATCTGGGGGGGAGGAGGGGGGGAATTCCACCACTTCTCAGGCAACCTATTCCACCTTTTATGCAGCCTTGAAAACTGTAATGAAAATGTGATAGGCACTGCCCACCTCTTAATATCATTCTGTTCGAATGACACATCTGTGTCATAGATGTATTTGACAAAGGCAAGCCAAAACCACGCTGGTGTTTCAGTTTAGGGTGTAATTCTGGTTCAACCCTGGAAATGCTCTCCCACGTGTGCTAAAACACCTCCGTTTTTCCAGGAAAACCTGCTGTCTTAAGGTTGCTGACAGCTGAAGGTGTTCAGACTCTCCAAAGACTGCTTCATGAAACTAGTTCTACCCTTCATACATATCGGTCTTACACATACCAATTCATCTACTCTGACCACTTCACAAAGCTCCTGTTAAATATACTTCAGAAAAATTGACTGTAATCAATTCGAATTCAATTAGAAAAGTCTCTGAAACTCATATTATACATTTCTTGTATTATCTTTTCTCTTTCTAAAATCCATATGGAAATAGGATAATTGAGTAACACTATTATCTGCTAAATTAATCTGGGCCAAGTGTCCTCATAATGGTATAGCTCAAAAAGAAATTCCTCCTAGTAGGTAAAAAAAGTTTTTTCCATTCAATTTCACATTTACAAAAGAGAAAGCTGAGGTAAAGTTACCCACGGTATTATCATTTAAACATCTGAAAGCAGTATGAATTTTTTATTTTTGCAGTCAAATCCCATTTTAACCTTATGAAGCTATATGGAATGAAGTACTAGGGTTTGTTTCATTTAAAGCTGTTTCAATTTGTGTTCTGCTTAACCTAGTGAACGCTAGTTAATTAGGATGTTCCTATAAACAATTAAGCTTCTTGTAGGATCGTTAAGAAGATATAAAAATTTATGATGTAATAAACTGTAATAAAATGATAAAGTGGTTAGCAATCACAGCAATTCATGTGCAGCAGCACAGGTGTTAAAACAGACACGTAAGCATGTACTGTCACCTAAACATCCCGAAGTGGATGCATGTTGCAGAAGTCCACCACTGCTTCCCCACAAATCTGTTGGTGATTTGAGCTCCCATGTCTCACAGAATTTATCCTGCTCATTTGGGAATCAAGCAGCAATCATCAGACATTCTTCTGCTCCCATCTGAGGCTATGCCACGCAGTGAACTTGTTATCACCACGCATAAAGGGCTCAAGAGCACGGATTTCACTGACCACCTTTCCAAAAGGCAGCCTCTACTGTGACTGGAAAGAAGAATTCCAGGTGCTAGTTTAAAGTTATTGTTTGTATAGCCTTTGTTCCATCTTGCACACAGCAAGTCTATTTGTTTCTTTCTGGATTATCTCCTTAAGAAGAAAGGGTAAGACATCATCGCCCAAGATATCTCCTAGAATTTTGTCCCATGGTATTGGGCGTGCTAAATGAGATTAAGCCTTCTCTGTAAAATGTAAATTCAATGACAATGGGCACCCAAATAAAAATGTCTTGCACTTTTGAAATACTTTTAGTCTAAATGTCTATGGGCATTTTATAGCTAATCAAGGGCAATCATGATTTTAAAAAGTGTATTTCGGAGTTGCCAATTAGTATCTGATGATATTAATGACAATTCTGTGAAAGCATAAAGTGTGATTACTAATTTAAAAGTTTTTCAGAAAATAAAATGTTCACAATGAGAAAGGGTTTCATTTTTAGTTTTGAGTATAGGCCAACCCAGCAGAAACAGGCACTGTGCTTCAAAACAGATCATGGCCTGTTTAGGGTTTACTAAACTCGATCAGTCCTTAGCTGCACACTTAATGTCTGGTCAGCTATAATCTCACCTGACCATGCCCAAAGGACATTGGCTTATTCAAACCCAGGAATGTAAGTCAATGAAGCTGGGTAGAAGAGGAAAGGTCTAACTTGTTCCTGACTGAGTTAAGATGTCCAGGGGGTAGCAGGGAAGAAGAGAAAAAGTATTTTAAACTGAACAGATTCCCAGGGAAATTCAAGGAGGTACAAGTGTGAATGTATGTAAGGTAGAGCCTGTGCTTTACCCCTCAGGAAAAGATTACTTGACACCTGAGGGTGTCAAATTTGCATGAGGATTAAACTCTTGACCATATAGTTATGTAGGTATCAGCTAAATACAAGGATGAAAAAGGAAAGCTTCTTATTTGTTCTTGGGCCATCTAAGAATTATTTATTTTCTGTCACTTCTGTCTCATAAACTTTTGAAACAATATTATTTGTCCTGGATGCCCTAATATCTGGATTTGGTTTCACCTCAGCTTGACTTGCACTAAGGGTGATACCAGAGTAACGCAAAGCAAACACGACGTCACATCATTCCTACCAACGTGGCAGGTTCTAAAACCAGATACGGGGTCAGAGTGCTCACAAGATAACAGAGAGCATTTTCTCTGTGCTTCATTGGCTGCTATGGAAAATCCTGCTGAAGGGAAGCATGAAGGAGTGGCATAGGCAGAAGAGGGGCACTTTACAAAGTGTTTAGCAGGAATGAAGATTAATCTTGTAATGTTCCTGGAAGCAACTGAGTAATGAAAATATGCCTCCACCTTCAGGGTCAAAAGAAAGTTATAACACATGGATTAAAATGATCTTGTCAGTAAAAGACAGGAAAAGTGAGACTACATCTAAAACAGTTTTACTTTAAAAGACATGAAAAGCTAGCTTTCATTATCAATGAGCTGCTCAGAATTACTTTGCTAAAAATCTAAAAATAACTTACAACAAAAAGAATTTTTTTCTCAAGTAATTTTAAACAATTTCAAATAATTAAATAAATTGAATAGAAGTAAAAAACTATGTTTGATATTATAAATTGTAATGATTTTTAATATCCTATCAGACAATACAGAAATAACCCAAATATTTTACTAGTCAACTATGATTACATTTCTCTTTTCTCTTTTCTTTTCTTTTCTTTTCTTTTCTTTTCTTTTCTTTTCTTTTCTTTTCTTTTCTTTTCTTTTCTTTTCTTTTCTTTTCTTTTCTTTTCTTTTCTTTTCTTTTCTTTTCTTTTCTTTTCTTTTCTTTTCTTTTCTTTTCTTTTCTTTTCTTTTCTTTTCTTTTCTTTTCTTTTCTTTTCTTTTCTTTTCTTTTCTTTTCTTTTCTTTTCTTTTCTTTTCTTTTCTTTTCTTTTCTTTTCTTTTCTTTTCTTTTCTTTTCTTTTCTTTTCTTTTCTTTTCTTTTCTTTTCTTTTCTTTTCTTTTCTTTTCTTTTCTTTTCTTTTCTTTTCTTTTCTTTTCTTTTCTTTTCTTTTCTTTTCTTTTCTTTTCTTTTCTTTTCTTTTCTTTTCTTTTCTTTTCTTTTCTTTTCTTTTCTTTTCTTTTCTTTTCTTTTCTTTTCTTTTCTTTTCTTTTCTTTTCTTTTCTTTTCTTTTCTTTTCTTTTCTTTTCTTTTCTTTTCTTTTCTTTTCTTTTCTTTTCTTTTCTTTTCTTTTCTTTTCTTTTCTTTTCTTTTCTTTTCTTTTCTTTTCTTTTCTTTTCTTTTCTTTTCTTTTCTTTTCTTTTCTTTTCTTTTCTTTTCTTTTCTTTTCTTTTCTTTTCTTTTCTTTTCTTTTCTTTTCTTTTCTTTTTACTCTCTGCTTAAAAATCTCCACTTTTAAGTAAAGAACAACATAGCAATTCTGCCAGCTTCTGGAGAGACTCTAAGATCAGTGACATGTTCTCATTTTGTTTTATTTTGTTAGGGATTATCTTTGACTTTGCAAACCTGGATTTCTCCCACTGAACACCTTTGGACTGAGACAAATATAGGAACCCAGACGAATTTTATTTCAACACAGCATTCATTCCTATCTCATTCCCATGCAGCTCACATTTAAATCCTAAACCTTCTTCCTAGATCAACTCCTTTCAGAAACTTCAGCGTAAGGGAGAGGTGTGATTTCTAAAATTTCCACAGCATTCTTCTGTTTCTTTTCTTTATGTATTTCCACCTATCATTTCTTCCTTTTGTTTTAATTTCGTGTTTCTTTTACCTGAAAATTTCATAACCTACCATGTAGAAATTCAGAAAACTCAACCATTCTAAATGAAGAAATCATGGTCATGTTATGCATGTGACTTTATGACATTTTCCATTTTCTAATGCAGATTGTTGTTTCCATTCTTAGTCTCATCAACAGCAAGCTAGCACCTGCATTATATAAATACTAGCAGAGCACCAGAAAACATCCTTTACAAAGTGGAATTGTAACTCACATGACAAGTCTCTTCTCTGTACGGCAGCTTTTAGTCTGGAAAAAAATGGGTGTGCCCTGTGTGCCAAAATCTGCTAGTTAATGTCATTTTGTCTTTTTTATTATTACAACCAAATGGAACTTAATCTCAAAGTTACTGGAGAGAACACCTGACCAAACCTTATATGGGGCTGTATGTGGCCTCACCATACATATAGAGAGTTGTTAAACATTACTTGAGGAATAGCTGAGCCCTGAACTGTGCGGGTTGGCATGATGCAAATGAAAAGACATCAAAGACCACTAGAAGACTAAGGACTACATTTTTCTAGAAGAGGAAAGAAAGAAAGAAAGAAAGAAAGAAAGAAAGAAAGAAAGAAAGAAAGAAAGAAAGAAAGAAAGAAAGAAAGAAAGAAAGAAGGGGGACAGCAAACATGTTTAGAGGATACTTAATTTCCTAGAGTAGATTGAATAGTGTGAAATTCAGATGGTCTAAGTATGCACAGTATACCAGAAGCATGCTGTTGATCTCTGAGTTTTATCAGTGACCCATTTCAGGGTTAGACAAAAAATCTGTTATTTCTGATTTTCTGATTGTCACTGAAACAAGATGACAACGATTTCACACAAACTTAGTAATATGATTATACTGTGGGTTCTTTTTGTTGTTGTTGTTGTTGTTGTTGTTGTTGTGGGGATATAGAAACTAAAATAAGTAGAATGAATATCAGAAATAATAGCTTTACTCCACTATAACTTATGTCACCTTGGCACATTTTTTTGGAGCAAAACAATTATGAGATAAGGTAAGACTATATTTGATTGATACTACATTGGGTCTTTTGGTCTGTTGTACAGGGTATAGCAAGAGTGTTTTTGCTAGCAGTATGGTAGTTGTTATTCTGACATCAATGACAAGCACAAAAGACAAAATGCAAAGTCAATGAAATCAACATATTTTTACTGCAGACTTGCTTAATTTCTTTCCTCACAGGTTAAGATAATTCAGCTAGAGGAAATGCGTGGCAAATAGAGTGGGGTTTTTTTCATTATTTCCAATAACGTTTCAGTGATTTTTGTGCTAAAGAGAGTAAAATGTCATGACTATCTTCACAGGATAGTAGGCTTCTTTTAATACAAGAAAATAGCAGGAGAAAAAACCAAGCATACAAGAAAGCATTATTTTTTGTAGTCATCTAAGTACCATATTTAAAAGCCACAAAATACCAATTGCCTGGGTTAAAATAAATTCTTCTTAAAAAATTTTAAGATTTTAATGAGATTTTATTTTACATATGGACTATACAAAGTATCTTTACCATTAAAAAAAAGAAGTCAAGACAGACTTTATCTGTTTGACTGCTTAAAGTCTAAGAAATGAATTATCCAATTCAAACCACTCAATTTTTGGGTTAGAAAATGAATCCCCCACTCAACCTGACAATATGAAAGCTGAAAGGCTTCAGCTGAAAACAAATGAAAACAGTCTAGTCACCCAAATCCCTTAAAATACTCAGAGATTCATCCTAGCACTAGCCCATTCTCCATGATGTACAGCTGTACTCGGTAATGCTGCTACGACCTGTGCAGCTTTTGGCTCTGGCCTTAAAAACACTGATGGTAGGATTGCCACTGTAGTGCAGGGGTCAAACCTTGATAAGCCGAACTTTTGTCAACATTTTAAGAAATATTTATCTGGCCACAAAAGTACTTTCCAAAGTATCCGCTCATATAATTGCAATCCTACCTTTGGCAACTCCAGATAGGTGTATCTGAACTTGTAGGAAACCTTTTCTTTCAAGATGTGTATGCCTTACGTTAGATGAGTGAGGGGAAACTTTGGAAGGACAATGGAAGCAGGAGAAAACAGGCCAGCAGCTGCTAAGTGCAATAGTACAGTGGTGGCTCTATGCCCTTTTCTCCTCCCTCTAAGAATTCCAACATTTTAAATGGCAGCTATTAAACGGAATTAACTCCACACAGATTAGTCAAGTACAGCATGAGTAGACTGCAGTTCTAAGCTATTTTTTGATCTATTCAGTTAATTATGATTCTAGGTTATCAGAACTGAATAAGCACAGTACGTCCTGCTGGAAACACCTATTCTCTGATAATTGCATTCAGTAAAGCACTACATCATGTGTCAAGGAGCTGAGTTGAAATTCGTTAATAAAAATCATAAGGAAACCCTTTAATTAAAGTAGCAGAAAATACTATTTGGATTCAAGGGACAACTTCTGAAAGTACTGTGTTAACGGTTTTAAAGTAAAGGACTTCTGAACTGCAACCTGATTTTAGTAATTTTGAAATCCAGGTGCTACAGTGCAGTGAATTGATCTCTCTCCTGAATGCTGCCCTCAAAATTCTCAAAAACATTTAAGATCAAGAATTGAAGCAGATACATCATTGTCTCCAGAATATAATTTACCAGACCATGCTTGAAGTATATGAAATATATATCTGACTTGTCTCACTCTGCCATAAAATGTAAATACTCCAGATGAATGTACAAAAAGTGCACCAAAAAAAAAAAAAGTCAGAACATTATTCACTTGGCACAATAACAAAACAAACACTTCCTAATAATATATAGCTGTATTAAGTTTTCTATTTGGAAGTTAAGCACTCAGGTATGGGAGCGGGTGGTGTATCCCAAATCATCATGTTCACCTTTCAACTTTCTGGATTTGTAAAACAGGGACATTTCTATTATATACACTCTGGTAATCTCAGATTGCTGTCACATATTCTGATTTGGATTCAATCACTTCACAGAGAAGAATCACTTCACCGGGAGGAAAATCTGATTATACTTTTCCAAAACATACTTGTTAAAAAGAAAATTCAGGATGTCCATGTGCCAGACTCTAAGTCCTAGACTCTCAGTTTCTCTTGCTCATCAGGAGGACACCCTGGAAAATAGCTAGACAGTACTTTCCTAGCTTCTGGTCAGCAAATTTCAGATGCTGATTCTACACAAAATCTGAAGAATGCCTGAACTATACAAATTTTGTGAGGTTTAGTGATTCTTCCGAGAGATGTGGATCTGGTTATTCTGTGACTGAACATAATTTTCTGGGAAATAAGAGTAACAAAGATAAACTATGTCCCTAGATAATCTAGTATATAATAAACCTGTAATCAGCTACCAGATTGGTGGTGTTTGAGCATTTCTAGATGGTCTGGAGGCATTGTTAGGCAGTGACACAGGACTGCATGGTAGCTGCTTCTCTTTCCATACATTTTTAAAAACTCTGTCAATCTACGCTGTTGAATTTTTCGAGCATTCACACTTGCCATATGCAGGCATACTCAAGCACAAAACCACACAGACATGAACTAAATAAATAGAGATCAAGTGTATTTTAGGAGGAAAGTACTAACCTTTCACCCAAGTTCTTATCAAAATAAGATAAAATTCACAGAATATAAGCCCCTGAATGTCTGGCAGAAGTGAGAAATGAGGACTGTGCTTGCTTAGGTGCCAATAGCCTAGATCATGAGAAGAAAACTCCAGCAGCAATTTCTTCTGCACGTATAGTAATCTTTCTGTTCCCCCTGCCACAACCCCTCCCCTTTTTTCTTTCATTAAACCATTTTAGGTATCCTCCTTATTTGCCTTCCAATGGTGTATACAGCTCTCTACTGCTCTCTCATGCTAGTTTAATAACGACTATCAAGAAAAAAATCCCTTCCAAGAATATGAAGTAGAAAAGGGTAAATAAAATAAAAAATAGAGGGTAAATAAAATTTCATTACTTTCATGGCTGATTTGGGCATTTTAATCCTTCCTTTCTTTATTAAGATACTTTAACGTGGGAAGAGAGGTTCAACTCACAAATCACATATGCACACTTCTTTTGCCATGTAGGATACACTCATGCTATCCTGACATGTAAGATCTGAATGTTTGACACTGGTAAATTTAAATTTCCATTTGGCCCCATTACTTATTGGCTGATGCTTCTTTGCAATATAAACTCTGCTGTGCAACCATACTGTAAACATTTTGCCTTTCTGTTAAGCTGTACTAGAACTACATTATTTTCTGGAGGCTAGAATACTTTTTTGAGCTGTACACAAGCTATCAAACTTCAGTGGCACTTAAAGCTATCACCAGAATAACAGACTCTTACTTTTTCATCCTACAAATTGCTGTAAAAAAAGCATGTGCATGCACACACATGCACAAGCCCAGATTTTGCACACATGCATACGTAGACAAATGGGTACCACTATTGTATGTATCAATCCAGTTCTTATTGTTTAAAGATACTGGTAAAGATGGACAGAATTGAAAAAACAAGCCCGGAACAGATATTTCTTACCATGTGCCACCCAGCCATGTTTACACTGATCACAGGTTCTCAGGTTAATCTTCCCTGGCTGAAAACATTCACATGTGCAATTTACCAGTGTACAGCGGATGGCCTGGAAAAAGGAACAGAAAACACATGTTAGTGTATTTCTTCCTGCTTGTACAAATTTATTGTGATGGCTAGAATGATGTGAACTGTATAGCAAAATACAACCTTCTAACATTCAAAGCCTTGCTCCTTTTTAATGTAGAAATTAATTTTCTTTCAAAAAACATATGTCAGTATGTCCCATGGAGATGAATACATTCCTAAAATCTTTTAAAGATTTGCTCTATGTTCTTTAGGAAAAAAAAAGTTGGTAGGATGAGGATGCTGTAGGAGTTCCATAAATATCCTTGTTTTACATCAACTTCATGAAGAAAGAAAGTTAGTAGTGATGTCTTACCATAGGAATATACCAGTTTCAAATCCAGAGTAAAATTAGGAAACAAAAACATATGGAAAGGAAACCTACAGATATATTTCCCCTTCCTCCATGGAATCTAAAGGTTATTTTTGGATTTCCTTTTTGGGGTTCACCTAAGACATAACTCTGCTGCAGAAAGAAGTAATGGATTTTATGTGCTCCCAAAACAATAAAATTATCAAGGTACAAGAATAGGACCGGTTCAAAAAACATCTTGTAATTTGCCTTTACATCTCTCACCTTCTCCAATATCTAGGCATAGCCTTTTACCTCTTAAATGTCGTCATTTGTTAAACACGTATTTCTCTGTTTCAAAGTAGCAATGCTAAAACTCCATGCAGAGATCTCAAATTTGCTTAATAATATACCTTCCTTAATAATAGACTTTCTCATCTCCATTTTAAAAATTATTTCAAAAATTACACTGGTTTGCTTTGACAAGGGCTAGATACAGCCACAGAAAAGAGAATATAAATTGAATGAGACACTTTCTAATGTAACAGACATATGTTTTTAAATAGTGTAGAAGATGACCTGTGCACTTCAAACTGCTACTGATAAATTTATGGCATGCATTTAGATGTAATTTGCATGGAGATTTCTGAGACAGAGAGGCTTATTCTGATCATTCACAGATTAACAATCTACTGTAACTACCAGAGCTGCCAGGAAAAGATATCTCTATAGATTTAGATGCAATCAATGATTACTTGGGGGCTAAGGTGGGGGAAGGGTGCTTGGTACGCATTGCCACAGAGATACTGAAGAATTATGAAGACTCTTACCTTTTCTGAAGAATTAATACACACACTCACACATACTTTCCATACCAAAAATAATTATCTTAACTGTAGTGACTTTAAAAAAATTACATTCAGCATTAGTTTGGCCCGGCTAAGCTCCTTGGCCACAGACAATGAAAAAGCCTCAGAAGTATTTTAAATGTTTGATCCCGTTACTTATTTATCTGCATCAGACAGAAATGTAAAGACATTTATAGTTCATGGATACATTTAATATCTGCATTTCTCTGACAAATTTCTGTTACAAGAGTCCTTTATTCCTCTTATCTTATCTGCTCCTTTACAACCTTTTATTCTCAAAAACCTGGTGGGGAAAAAAAATCCTGCTCCATAATGCCTGACACTTCAAGGCCTCATTCCCAATGTCACCTGTCCAATTACTCATTAGCCAGGTTATAAAACACTGCTCTATGGATGTGTGATTAAAAGAATTAGTAATATGAAATATAAGGGTACCAAAGAAGTGCTGACCGTGCAGGAATAATATATGTGTTTGTGGGTTATGAGAAAAAAAATCTCCTGGAAGGTCCTGTTTCATGTTCAATAGTTTATTGACTTGGTAATATATCAGGACTACACTGGTCAGTAATGGTGTTCTTTTGCTAATATGTTCATTAATTAATGAACTCAGTAATTAATTGTACTGCAAGAAGGAGGTCTTTCAAAATGGGATTCTTGCTTTACCATAGAAGATTTTCTCACATTCACCACCTTTTCCAGATCTCGGCACCAATGTGACATACATTGGTTGTATTTGATGTTATTTTGATTTGTTCGTGTCATTTACAGTGCATGTAAGAGGTGTAATATAGTGCAGTACACGTACTAGATGAAACCCTGACATTTGGAAGAATCGCTTTATTAAGGCTCATCAGCATTTCCATTATAACCCTATCTACTTTTGGCCTAGAGGTCAACAGGTTGCCTGTAAAAATTTGATTCAGCTTGAACTTGAAATACAGTGTTTCAGCCTAAGAGTAAATTTTATTACATACGTTCAAAAATTATCCATTTAGCCATGATAGATTATAAACTGGGGGAAAAAGTTTAGAGGTTAGATGTTTCTTTTCCTCTTCTCTGAGTTAAAGAGAGTATTGATGATGTAAAGTGTTGAACTAATTAATTAGTATGATTTCTATCTTTTACACATATTGCCTAAAAAATTCACCCAAATTTTTCAGAAACATGAAAATACCAGCTTTTTCCTCCAATAAATAAATCTGGAAAGTCTTCAAAAAGAGCTATGCATTTTTATAAAGAAATATGGATTGGCACAAGAAAATCAAAAGATAATTAGCACGGCCGAAACATTCAGCCTGGCCTTACTTGGCTGCTTTTTCTGCCAAGGGTTTATGTTGATGCCAGCTTGTAATTTGGTTTCAGTAGTTTCCCATTCCACCACGGAGAATCCCATGCATACTTCTGAATGATGAGGATTACCCCTCAAGCTGCAAGATGCTCATTTAGGACTGGAAATACTTATTCTAATTCATGTTCTGGCTTGATTTTGGGCAAATTATTTTGTTAGCCTGATGCATACATTCCCTAAACAACAACTAGACACAATGACAGTGAACTGCTGCCAGGGCAGATGCAACATAAATTTGGAGGCATTCTATAATAGTAGAGGCTATTGAAAATCTCAAATAGAATTTAGCCTTTATTTCAAAGATTAATTTTACACTTTACGCAGTTAATTCCGAATTCTTGTAACTACCTGAGATCACTAAAATACCCAGCATGAAGCCAATGCAACTTGGTGACGAGAAGATTCAAGACACTGAAAACAGTGTGTGATCCAACACACAGGGTCAGAACGCTAACATCCATTAACATGAAAGAAAGTACTGTGCTTGGAGACCTTCACGATGCAACCAGCAAATTTACTGGGCCTTGCAAAGATATGCCTCACAATTATAAACAGTATTTTTCAACTGTTTTTCAATACTACTTAACTTGGGAATACAAGTCACTGACAGCTTGTGCAACAGGCTCAGGAATGCCAGAAGGGCATCTGAAGGTGAATGTGGCATCGATTAACCTAAGAATCCAAATTTTTAACGCAGACCTTCATTCCCCGGCAGCAGATTTTAAGGTACAGTAGCTGGTGTTCTTGTAGGTAGCAGAGTGGGTTGGTGTAACAGTGGTTGGATATCTGGTACTGCTTAATTTTAAAGGGGTGGGGTGGGAAGTGGGGATAATAAAAAGATCCCGGATGTAGCAGCTAAATATTGCAACAATTGTTCCAACCCATTAAATGGTAGGTATAAAAATCCAAGGGTGTACCAATGTTAGAATTTTGCCAGAAAGTGCTTCTGAAAGAGTTTAGCTAGGCATTCCAGAAGTCACGCACTGTAATTCTGCCTTCCCAAGATTTTGATAAAAAGTTTATGTAATGGGACTTTGCATACTACACTATTTTCTAGGGAAAGAAACAGAAATTTTCCCTGACTGAGATTTTCCTCAGAAACTTCCCCAAGGAAGGCAGAAAGAAAACAGAAGGAAAAGAAACCAATGAATATTGAAAGGAATACTAAAATCAGCAGACAAAGCCTCCTCCATATTAGCTGATAGGGAACCATGCATTTAGATGACAACTTTCAGGTTAACACCTTAAGTACGCAACAAAACACGGTTTCCTGCATACACCTCCTTGAAACATGCATGCTGTTATATTTTACCCTGTCAATGGCCTGCAGTTAACAGGAATTCTCAGATATTTTTATACATCCCTTTCACTGAGTTCCTAACATAATGCTTCTTGTATACCTGTCAAAATCACAGTCGCCCTTGAGGACCTATGCAGGAAATGGGCTGGACTTCAGTAGAATAACTTAAAATAGTTTATACTACTGATTCCTTAAATCCTAAAACTTTAAAATTGACATTGAGAAATATCCTGCAGCTCTCTTTGAGATCTTCTGCCTGTAAAGCATAATGCAAAAAGAAATAACTGCCTAATACGTACCGCATGCCGTCAGTACACCTACGCATAAGTTTGTATGGCTATTAAAAGATGTTAGACCTGACTTCTGTGGGTTTCTCCTAGACCAAGGATATTAATTTAATATTGTTTGGGTGATTTGATTATATCTAAAAAGTAAATATTATTCACATGTTAATAGAAACAGCCTATAGCAGTAATGGAAAAATCAATCATTCTGGCTATTCTGCAGAGCTTCCAAGAGATGAGAGTCAATAACCTACCATGAAAGGGATCACAGCGTGGGAGAAGAAGGAAAACATGTAAAGAAGAGATATGATTCCTTCTCTGGAGTACTTACAAGTGATCATAAATGATGGAGGCAGTTTTAAATGATGCAACATTCTGGAGAGACAGAGCAGTTCTGCAACAAAACTTCATAATGTAACTTGTGATGAGGCTTCAAGAGTTATGTGAGGTTGAATAGCATCTTACTAAAGCCTCAGCCACATCTTTCTATGTGGTGGCAGTGTCAACAGAGTCTTAATCTTAATGCCCTTGCCTCACCTTTCTCAAGTACAAAAAGGTATTTAAAAAATGTCTCCTTTCCACATCTATAATACATCACCGTGCACCTGAATACATAACAGAGTCTACTATACTCACTCTCTGCATTGATGTTCCATCTACCCTTCTAATGTGTCTCCCATACACTCATCCCACAAAGCTCACAAAATCTAAATCCACTGTTACCACTCACGGAAGCATGAGGCTTGAGGATAATTTGGTCCTGTGAAGTCTTTATAGTGAGACAGCAAACCAGCAAACTGGTGCATAAGTGCAGTTCTTGACAGCTGCATTAAAGTCAGTAAGACTAAGCAAGTATGCACTCTACACAAATGTGTTAGTTAGCAAAGATGCCATGGGTTTTAAACACACACACATATACACATATGTGTACTTGAAATTTAGATTTTGTATAATAAAGATTTTGTATAATGGCAATTCACAAGTTCTCTGTATTTTTGTAATACAGGCAAGAACTTTCCATATTTAATTGACAGAATAAATGATCTCATTTATGATTTTAAAATCAATGACCGTTTAGGTGTTCTATGTCAATGAATCGAATATTTGTGTGAAATTACAAGAAGTGTTGGAAGGGTAAAAACAGAAAGCACTTTTTGCAGCTTATGTCTCAACTTTAAGAGAGACCCAAACACAACATGTTAAATTAACATTTTCTATCCATTGTCAAACAGTTTTACTCCGTACTGAAAATGAAAATTACATAATTTTGAACTAATATTTCATTGAAAGTAAATAACACTGTCATTAGGAGAACAATTTGAAGTCATGCAGCAGATGATCTTGAGACATGATGACACACCAAAATAATCAAAGTTAATGAGTAAAACTAATGAGAAACACAAAGATCCACTCTTGTTTTGCTGTATGCTGACTCATGACAGAATAAGTTATGAAGCAGAAGACAAAAGATAAGTTCTGCAAATGTTTCAACATTTATTTAACAGAAAGTCTCTTCTGACTTTAATTTTCTCATTCTCTTCCTTTGTTATAAAGCAAAGAAGATAAAATCTGTCTATTTGACATTATTGCTCAGCGCAGAACTCTACCACACTATAGTTCTAGGTTCATAGTTTTTTCTTTCTTTTTCAGAACACATATTATATGCTCTTTAAAAAGCTCTTAAAAGATCTGTCACTCCTCTTTTTTACTGCTTCATGAATCCAAATAAATATTTTTTTCCTGCCAATTAAAAACTTTTTAAAAAGATCACAGCAAAACTTCTGCTGTATAGATGGCAAGAAGATCCCAATGAAATCACACTATTTTTAATAGCTAGCAAATCAGGTGTAGAATATAGTTTATTTTCAAATTAACACCAAAAGGAGGATCATTTGTATACTGACATGTAGGAAATGCACAATGTAACCTTCCTGTAATGAGATTGCTATTACAGGGAACTGTTTTGGTTTAAAGCCAGCTGACATCTAAGCCATTTGCTCACTACACTCGCAGTGGGATGAGCGAGAGAAATCAGAAAAGAAAAAGTGATAAAATTTGTGGATAGAGATAAAGACAGTTCAGTAGGTAGAGCAAAAAACCCACAAGCAAAATAAAACAAGTGATTAATTATCCCCCTTCTCATGTACATTTTAACTTCTAAGAAAGAAGGAGAATTGGGGTGGAAGTGCTTGCTGCACTTTCTTCAGAAAAAAGCAGGCACATGCAGAAGTGTTTCTGTCTCTGCGGGGGGACCATATACCTCCATCACATAATTCTGGTACAAAAATGACAATTTTGAAACTCAGCTAAAATGTTTGTATGGGTAATTCTGCAACCAAAATACTGGAATGGAAGAGAGGAAAGCCTTGATACTGATCCTGGGTCTGTCACTCCCATAGATGAACTTACTTAACCACTCAATCTATAACTGCCCAATCTGAAAAAAATGGGTAATGCTAATATGTACCATTTTCAGACATAAGGCTAATAAACTGCTCACACAACATGGTGAGGTATGAGGGAAAAGGTAAGGCAGGAACATTCAGCATTATTATTTCTTCTGTTGGCACAAAAATTGTAACAGATTTTTTTAATAATACAAGTTTACTTTGATTTGCCATTAGTAAATGAATGATTTTATACATAGGAATCACCTAGAGAAAATAACTTTAATTAATAGATTAACATTACTAACTTCAATATTGATAGCCTAATAATGCTTTGTCCAAAACAAAAAACAATTAGGGGGAATTTACTTTGCATTTGAATGGTCTGAAACATTCACATAACGCTATGATATCTTTGATCTCCCTCCCATTTAGAGATACACAAACATCTTCTGAGTTATTCACTGCATTGCAGTATTTTATTAGCAATTTCATATCACATTATATTAGTATTGCTTCTTGTATTTATTTTCAGTAAATACAATTTGAAAGGTAATAATATTGTTATATTTCTCTGTGGCATTCAAACAAACAGTTACTAATAAATTATGAAGGGAAGGATGATAACAAGAGAGAAAGCTGTTAATAGGATAAAACAGCTTTTCCTGGAGTAAGGAAAACCTAGTCTTTAAGCATGGTATAAAACTGTTTTCAAGTCTTCTTGAGAAAGAGCTGTTAAGTGAATGGGGAATAAAAAGACAAGGAAAAAAAAGTCATTTGTAGTCTTGCATTAATTTAGGAGTTGCTCTTCAGTTCTGTCTCAGACACCAGCAAAAGGAGAAACTCGTGTTAAGAAATGCTACCTGGACTTTTCTAGAGAAATATAATGCAGAATATATGCTTTATTTTTCAGGAAGTTTCTGTGGAGCTTTCATGCTGCTTCCAGACACTCAGCTCACAGGGCCTACAGGATACTCTACAAAGACTGCAGGTACAGTATCACCCTATGCTTCTATACCGTGTAAAACTAGCCTAAGAGTCTCAGGCATCAAAGTTATTTGCACTGAAAAAATTAAGACTGACAAGTGCTTCTTTGCTTAAAATTTGAAGAAAAAACATAGTTGATTTAAGAATGAAATTCCCTGTGTCCAGGAGTCTATCAGCAAATACAGATATTTGTTCTTACAGATGAAAACCAGATTTATGCTGTGAAGCCAACCCTGTCAGCCACCGGAGTTCAGCCACATGCATTGCCAAGGCAGCAGTCGGTGTTGGATAGGTATCCAACATGCACGGGCGCACCTGCAAGAAGTTTCACATATTCTTCTCTAACCACGACTCTCCTAGAGAATAGCACTGCAAGATACACCAGGTGCTCATCTCAAGTAACCAGAACTCACTGTCCCCTTCAGAGAGCACAGGAGGCAAGTTGTTCCCACTGGTTTTACTGGCCTGTCCCGGACTTAGGATTTACTCTGCCCTGGTGAGACCCCACCTGGAGTACTGCATTTGCCTCTGGAGTCCCCAGCAAAGGAAGGACATGCACCTGTTGGAGCAAGTCCAAATAAGGACCACAACGATCAGAGGGCTGGAATACCTCTCCCATGAGGAAAGATTGAGAGAATTGGGATAGTTCAGCCAGGGGAAGAGAAAGCTCCAGGGAGTACTTATAAAAGCTTTCTAGTACCTAAAAGGGCTTGGTAGAAGGTTGAAGAGGGACTTTTTACAGGGGCATATAGTGATAGGACAAGGGGTAATAGTTTTAAACTGAAAGAGGGTAGGTTTAGATTAGATACAAGGAAGAAATTTTTTTAAGGAGGGTGGTGAAACACTGGAACAGGTTGCCCAGAAATATGGTGGATGCCTCATCCCTGGAAACATTCAAGGTCAGGCTGGACACGACTCTGAGCTACATGATCTAGTTGAAGATATCTCTGCCCATGGCAGAGGGTTGATGATGATCAACTACATGATCTTTAAAATTCCTTCCACCCCTAACCACTCCATAAGCCCATGATTCTATGAAAAGTCCAGGTTATATTTCTCTGGAAAACAAGGGCATCTTGCTGGCAACTATATTGGAGGAAGTTTACTGAGACTCCTATAGTGTGGTATCAGCCTTGCTATTCACAACAGACTTTTACTGCCTCACAGAAAATGTTTCAGAATAAAGCATGTAAACCAATAATTCAAAACTTGTGATGTAGAAATTAAAACCAAATATGCTCCAAAAGTTTTAATTTTTCCTCTAGTATCTCAAAAAAGACATAGAACCTGTGGATGTTGCATGAACATGGAAGGAAATTGTCAATATTTTTTTACATTATGTGGACTATTGGGTCAGTAATCCACAAAAGAGGATTTTTTTCAATAGATTATAAGTGGTTCAAAAAGAGTTACTTAAATATATTAAATCAAATAACAAATCTAGTAAGCCTAATATCTGTTCTTCATCTATTATTTCTCCACAAATCAATCAGAAGATGATGAAAATGTTAAAAGTCTTAAAGATGATCAGATAAATAACTCATAATCTCTAGATTAGTTTTGATCAATCTCAGTTAGTCTGTCCAGTAAAAATTACAAGTGAAAACATGTAAATATGCAAATATATCACTTTTAACAAGTAAATACTAAAAGTATAAGAAAAATGTAAATGTCCACACAAAATTATGTTAGCAAAAGCAGTTAGATTTTTTATTTTTCACCCTTTTCTTCTATTAGTTGAAAGAATAAGCAACATCTGATTTAAACAAAGTAAACTGCAGCACGGCCCTGGAATGGCTATTTCTTTCTGTTCATTTATTCAGGAATTCTCCTTAAAGAATATCACAAATACATTGTTTATTTTCTAATCTGCTCTTCAGGAAGTTTTGCCTTTCAGGATTTTCTTTCCTTCTCAGATGTTATTGCTTTCTGGATTCTAAATGACAGGTTTTCAATTTGGCAAAAAGAATTATGTGGATTTACACTGTACTGTGCTGCATTTTAGCCACTGAAGATAAATAGGGGCTCTACAGAAGTTAAATAAAAGAACCATAATGAAATATTTTATTGTTTTGAAAATAATTACAAAAAGAAAATAATTTTTTCTGTCTCTTCAAGGTCAAAACTCCATACTATGTATCCTGTTCTGAAGTTATACCCTAAAGCAATAACTTCTTATTTACATTAATAAAATACTCGATCCTGCTCTGTTCCTTCAGTGACCAACCTTGTCAGCCACAAAACTGATACTATAAGCAAATAAGAACAAGAAAACCACCCAACTTTTTTTTTTGCCTCTCCCCCAAAAAGCCAGACTAATAGTAGAAAAATTTTCTCTTCATTACATGAAGTAATTCATTACTTAAATATACATTTCTTTTATTAATGTAACTTTTAAATTTTGCTTCTTTGGTATTTCCTGAAAACAAAGCAATGGATATTTTTTCATTAATGTTCACTAAAGAATATTCTATCCCTTCACATTATGTAGGAGAGAGAAGAATTCCTGTAAGTGTGAAACATGTGTCTCTTTGGCCAGAATGGAACATGACACACACACACACAAAAAAGAATATATATATAATAAAACCAGAGAGAGAGAGAGAGAGAGAGAGTGAGAGAAGAGGGAGAAGGGGGGCAGGCAGTGGAGGGAGAAATGTTATTGGTTTTCTCAGAAGGATTTTCTTTTATACATAGCTTTATCCTATAATTTTGTCCCTGTTGGGCACACTGCCTAAATTTAAACACAAACAGTCAAGCAATGAAGAAACATTACCACATTTACTGTGAACAAAAACTCCCAGTTGTACAGTGAAATTTTAATACATTTCAACTTATCTCTTTTACTAATGGGGAGAGTACAAACCCTTCAGGAATTCGCTCTGCAAACTGGTAATTACAGTAGACTCACTTTTTTATAATGCATATGTATAGTCAGACACAAGAAACATAGCTGCCCTTTTGATGTAGGTTACAATAGGAATGTTTAAAAAAAATTATGAATATCTCCTGCAATTCTAAAGGAATGTGTTATTTCATGGGAAGTTGTCCTTTAGCTATACTAAAGAACAGAAGTATATATAACATAATATAACATATATATATTTGCTTTTATAATCCGAAGCACAGCCTTTATTAGGCTGTCCTTTTTTTTGCAAGTAGGGACTTTTTTGTTTTGTTTTTTTGTTGTTGCTGTTTTCCTAATGTACTTACTGGTACAAGGCTGGTTTCCATTCTACAGTATCATGTAAGAGTTCAGAAGATTTTTGTTCTCCTTTCACAATCTTGAAGTTTAAATATTTTTGATCATCAACTTTATGTCTCATTAAATCATTATAACATACATTTAAAAGCACTATTGTAATTGCATAGATTTACAAAATACAGTGTCCAACTCACCTAAGATAGGACATGCTTTGTCTGGCGAAATATGTTTGTAGTGCATGCAAGGAGAGATTTAATTTAATCTGAGGATGTGTGAAATCAAAGTAGGATCTACTGCCAAGTCATACATACAGACAACATTTATCTTTAACACAGTAATGATAAGACATGGCTATATGTTAACAAAACACCCAAACAAACAAACAAAAACAAAGTACAAGACAAGTAAGGGTGTGCAAAAACCCCCATATTTCCAGGTCTTTTATGGTTTGCTCCACTATTTCTTAATGCCTATCAACTGACTATACCACTCGATTCTGCAAATACTCACAACCACAATCTTTGTGTTTTGATATATTCATATCCACATTCTTTAAAGGTAGAAAAAGTATCACACAAATCATTAATTAAATCATTGTGTGCACTAAGAACAACACACAAAAAAATCATGTGAGGATTCCTGTTTCTGGTGTTCCTGTAAAAAGGCACATCTTCAAAACTGCCAGAAGAGCAAGCCACACAACCTGGCATTTTTTGAGCTGCATTTTCACCAGTTTGCAACACCCAGCTCAGTGGAAACACAATCTGCTTATCTCTGTTAAGGAGATCCTGTGTGTTATGTTGGTTAAATGGTAACATGAAACATTTGCAAGTTTCTCTTAATATGGAATAGCATATTCACAGCCCAAGACCCTCACAAGCAAATTCACTAGACCCCGAGGCTCCATTCTCCAAGCAGAGAAAGTTTTAATTACAAGGAAACAGTGTAAGTTGGCGTCGATGATTACTCACAATCACCAAAAAGGAATCAATGGCCAAACGAAAACTGTAACAACAGTGATGGTGAAGGTCTCTCCTGTAAGACCTTTAAAGATACTTTCCATGGAGGTCTTACTTAAAAGCCATGAAATTTCACATGAGCCAGAAATTTTAATTTCCCTTATTACTGAAGAGTAGCTTTCTTACAGATGTAACCCTGTTCTCTACAGAGGCTTTTTTTGGCAGTGAAAATATTTCATTTAAAGGTAAATTGTTAATGACTGTGGAATTACTTAACTTTTTTTTTTTTTTTAATCAAAGAAATCTGATATTGACTAAATGTGAAGAGACTCATTCTCATTCCGAATTAAGAGATTTGGTACAATCAGACTGAGCATCAGACTAAAGGTGCTACACTAGAGATACTAATGAAAGGCACAGAACTTAATGTGTGTATGCATGTTAAGCATTTTACTTACTCTAAAATCTACAAACTGCTAGGAGAGTGAGAACTATGTGGGCCAGCAGACCTGTGAGTGTAAACATTCGTCACAGTAACAAAAGTAATTTTCACGGAATAGAAGTTATATTCCATATGACTTGTGGCTCTGGCTGACACAATACTTAGGATGTGCTTAGTCTGCAAGTTTGTTGAAAGCATATGGGAGGTAACACAAACTCATCTTTCAAATTACCTTCACCACTGTACATCATAATTGTCACAGTGATTTCTGTCTCAGGGTGGGCAGGGGAGACACAGAAGCTCAGTCTCGACTTGAAATCCATATCTTATGCTAAAATGTCACTTAATTTCTAGATTTCAGAAGCAGTGTGAGGAGAAACAAGAGACAATATGTCCCAGATTATGACTCTTTTTGTGTAGAAGAGAGCAGATCCAGCCACATTTCTAAATGGAAGAAACAGTATCTTCGCAATGAATATGCAATAATGCAGCTGCATTTCTCTTCCTGACCTACAACTTTCATTTCATTTCTGAGGATTCACAGAAAGGAAGCTCCGATCAACTTGGAAAAGACACTGCTTCCTTTAATGTCCTGTCACATGCAAAAGTGAGCAAAGTGTCTTTTTAACAACTTTCATTAAAAAAAAAAATTACAATAGTAAAACTGTTTGTACGACGTGGGTGTAAAAACACTATACGTGAGACAATTTGAGATAAAGGCTTTATCTAATGAAAGCATTCCAGACCATGGACAGTGACCCTCATTATTTATTTCTTGATACTTCCTAAATTTTAGTACCCAGTTCAATTTAGGACTCAATTTTGCGAAGTGTAAAGGACCTTCAATACATGCAGAGGTTCTGAAGATGTTGATGTTAAGTAACTTTCATCCTCGTTATCACTCCTCCTTTTTATACGATTGTGTTTAATAGCTGATGACATGGGCAGAAAATAAAACTAATCAGAATCAGGTGGCTGCAGTTTAAGGAGATAGTCCTGAGTAATGCCTGAGACAACATAAAGTAATTTGCTGACAGTGAAGCTAGAATAAATTTTATGTTGGGGGGCAGTGTTGGAGGGAGAACAGAAACAGTTTCTTGTTTTCTTACTTGTTTAACTGACGGCTGTCTGAAAATTCTGTATCTGTTTAAAACACAAGAAGCAGTAAGCAAGGAAAAACTAATTTTTAAGCATAATTCCAGGAAGATGACAAAAAAAAAAAAAAAGTCTAGGAAGATTACTACACAGTAGAAATGCTTTTCACATTTGTCACCAGTCCTATAAATACCATTGCCTCCTGTGTTACACCTGCATATTTATTGCTATGTTAGGTAAGAAATGCTAGCCTGCTACCACAGTTTCTGTAACAGTAACATGCCCCTGAGCACCAAAGCAAGTAGTTAAGAGATGCTATATTTCTTGCCTCTGACCTTACAAATTTATCACAGAATCACAGAATATGCTGAGTTGGAAGGGACCGACAAGGACCATGGGATCCAGCTCCTGGCCCTGCACAGCACCATCCCCAAGGGTCACACCATGTACCTAAGAGTATCATCCAAACGCTTCTTGAACTCCTTAGTATTACTGTCTTGAATAGATCACAGTTATTGAACCTTAATTGGGCCAAATGACTTTCAAATTGTTTTTGAAAGATCGATGTGCAAAACCCTTCATATAAAAAAACAGGACATTATACATTTAAATACAGAATCAGTTTTTCTTCTAATCTCTTATAACAGCTTAGCAATCACATATATTTATTTATAATCAGTTGAGAACTCAGATACTAGACTGGACCAAAGGGGAAAAAACTGTAGTTGTTTTGTTTACATTTTCCATTGCTTTTGTGTTTTATATAGTGACAGGAGTGGTCACCAGGCTGACTTGGATATTATCCATTTCTTCTTCACACTAATAGGTGACTTTATACCTTGAAATGCATGTCAAAATATTATCTCTGGACCCTGAAGTCTCATTTATCCACAAATCTAAGACAGATTAGGCAATGAGAATAATGACTTGGTTGTGACAATCTGTTCCTGTATCTCAGATCTGCTATAAGGAAAATTGTACTCACAGCATACCTAAACTTCGAAAATTCTTCAGAAAAAGTAAACCAACTAATGAAGAACAATTTCTTTTTTTTTCTTTAATGAACATAAGCTATTTTATTAAATAAAACTCATCTATTTGGACATGTGCATTCAGCAGAAAATGACAACAGGTATACAGATGTCCCAAAGGCTACCTTATGCAAAAGAATGTATTCTAATACGCTGCATTAAAGTAACAGCAACTTTTGCCACTTAGCAGCATACATTGTATTTGAACCCATTTATCTTCTAGTTTATTTCAATAAAAGGAGTAAACAGTGTGCTCACTTGTACCTTGTATTTATCAGATCTTGACTGTCCATTTTGATTTGTCAGTGTTCAGGACCTTTAAAAATCAACGCATATCCTCACAGACAAAGTTGAGTGAATTTAGTGCATTCCCAGCTTCTTTTACAAGCTCTCTCCCAACTTCATCCAGAGGAATACAATATTCAGTGCATGTTTAATATTTCCTTCGTTTGCCTTCTGTCATGCTGGTGTTAGATCTCACCAAGTGTAGCATCAGCTACAGTAATCCTGCTGCTACTCGCTACACAAGTGCAAAGCGTATTCTGTGTAAATAGGAATGTTCTCACTCCCTATGCAAAGACCAGTGTGCAGGCTCTAATCCAGCATGTATACTTAGGTGCACATGCTGTGCTCATGCTAAGCCCTGTATTTATTCCTGTCATAGCACCCTGCAGTTTATCACAGGACAAAAGTTACTTTGGTCACCGTATAATATGCAAATGCCTTGCAGCAAATACATATACATACTGTGCACATTGGTGGAAAAAGCAGACCAGGCTAGTAGAAAGTGAAATGGCTTGGTGTGGGCAAAACACTGGCCCAGAGCATTCCCATTGCAATCGAGACTTGTCCTGTTTCGCTGAGGGCCAAGTAAGCCCATCACTTTTCAACAGTTTTACTAAATAAGAGAATAACATAGTAACCTGGAAATGTGTCAGTAACAATCTCCTTCCTCCCAAACTATAAAATTGGCAGGATTATTATAGTTTCTAAAGTACATCAGCTTTCTAGCACACTTTGAATTTATCAGCCTAAGAGAATGAAGCACAAAGCTATCAGCCTAACTGTCTAACTGAACTAATCCTGCTTTCAGCATTTTAAAGCTTGTAGGGCAGAAGGGCCGCATAGGGACACTTAAACCTGTGGTAATCATAGCAGGTATTAATGGTTGGTACTCCTTATTTTTAGGCATTGCTGTAGCTGCTCCCTAGTGCCCTTCTTCCGCAGACAAACTCAGCAGCAGTTCTGATGAGAGCTCCCGGACAGGCTCTTGCTGCCATCCTCACCATCACAAATGCCATTTCCTGAAGCTCCTGCTCTCATCTACCTACACATACGCGCATGTTATTATTAGCTGTACAGTAAATGCCTGTCTGTGTGCAGGAAGAGTTAAATCACCACACTCAGCCCTGAACTGCAACTTTTTTCTCCTGTGGGACAAAAGCAGAGGCCAGATGGAATGGTGTCCTCTGTCTAGACCTTGGGGTCTACATGATGGACAGGCCTAACATTAAACAAGCACGCACTACAGAGAGGACCAAATCCAGCTCTAAGAAACTCATGTGTCACCTCATAGCCAGCAGATTTTCCTGATGAAAAGTTCAAGTCACAATGAGACAAATGGGAGAGTTTTCTCTCATTTTTGTGAGAGTTCCACCAGGCCATAATTAAAAGCAATATTTAGCCTAGCACAAATTAGTGATTGGTAAAAACAAGATGCAATCACAAGCACAGGCTCTTTTCTCCACTCTACTTACCACCTAATACTCTTTGGTGTGAAAACAGGTCTGGAAATTGTTTAAAAGCCGCCTTTCTGGTGAGAATTCCAGAGTTTTTGGGTAACAGTTCTGCCAGACACACCACAAAAACAGAGTCTATTACAGTATGTTGATAAGTCTGTTCCTACTCCTAGGAAAAGCCAGATGGTGCAGAGGTGTGTGATAGTAATTTCTAAACCAAAATAAATAAATAAGTAAATAGAAAACCCCAAAATAGTTGTGGTTAGTTTCAGTTTAAGGATCAAATTCAGGTCAGTTCCACTTTATCCAGACTGATTCACTTATCCCTATTATTATTTGATTGCTGACAGTGCTCTTGCTGCTGTGAAATCCTCAAAAAGAAAAGGAATTTAACTTCAGGAGTTTAAAAACAGACATAGAGGAACAAGATGTGCTAAGTAGCTAAGAAGAAATTCAAAGTAATGAAATTGCTTTCCCCTAAATTTCTAACAAATTTAATAAAAATTTTCAACGCTTTCACAATTAAAAAGAAATCAACATTCTTTATAAATTCATCTAAATTTAATTGGAGACTTGAACTGTGCACAGGCTTTTGGTATTTCAAAAAGCAGTATTTACATGAAGAAAGTATCATGCCAAAAACCAGGAAGTGATGCTCCATTAATATTCATTACATGCCAACACTCAAAAAAAAGGGAAAGAAAATGTAAGCTGCCAAGTTTATTTTGGCAAAGCTCTATGACATGATTTGTATTCAAAGCAAAATCTAGAAAAATGTCTTTAAATCAATGTAAATCCCTTTCAAATTGAAAAAAAACCCACATAAAATATAAGGAAAAAAGCACTTCTGAGTTTTAGCCTTTTTTTTCAAGGCTACTCTGTACATAAGCAGTTTAAGTGAAGTACATTGTCACAGAAGACCTACCAACTTAGGTGAGATGCACTTTTTACGGTCTTTTCAAAAAAGAACTTGATCTGTTTGTTACCAAAGAATTATAAATTAATGATATTTAATATTATTTTACCTTCCCACCTATTTTCTTTATATATATATATATATATATATATATATATCAGCATAATTTTTAAATGAGTGAGAACATCAAGTACAGAGAATAATCTCAGTTTTCTTAAGCAAAGACCAAACTACACAAGAAGATGGCAGTGGCCTTCAGTGTGGTGTTAGCATACTTCTCAGAAATGAAAACACTGATTCATTGCCTGGCTGGGCCAGAGGCAGGAAGGGGGCCAGGGATGTCCATACTGCAGAGTAGAATGAATGCCATACAGAAATTCTTAAAGCCCTTCTGCAGAGATTTGCAAAAGCAGCACACCACACACATTTGGCCACATTGCTTCTGGTGTTCAAGTAATTTTTTATAAAAGCAGGGCAGGTATTTCCCAGCAGCACAGGACCAGTACATTGAGATGCCATCGTGACGCACAGCACAAAAAATCAATCTAGCAGGTTTGTCTTCAACACAGAAACTGGAAGCCTCTGTTTACTATGTTTGAATTCCACCTACCAATTGCAGTGGCTAGAAAAACAAAGGCATTTCTGAAGCCAAACATGAAGACAAGGAACAGGTCCCCACATGACTGCATGAAGGTGTTGTTTCTAGACCAATTTCACTGACTTCCTGGGTGACTTAATGCATCTTTTCCTCAGTTCCTCTACCTTTCAATCACAATTAACAGCTCAGGAAGAGAGACTGAGAATTAACTCTGTAAAGCAGAAATTCTCAAATTAGGAGACAGCAATAAAACAACCACGTACACCCCGAAGAGTGAAGTCTGAAAAGCTACATCTGAGGCATTGCTGTCTGTACTGTCCTTCCACTCTTTTCCCACTTTCCCCACTCCATGCAAGCTCTGTCCTTTCCTGATGTCTTGAGATTTACCTTGTGCCAGCAGGCAGGGGAACACGAGGTGAGGGGGACCATGGGCTACAGGGCAGACAAAGGCATTCTCTCTGGCTACATGAAGGGCATCTCCTCTTCCCCAAACACCTCTTCTTTTGGGAAATTGAACCTGCCCAGAGTAGATCCCAGCCTGCCCAGGAGAGCAGGGCAGACTGGTCACAGGTAGCCCTAGGGCTGGTGACAGGGCACAGGACGTGAGGCATGAACACCTTTGGGCTGGGACCAGAACAAGATGAGGGAACACAGAGTGTGGATAGTTCCCAGGAGGCAGGGTTTGAAGAACGAGCCCATTAGACAAGGAGGGCTAGCAGAAACCTTGCTTGAAAGCTCTTTTCATCTGATTTAAGAGAAATTACTGGGCCGGGATTTGGGCTGGCTTAAAAAAAAGAAAAATCAGGTGTGGTGGCAGTCATCAGTAACAACTGCTAGGCTTGGCTTGAAGGGTAACTGAGGACCAGGGCTCAGGAACTGGAGAAACACTGCAGCATCAGAGAGGGTGAGTGGCAGAGGCAGGGTAAAGAAGCAAGCTTAAACCATTTTTGACCAAACAGCAGAAAGGAGGTCTCATCTGTAAAACTATTGCTTTGAAACCATTGGAGGCCATTACTGGCAGATATCCACACATTCATGCGGATGTACTACTTTTCAAAATTATCATTCAAGTCTGTTGGTATAGCAGTTTAAAATACACCTTTCAGTTGTAAGCATATATGGTAATGTTCTTCACCTCATTTAAAAATTTCTTCCCGTCTCTGAAACAGTGGCCCCATTGAGTACGGACTGAAAGATGAAAAGCAGATGCTCCCTAGGAGACTGGCAAAACTGGTAACTCAGAAGGCATCTCACTCACCTAATTACTGAGTAGGATGGTATCTAATAGTTATTAGATAGTAATATTATTAAATGCTACTGAAAGAAACTTATAACTCTGGGATCCCTGTAAATTCTCCATTAGCATCAGGATCCGAATTCAATACTGTTGAAGGGAACCTTGGCAGACGAGAACAGACCTTTTACATAATTTTCCCAAAATAAAATTGTCATTTCTGTGATTTTTCTAATGTTTTCAAGGCATTTTGGTCAGGCACAATTTTTAAAGTCAAATGAGATTTTGGATCTATGCCAAGTTGTTCCTTTTTTCCTAAATCTCAAACACTTGACATGCTTTGGAAAAGCACTGCTTATGAGAAAGTGATGAATTTTCAATTGTTTACTTAATACAAGGAGAAGTTGCAAAGCTATTCCACTGCCTTGTAAAAATTCAAGGGAGTGAAAAACATGTGGAGAGATGCAGAACACCTACCTGACCAGCAGTAGTGAAGGAAGTCAAAGGTGAAGGAAAGCACTGGGTCAGATTCAGAGAAAAAATATGGAGGGGGGGACAAAGGCAGAAAGTGGAGGGAGAGAGACAGAAATAATCAAAAGAACTGAGGACAAAGATGCAAACAGGAAAAAAACAAAATATATATTAGAGGAAAATTAGACAGAACTACCTCAAATTTTACCTCTCAAATTTAGAAGAATTTAAAATTTGGTATATTAAGGGTTAAGTACTACATTTTTGAGAGTAATGGGCATAATATCAAACTGATCAGTTTGCCACAGCCCTGCAAAGCTCACATGTGAAAACATGCCATTGCACATCATGTGCATCCATCCTATTGAAATCCAGACAGACGTTAATCACCAAAACAGGAAGTATGAAATTTACTTAAATGATTTCTAGACTAAATACCCCCAACACACACATGCACGTGTGCACACACACACACACACACACACCCCTTTCAAACACCTTTTACCAGCGTTCTCAATGTACCTGTGTTATCTTGATGGTTAATGGTTATAGAAAAACATCAGGATCTCTGATTAATTTTGACTATTTTGTAAAGCACCTGCAAGTTCCTGAGGTTCACCTGTGCAGTTCTGAACCAGAAGAGTTTAACTACTGAGAATTTATCTCTGTCCCTGATGGACAATTTTCAAAAATTACCAGGTCAAAAATACATCCATATTTTGAGAAAAAATCATATAGAAGCCAGAAGTATTTTGCTTTTATTCTCTTTCTTCACTTCATAAAACATTATTTCTTTTGTATACTAAAAGGATCCTGATCTTTTCAAGAACACAAAACATGAATGTAAAAAATGGAGCAACATCATCAGTTTTCTGAGGAATCGCTTCTCACAGAATAGCCGGTTTTCAACAAACAATTAACTGATATAAGAAACACTCCTCAAAACTCCATGTGCATGAAACCTCAGCATGGAGAACAGATGGGGCAAATATACCCCATGACTGACTAGATTCAGCCAGAAGACCCTTGGACTCCAACTTTCATATTGGTGAAAGGAAGCCAGACAGAGGCAAAATTTTAACTCCTATTTATGTCCGGGGTATGACAAAAAGTGAAAAATGTTTGTCCTACTAAATTAAGAAAATAATTATAATATTATTTAACGAAAAGGGTTGTCAATCTATCTATGTCTCCAAGGGAAACACTAATTAAGCAGTTCCAGAGTCAATGTGTCAATCTTTTTACCCTTCCACAGTTTCTGAATCCTTGAATCTGCTTTCGCTGTCTTCGGTAGAAAGGAAGGCTTTGCAAATGTATCTAATTCTTATAATACAGCAGCACAAAACATGACTCAGAAGCTACATGCAATCTCCAAACTCTTTTGTTTTGCCCTGCCAGGTACTTACAGCCAGGGCATTCCATTGCACTTACTTAATAGTGAGGGGGTAGCAGCTGGTCAATCAGCAGCTCCTGCCTAGACACACCTCATGCCTTGCTTAGCCAAGCAAAGGTAGCTCTGGATGACAAGTGCTGCTGAAGGTGGGCTGGAGAGAAGCTTTGGGGGAGATCAGAGACCTGTAACAATTTTCAGCATAATAATAAAGCTGTAGGAGATTTGGTTTCACTAACGCTGCTGTTTACTCAACAGTATGTCTGATACAGGTATTTCAAATTTCAATTCCAACTCTGGAAAAGAAAAATCCCTTTAATCATGCCAAGCCTGGAACGAAAAAATTACTGGACACCTAAAAACTCAGAATATCCCAAACTTCATCTAAGGAAAATGGTAAAATAAACTACCTGAGTACATGACATTGTACAGGTCCATTGCCAGACATCAACAAGATGTGAGTACTCAGATGTGTTTCTGAGTACGGTGCAAAAAAAGGTAAATATAACTGTAAAATCAGACATGCTAAAGCCACATTTGAAGTGGCATACTAGAAAACAGAGAGATTTATGGACTTCTATAGGAGATGTTTATATAAGTTTCAAAGGTTATTTTCAAAAAAATGGTTTAAAAATATTTCACCAGGAGGCTCCTTGGAAGGAACACCTGTTTAAACTCTTTCCTTGGTATTGCAACCAGAGCTCACCAATGCGACAGGGTCAATCAGTTCAGATTTTCACAGATCTTGAGCTGTAAGGTGAACCAATTTTAAAGATCACAAATGACCAGTACATGAATCAAGGCAAGTTTTCATGCAGTTAATTTTTGTGAGGTGATTAAACTAAATACAATTACTATGGTCCAGCTCAATAAGTACTGCAGTCACTTGTTCTCATTTTTCCTGGTTCTAAGATGGTAACAACTACAGAACATAAATGAAAGGGCCTTTTATGTTTCATAACAGTCTCACTAGTTTTTGCAGCAATTCTACTAATCTAATAAAAACCTATGGATAAAATAAAAACCTATATCACACCACAGATAGTAAAAAAGGGTGTGAAAAATATTGAAAACATTACATTTGCCACTTCACAACTATAACTATGTCCCAAATTTTCAGAAGATCAGTAAAAAGAATTTTTAAATCATGCTTAGAGTTAAATACTTTCACAAAACCCTTTAGTTTTGTTTCTTTTACTTCTTCTTCAGTAAAGCTAACTTCACAACCCACATTGCTCCAGCCTGCACGCACTTTACGAACTCAATGGTACATGCTAGTGTTTCACTTAGTGTTGTTCATACATGTGTGTGTGTGTACATATAGATATGTTTGTATATATATATACATATATACTCATATATATTTTTAAAGAAAATGAATGGATTTTAACTATGTAAACATTTCATATATAAAAAGGTGTCCCACTTAAAACAAGTGGAAAGGACAGGAGTCAGAAACAGGGGAGGTAGCCACTACTCCTGATTCAAATTCTATCACTGTCACTGTTTTATTTAATTACTCCCTACAAAAGTATTGTATGGAAAAACTGCACTTTAATAGCCACATCATTAGGACAAAAATAAACTAAAGGAAGGACTTTACATTACATACAGGACCTGGTGAAAACCTTCCTTTTCATTGATTTCAGTGGGCTCTGGATCAAGGCCATATCGATTGCAGGCAGTGTGGTCCAATGATTAAGACAGCAAATTTAAGTTTCATTCTTAGCCTGGTCATTCACTGGGTTTGAGTCCGGGGAAACTTAATCACTTCTTGTGTCTCACTTTTTCCATCCACGTAATGGGAATAATTCTAATTCCCTTTACAAATAAAGGGAACCAATATATTTAGACAAAAGCCCAAAAGCTAAATATTCAACTTATGTAAGTATGAGACAAACACTCTTACTTTTAATTTTAAACAAAATTTCCTGGAATGGTGGGAACCTCAGCTAGTAATTTTTGATCCAGCTTATGTGGTAATCTTCTATGGTAAGTCTCAGTTCAAAGCCTGTGTGTATGTGCGTGTGTGCATGAAAGGGAGAGAGACAGAGAGAGAGGCAGAAGACTCTTTCGCTCACTAACTGGCACTTCCTGATATATTTGATTTGTTGTAATAAAGCAAAGAAAAAGTAGTTGTCAGTTAAAATGCCATCTCTGTCACACTTTTTAATAATATTGCTTCTGTAATTACACTGTGGTTCTTTATACTTACTCAGTAAAAGCTTGCTTAGTTTTAGCATGGAAAACAATTTATGAAATTACAGAAACAGACTGAACACAGCAGTTCATTTGCTGAGGCAATTATCCAGATCCTTGTCAAAAAAGAGAGAGAATAAAGACTGTGATGTGCAAAAAATGTTTCTAATTCTATGCTGTAATACATACAATATGTCTGTGGTTGTGCTGGATTATGTTAATAAACTGCAGTCGAAATATATTTGTCACAACACAAAGGAAGGGTGCTATCAATTGTCTTGCCAGATAGTTTAAATTAGTCACCAAAACGTCTAGCCAGGGTTTCCTCTGTGACCCTTAGATGAAGGGAGAGGCTTATTGGACGGTTTTTCCTGTGGGAATAGACAGATTCTTCTAATGCTCAATTATTTAGAATAATCTGGAAAATAACTGTAAAGTGAACAATTGCTTTTTTTAATCACAGTTGCTTTTTTTAACAGATACGAAAAATTCAGCCCTGAACACAAATCTTTTGTTATTTTTGGCTGGTTATCACTCAGAAATGAGTTCCCCTAATATTTCTTAGAAAAAATGGAGAGAAGCTGTACTCTTTTTGGGGAGAGTAAAGTGTATAAGGAGTGAGATACTGCTCAGGAAAAAGAGCAAACAAATTGTGGCAAAAATCTAAGCCCACAGTCCAGAAAAATTCCATTTAAAAAAGAAACAGAAAAAATAAATAAAGTATCGAAAACAGAACACAAACTTGTTTATTAACCCACATATATTCAGGAAATCTATTGTAAGAGTGAAGTCACTTCAATAAGAAGTTGGAAGGAGAGCATCTTAAAGCATGCTAGCACTCCAGAAATATATTTACTACCCCATATTTTACTGAAATTCATTATTTTTGTAATTTTGATATCTATCCTTTCTTATTAAACATTTATCATTTACACTAAAATATAATAATTTATAAAATTTATTTGTTTTTCCAATTATTTATGCTAAGAGAAAAATGCAAATTTTATATTCTTTAAACTGAAAATGTAACAATCAGTTTCTTTTCTCCAGCTAGTCACTTCTTACTTCAGCAAAGGATATTGCTGTAGACTCCTTGCTATAAACTTTGTTTTGTTGGAAACAGGCTGGAAAAAGAGAAGACCTAGCACACAGAAAACACAGCAAAAATGGCATCCAAACAAAGATCATGAATTGTGAGCATGCTACTAAAGTTTCACGTATTAAAATGTGGGTGAAGTTTCCTCCTTCCCCACCTCCCCCAGCATCTGGAGATAGTTTGGTGGAGCAATTTCCAGAAACCAAACAGTATCTTTGCTTGACTAGCTCTTTTCATTCACAAATAAACAATTAATGAAATGGGCAACTAATTTCTAAAGTGTTCATATTCATTAGACTGTTTCCTGAAATTAAGTAGCTGTTCCATGATGCAGTGCCCACATTAATGGTACTGCTATTCTTTTTGGAGATATAAAAGGTTTTTTTAAGAATATCCATTCATGTTTAATTTATACTAGGAATCAAAGCTGGAAAAAAAGTATTTCCGACTTCTAAAAACAAATATACTTGCATAACAAAAGAAGGGTGGGATAACTAAAGAACTATTCCACCTGAATCACTAAAAGTCACTATATGGGCCACACTTCATCATGAGTCAAAATCTAGGTTGTATTATTTTGTGATTGTGTCTCTGAATTACAGATGAAGATATTTGAAGTTATGACAGGCTGTAATATATTTTGATTTGAGCATCCAAAATAGAGTGGAAAAATAAACTCTACTGTGCAGAGGTCTTATTTAGAACAATTGTTCAATATGATTAATTTCAATATTCAATTGGGCAGGTTAAGTGCATGCTAGATATCAGCTATTTAACAAATCCTGGTTATAATTTCTGACCACAAGCTGATCCTAAAACACTGCTCGCTCTTTCCACACCACTTATTTTTTATGTTTTGCCCATTGTCAGGTAGAGAAAGGTCTGTGAAAATTTTTTTCAGCTCATCCTCTAGTCTCAAAAATTTTTCCTGTAGATTTTTTTGATACAGCTTTGCTTGAGCTGTACCTATATTACATAACATAATTTCCACTCAGTAAAGGTAAACACCGGTTTACAGAAATCCATCTCACATTCACCGGTAAAAGGCTGTGACACAACATTGCCACCACCCGTAGTTTGACATTTTTACTTTCCCATCATTTACTGTCCAAGTAAAGAGTTGAGGACGGAGAAATGTGTCCCAGTTTTCACCAGGACGTGAGCAGAAGCCGCTGAGCAATGAGCACAATTTCCTTCTGCCACTTGGCTGTAGTGGCAGCGGCTCTGGGGGCAGCTGCTGGGAGGGACAGCTGGGAGGGGAAGTGCCTGAACCTCTGTGCTCATCCTACACTGGCCGTCACTCCATTCAGAGCTGTTTACAGGACACTTGAACAGCAGCATGAATCAGCTGGGAATAACAACTACTGAAAAATATTTATATACCAGAGTACATTTATTTAATGTTTTACGAACTGAAGCCCTCATACTACAAACATTCACCTCCTGGTAAACACTGCAACGAGTAATTCTGTCACTAATAATTTTCCATTACTTCACATACACAAAAGTTTACGATCCAGGCCACCTTTGCACAAGTCACACAAGTACCTAGCTTAGGGGATTCTCTGTTTCTTTTTCAGATAAACCACTGGTTTAAACTCACATTCTTGTATAAATACATAATTCCATACCCCTTAAACAAATGCTGTTTTTAAAAATACACGGCTAATTTGAGCAACATAACATGCCTAAGCTGAAAGGGCATCTCTGCCTGTCAAGCTCTCACACAACTGAGAGGGTTGAGGTATGCACACTGAGGCAGGAGTGATCAGGATCCATCAACAGTCTCTTTCGGCCAAATGAATGAACAGTGCTGAGAGATGGGAGAATGCAACTCTAGACATGAAAGGAAACAGAAAAATACTTCAGGCTACTCTCTTTCTGAATAAGAACATTCACACACAGTATTATCATGGTATAACTAAACCACTTAGCAAAATGGGTTCAGATGATCTTCTGCATTTGTCACTGCACTGACAAGCTCCAGATCTAAATATTACCTCTGATCAGCAAACAGAGAAACCTGAAAGTTGTCAATTATTTTCTTTTACTGTAGGCTTCAGAAAGGATAATGCCTGACACGGTCCACTATTATTACATTGGCAATTATCACTTATCTTCATTCCATCAATTTTCACATCTAGAAATTAGAATAATTAAAGTGACTTCATTCCTAGAGTGCTTCAGACCTGATAGACATAAAGCACAGTGTCCAGGCTGTGGGTTTTATTTGCTCTCAGGAATCAAAACTAGTCTATGCAGTAGGTAAAACATACTGCTTTCTGTTGTGGTATTACCAGAGAGCACAGGTCTGCAAAATCAAGTAGCAATGAGATGATGCTCCAGTCTTTTCTTGACATTAGCTTTAACCTGTGGCCCCTTCAGACATAGTCAGGAAAAAAAAAAAAACAAACCCCATAAAACAGAAATTAAAAGACCACAAATCAAATTTACCATGACTAAATCTTCACAGCCATACACAAACTTCAGTTGTGCACGATATGAATGCTTCCAATGGAGAACTAAAAAATTTAGATGGACATAAAAAGAAATTAAAATGACATTTTAAAATTTGTGATTTAAAATAGAAAATTGAATTTTCAATTTTGTAATACGAAAGCAATTTTTCAAACATAGAAATAACTTCATAGTAACAGGCCTATTGAGATTTGCAGTATTCTGACAATATATTTACATTTTCAATATGAAACAATCTCTCTTCTCACAATGTGCCTTTTAACTCAAAATATTGTAGACAGGTAGACATGAGCCTGTGTATATACTATTCTGAGAGCTAACAAAAAGGGCAAATTTTCACTGCTACGTGGGTGATCATTGAAACCTTTCACAAAAGACAAAACCACGTAAAACACAAAATATGACGATTTTTAATGTCAGACCAAGTAGGAGCAAAACTTATTCTTATTATTAAATTTTATCACTATTTGTATTGAGTCTATACTAAATAGCCTAGTTATGAAGGTTGTGGATATCTGATTTAGCCTTTCAGGGAATGATTTGAAGAATACTGTAAAGAAGAGTGGCAGATGGGACAAAAACAAATCCAAAAACAATCGGTAAGGAGGTAAGCTTGAGCGAAAGGATGGAATCCTGGGCTTCACCCAAAGCAGCGTGGCCAGCAGCTTGAAGAAGGTGATTCTCCTCCTCTCCTCCTCTCTGGTGAGATCCCATCTGGAGTGCTCAATCCAGCTCTGTGGCCCCAAACAAAATAAGGACAGGGAACTGTTGGAGCAAGCCCAGAGGAGAGCCACAATGTTGATAAGGGTACTGCAGCACTTGCCCTATGAAATCAGGCTGAGGAAGTTGTGGTTGTTCAGCCTGGAGAACAGAAGGTTGTGTGGAGAGCTCACAGCAACCTTCCAGTATCTGATGGGGGCCTACAGGGAAGCAGGAATTGTAATGATAGGAAAACGGGTAATAGGCACGAATTGAAAGAGGGGAAATCTAGGCTAGATATTAAGAAAAAATTCTTTATTATGAGGGTGGTGAACTGGAACAAGACACTGGAACAGGTCGCCCAGGGAGGTCGAAGATGCCCCAACTCTGGGAGTGTTCAAAGCCAGGCCTTGGGCAACCTAGTCTAGTGGGAGGTGTCCCTTCCCATGGCAGGGGGGGGTTGAGTCTAGATGATCTTTAAGGTCTCTTCCAACCCTTCAAATTCTATGATTCTGTGATAAAAGTTTAGGTACTGACTTCAGACTACACAACCAAGACAAATTTTAAAAGAAAATAAAGTATGCTAAATTCCCTCATTAGCTACACACTTAAAGAAAATTTCAGGAACAAGTAGCTTCATGCGAACATCAGTAACACATTTACAGGAAAAAATATTACAAGTAGAAAAATCTTTCAGATAATGAACTATGCTTAGTTGCTTAGTGAGAAGTAGTAAACAGTGAAGTCCAATTCAGAAACAGTGCACATTAAGGTTAAAACAGCAGTATTTTGTTTCAGTATAAACTCAAATCCTTTTGTCCAGTGCCTAAAACTAATGATATCCTTAGAATTCCTGTGTAGAACTAGCAAAATTCTTTACTTTATGACATCGTTATTTCAGTTTGACGGACTTTTCTTCAAATGTTTATGCCACTGTACCAGTTACTTCAGCTGAGCTGACACAATGAATTTTAAATAGTCTAATACTTTTGACTTACCAAGAGATTAGCACATGATTAACTAGAGTGAAAGGATTATTATTACTGCTGTTAAAAGATATTAACACTTTTGGTAACTCATTCTACGGATGCTACACTTTCCACATTGAGAAAGCAGAATGAATACAAAGTTTTCTTAGTTTTAGCTACCCACAAATTAACTCGCAGTTAAATAACAGAATCATCTCTAATTAACTTTTTTAAACCTTAAATCTCGGCCCTTATTTCCCAAGGTTCATACAAGCTGATTAAAAGATGTAATATGGGCTACAGAAACAGTCGAACAATTGCAGCATTCAGTCTCTTCCTTAACAAACAACCCCAACTCATGCATGCACACATGCACACACAAACCCACACAGAGGCATTATGGTGAGCAATGAGGTTCATGTCTGAAGCAGAGTGCAGCATTAATACACTTAGCAAGACAGAGCTATATTCATTGAAGCTTGACACCAGCTCTGTGAAGAAGGGCTGTATTTGCAGGAGCACAGGGAGGGGAGAAGAGAGAGAAAACACCAGGAGGGAGAAGGATTCAGGGGGCAGCTGAAGTGTGAAGTGATCCAGCAGTTTTTTGATATGGTTTAGACTTCACTTTGGGAATGCAACAAAACAACAGCTACAAACTTAACCCCTTGACACTGGGAAGACAGTCAGTCTCAATGCTAAGTACCCCTGCACTGAAATTCTGACTCCAATTCAACAGGTTAATGGGTAGGAAGCTTCTTCCTGTCCTGCCAAAAAGTGGCATGTTCTTGTGGCTGTATTTGTTTCATGTATAGATGCTCTTCTATAGATATTAATCTGTCACTGCACTTCTTCATTCTGTTTTTTAAATTCAAGATTAATTTTACTAAGCTCACATGTGTACACGTTAAAAAACATATACGTGGTGTGGAAAGAATACAAGAAAACATAAAGTGAATGAAAGCACAGATTTTTCACAAACTGCATACAGTGTTTCCAGTCAATTACATAAAGGTCATAATTAATGATCAACAGCAAGTTCTAATAAATCATAAACAATCAAGAAAGTAAGTTTTCTTATGAATATGATAACAGAAGAACATGAAAGAAAATGGCATTCCTTAATTTTAAAGTTGTCATTATTTCAAGTTTTGTGTAAATCAACATGAAAGGGAAAAGAAAGACAGTGATGTACCTCAATTTTTAAGACATTTTTTAATTTTAATTTTGGGTCACAGATAAACACTGCTTATTAGGGTGGGCACAAGGGTAAAAAGATATGAGACTTTTTTTTCTGCATATACAAAAGCTGCCTTTGTTCCTGCAAGATTATTTAAGTGCAAATACAGGTAACAAAAATTGAAGTTACATGGTGAGATAAAAATTACAAGATGGGGAAATGCTGCTTTGCCTCCACAGCATTATCTGGTTCCCTCTGTTGTCATAAAGCCAGGGAAAAAAAGCACCTCCAGAAAGCTCACCAAAGATCAAACTGTGTCTGGTGACAGCAGTGTCCAAGCTATAAGTAATGTTCAAAGGATTCAACAATGCCTGTGACTGATCATTCTCTTTCCCTTGCCATCACCTGCTGATTTTGTCCAGGTGTTTTATGGCTATCTCGAGGCTCTGGAGAACAGACAGAAAGAAGACTTTGCCAATTTCTTTTGTCTGGGATTGTGAATTCCTTACACAGATGGTGGACAGCCACAGGCTGGCCAACTCCATGCACAATTGCCTTTACCCTCAGAGAGAAAGCATGAGAGCAATATTATCTACTCCCAAAGTATTTTCTGTAACATATCTGTGGTTAGGGAATAGGACAAGATCCCTTTTCTTAAGGAAAAAAGAGGTTCCCGCCTCAATCACTCTTTCACTAAAAGAATATCAGGAGGGAGGAAAAAAAAAAAAAAAAGAAGGATAGCAAAAATATAAATAAATAAATGAACACTTTGGCTTGTATTAGTAAACTAAGCATTCCAAAGCAATTGAAGAGGTTTGTCTAATAAGATAATCTTCTGTTAACATGGTTTTGTAGTATGTTTACAGTCTCTCAAGTATTCCAAACAAATCCTGCTAAATCTTACTCACTAAGCAAACTGAGACATTTTTGGCAGCAATTTTTAAAGATGGGCACCAGACACGAGCCTCTTCATCCTTTTTGTCTTACTCTGTTTGCTTACAAAAAAGCCCATTACCTATGCAAATTACTGTTAAATGTGCAGTTATTTAATTGTGTAAGTATCTATTTAGATATGTACTTTTCTCCTGAAATGATGCAAGTGCAATTTTAAAACTAGTTATTTAAAGTAAAACTGCTACACTCCCACTTCTGACCTCTGAGAGTCTGACTCTGTACCAGGGAATGGAGTGTATGTAACAAAATATCTAAGCAACATTTAGGCACGTGAGGAAGCAAATTTTACAGAAAAATGTGTGACTATTTCCAGTTCTCAGTAGTGGAAGGGCTCGGAAAAATAAGGGAGTTTTATATGCATTCATGACAAAGAAGTCAGGTACAAATCTTGTATCACAAACAGATCATGGACAGCCTCTGTCTTCTTGTACTCTTAGAAAAAAAATGTTATGTATGCAATATAGTTAGTTAGGAAACTTCAAAATATGTATCAGAAAATAAATAATAGGTATCTAAGACTCAAATTATGGTCAGATTTCAGGAACCTCAGAGCTATACCTTTCCCATATGCCCTTTCACCTTTGCTTATAGGTGAAGTGAATAAACTCTGAACTCAGCAGTAGAATGTAAGGAAATGCACACTTCTTAAACCTGCAAGACACAGACTTGTCTCCCACTCCCCATAACCTCATCTTCCTGCGTTAACATACACATAGGCAGAGCAGAGTAATGGACCTGAATTCAGCTTTGCAGATCTAAGAGCACAATTATGTCTTGCTCTAAATTATTTATTTTAATGCTGAAGAGTGTAACTTTGGGGGGGGGGGGGGGGGGGGGGGGGGGGGGAAACAATTTTTTCCCCCCATATCTGTAAAATTCCTTGCCTTNGGAAGTATACCCAGCAATTATAAAATCTAGCATATAAATGCTAGAAAGGAATGGACAACTGCATCACCCTGCATTTCTGCTGCCAAACTGGGCTATTTCCCTATTATTTCCTAGCCTTATCAAAACATTTCCAGTAATAATCTGCTGATATCTTAAATGCTCAGAATAACATTAACATTAAAAAAAATTGACTGTAAAGGGCAAATGTAATGGTTGTAGAAGAGGTGAACAGGTAACCTCAGAACTACAAGTCCCCTTTTTTTCTACCACCACAGGTAGCAGCAGTACAGCTTCTATACACTGTTCGGTCTACCCACATGTCATAACCCTGACCTAAGAAGGTCAATTTCATGGCTGAAAAAGTAGCTTAGCCTCCATGGCTCATTTCATCCTTCAGCCTCCTGTTGTGATTACTGACAACTTAGCCAATGTATTTCTTTATTTTTATTTCTTTTCTGTACCCAAATACAGAGATACAGGCACACAATATAACGGTCATATCCATAAAAAGGCTGCAGTGGGTGGCCCTACACAAATATCATCCAGGAGTCTTTGTGCTTATTTCTTCCACAAAGATACAGAAAAATTCTCTGTGACTTCTCATGATTGTAAAAGCATCCAAACGGAAATATTCCCATGCCTTATACAAAAAACCTGTTAATTTAAACTTTACCCCATTGCCTCTTCCCCTTGAGATATTAATATTAACTTCACCCTCTCATCTTTCCTGAGAGATAAGAATGATCAGAAGGGTAGCCAGCCCAGAGTCTGGCAGCCAAATGAAATTAAGTGAGTTCCATGGATGAAGCTGTCTTACTGTAAACAGAAATCCTATCAACTCCAGCCCCTCTGCCAAGCATTTAATCCATAAAACCCTACACAACACAGCTGTGTTTCAGGACGGCGGGGGGGGGTGG